>VZTI01005483.1:1700777-1750641 GCA_013397865.1 Struthidea cinerea
AAAAAATCAAGGGAATGATCGAGGTCTGCCCAAGTAAGAGCAAATACCTTTCTTATCCTCGGGGGCTGCCTGGCATGACAGTAGTCAAGTGTCCCGCTACCCTGGAGGGAGTTCAGAGCATAATCTGTAGTACAGCCTGAGAACAGGAAGGGGACCTGGGAAGGCAGCACGCCCCTGCTGCTATGCCAAAGTGCCACAGAGCACTACTGTGTTTGCTGTGCCCCCAGCTCAGAGAGGAAGTTTTGTTTCATCTGTTCTGGCAACTTCACAGTTTCCTTTCTAAGCCCCTGAAACTGAGCTGTGGTTGTGTCACATGAGATGCAAAGGGCAGGAAAACTGGGTTAGGATCAACAGCACAAAAATCCGAAAACACGAGTGAAGCTAAAGCACTATCATGCATTTAAATCATAGAATCATGAAGATTGGAAAAAATCTTGCCCTTTGCATAGGTGCAGCAGATAAAAATCAGCCAGTCAGAAAAGAAAAGCTGCTCCGAGAGCACCAAAAGTGTGCCATTGGGATAGACTACCGAGAAGCCCATTGGCCTCCTCCTGGGAAAGCTGTCCATGCCTAAACCTACCCTACAATGATGGAGGCAAGGACAAGAAAGTACAAAGCTACTGCCTCTGGAAAACAAATACCCTTTTCTAACCCTTTCCACCCTTGCCTCTCCCTGTTGATGAAAGGAAAAGGCAACAGAGTGTATGTAGAGTCCTTTGTGGTGCAAATTGATGAAATGTTGCGGTGTCCTTTTCTCCCCCCCGCACTTGGTTTATCCCAGTTTATATCATTGTCAATCAGTTTATTGTTTCCCCTCCCCTTATTGCATTGTGTACGCCCTGCTTTAGTTGTCAATCCTTAAGTACACCACCCCCTTTCTCCTCCCTGTTCTGGAAAGTTCTTCTCCCCTCGGTGTCCCATTGGTCTCTTTGAATTTCTCCCCTCCCCCTGTGTCCCCTATTGGTTGATTTTATGTTACCCCACCTATGGCTCCTCCCCTTCTCTTCCCCTATTGGCCCTGAGATTGTTACCACCCCTTATCCACCCCCCCCTTTAAAACGCCATGCAACCTCTTTCCCAGCGCTTTTGGTCCCTGGAGCCCCTGAGGATGATAAAGAGCCTTGGATACCGTACTGGAACACCCCCCCGCCCCCCCCGACCCTTGCTTCTTGTCTCCGCCTTTGCACACAGACCACCTTGAGGTCCGTGAGTTTTGCCCGTTGCAGCGGGACCGGTAACACCCAGGTCCCTGGATGGCCGCTGACCCGACGCTGTGAGCGACTGGGCAGCTCCGGCAGCGTCAATAAAAAGGCTACGTTACTGGGTCAGTCTCTGCTTTGGTTTTCAAGGATAGTGGTATGGATTTTAGGGTCTCAGGTTACTGATAGCACAGTATTATGTTCTGAATCCTGCGTTTGTCATACAGATTTAGCACATGTAGTGAACGGAACTAAACAAACCCAAATAATCCTGGGGGTTTATGTCGGATGATGCCTCAGCTTCAGGTGTTTCAAACTTTGGGTGTTCGTTTCCTTTAATATGGTGTCCAAAGGTCTGCAGTCCAAGGCAAAACAAAACTGAGCATTTGCAGTTAAATAACACTTGCAGTTAAGTAACACTGTGTACTGTTTATTGTATTAGAGATGGTGATCCAGGTGCTTGTGTCATTCTTTCTATCAGACTTTGACATTTGTATGTCTGTTGTTGGATTGGCTGATAGTTACAAAAGGCTATTGCTTCAGTCATTGTTTGAAACACTGGAATGAAGCCTGGCCCTCTTGGACATTTTAAGTAGCTGGTTTACTTGTCTTTCCAAAGCAATTTATCTAAATAGGCCAACACAATCAAATTACATGGTATTCTAAATACATTCTACTGCCCAGTCTGACATCTTAATTAGAACTTTTAAAAAATAATTATTACCTTTTGGCTCCCAAAATTTCACTAACCTTTCTTAAAAATTGGCCAGTGAATATCACTAGCAGCCACACAAAACTATTTGTTTTTTTAAAGTTGATCAGACTTTCCATTGCCACATATCCTGGCCAAAAAAAAAAAAAAAAAAAGAAAAAAAAGAGAGAGAGAAGAAATACAATTTCTCCTGGTTCAAAAACAAAAAAGCAGGGAATAACTCATAGTTCCAATTGTAATCTTGATCTTGCATAAAACCTTCTTTATCCATCTGTGTCTAAAATATTGCCTTATAAAAACATTTATTTTCCAGTATAGTGTAACATACTTGTGTTGCACAATATTGTGAGTAATTTAAAATACCACAATGATTGCATTGGCTTTTCCATGCTACTTCCAAATTTTTTTGCCGCAGGGACTGTGTAAGTGGAGCTGTTGCTGTTCATATCATTTTGAGTTTTTCTGTATTCATTTATAAATTGCCTCATGTGCCTCAAAGTGGACTATCATCTGTGAATGAAGGAGGACAAGTATCTACTCAAAGAGAGACTTTCGAGTGCATGAAAAATAAATAGCATCAGAGCTCAGAAATGAGGATTTAACAAGATGCTAGCTAGCATTACTACCTCCTTTAATTTTCTGTGGGTTGTCGAAGTGAAATAAATTTTAGACAATTTACAAACTTCTTGAATGCACAGTCAACTAATTTACACCAATCTTTCAAATAAAACAAACACCACCACCCCACCTCCCCAAATTTCAGTTGTCAGAATTGCAAATGGTTCTCTTAGTATTTTGTTCCAAGTATGCTTGTCTAGCAGAGATTGATGGTTTCTTTTAAGATAATTGTACCTGACCACAACTTATATCAAAACTCCACTAGTCCGAGTAAAGTGAGTACAATTTTCTAAAGATTAAAATAAATTTGTTAAATATTAGTTCAGTTATTTGGTGCATAAGAACAAGGATCCATTCAGTGGAAATTAAATTAGAAGTTTCATTCCAGCATGCCAAATGCAAAGCAACCTCTGAGAGACACCAGCAGCAAGAACTGGGCCTTGAGACAACTTCAAACCATATTCATGACCACTTTCATTCTAAGTGACCAAAATGAACCTAGTCTGATCTGAAATTCCATAAAAAGCAGACAGCTGAGACATGGGAGTTTCAGAAAACACTGCTTTGACCTACAGATCCGCTTGTATTGTTTGCTAATGTAGACATAGCCTTTGTGACTTTGTGAAGTTTCAGCTGTCTGTGAGCACTTCTTTGTTTAAAGTAGCTGGCAGTACTTACTGTTTTCTTGAATGTCACTTTCACCTTCACAGGTATATGGTACTGTCCATTTACAAACTATCTGAATGGATATAGCTGGAGAAACACATTGTGTGGTGTGTGAGCAACTGGCTCATGGGGCAGGCACAAAGGGTTATAGGGAATGGGGTGACATCAGACTGGCGACCTGTCACTGGTGGGGTTCCACAGGGCTCCATCCTCAACCCTGTGCTCTTCAAGGTCTTCGTAAATGACTTGGACACAGGACCGGAAGGGATCCTAAGCAAGGTTGCTGGTGATACAAAACTGGGAGGAGCTGTTGACTTCCTAGAAGGCAGGGAGCCCCTGCAGAGAGGCTCCGACAAATTAGAGGGCTGGGCAGTCAACAAAACTGTGTGGAGTTCAGCAAGGGAAAGTGATGGATTCTGCATGTGGGATGGAGCAACCCTGGATATATGGACAGAGTGGGGAATGAGCGGCTGGAGAGCAGTGCCAGGGAAAGGGACTTGGGGGTCCTGATCAACAGAAAATTGAACATACACCAGCAGTGCCCTGGCAGCCAGGAGGGCCAGCCTTGTGCTGGGGGGCATCAGGCACAGCATTGCCAGCCGGGCAAGGGAGGGGGTTGTCCTGCTCTGCTCTGCTCTGCTCTGCTCTGCCCTGCCCTGGGGTGGCCTCACCTCGAGTGCTGGGGACAGTTTTGGATGCCACAATATAAGACGGACATAAAGCTATTAGAGAGTGTCGAAAGGAGGGCCATGAAGATGGTGAAGGACCTTGAAGGGAAGCCATATGAGGAGTGACTGAGGTCACTCTTGGTCTGTTCAGCCTGGAGAAGAGGAGACTGAGGGGGAATCTCATTGCAGTTACAACTTTCTTGTGAGGGGAAGTGGAGGGACAGACACTGATCTCCTCTCTGGTGACCAGTGACAAGACAGGAGGGAACGGCCTGTAGCTCTACTGAGAGTGGTTTAGGCTGGATATTAGGAAGAGCTTCTTCACCCAGAGGGTGGTTGGGCACTGGAATAGGCTTCCCAGGGAAGTGATCACAGCACCAAGCCTGACAGAACTCAAGAGACATTTAGACAGTACTCTTGGGCAGATGATGTGATTCTTGGGGATGGTGCAGTGCTGGACCAGGAGTTTTACTCAATGATCATTGTGTGTCCCTTCCAACTGAGAATATTCAGTGATTCTGTGATTCTGTGAAGATAATGAGCTTCAGAAGTTTGACACTGTGTGTATAGAGACTATAATACAAGTCAGTTACTATATTCCTTATCTGCCTGTTGCAATTCTGTGGAGAACTACTTTTTATTGCACTGAAGATTTGGACTCCGTTTCCATTATCACAGCTAGCATTATGTCTACTGTTTTCCATTAAAATTTGAGATTATTTTGTAGTGTAAGACAGTACAATTTGAATCTTTTGATAGATTAAACAACATCCAGAAGAAAAAATGGTCAGTACCATATATTTCTGTCATTTCTGCCTTGTAGTTTAGTTGAGCCGAAAAAGAAGCTGGTAAAGAGTCAGCTTATTAAGTAGAACACTCACTGGTTTGGGCTGGAATGGGTTCTCATCCTGCCTTATTCAATATAGTCAGTTTTATCTGCTTTTCTCTCTGTGTATGAAGAGAGTAGAGAGATGCCTTCAAAACTAAGGGAATCTGCTGTCCTGAAGCCGTTGCTAGTAAAGCATGGCAAAAAAAATTGACAAAGGGATGGATGGATGGATGGATGGATGGATGGATGGATGGATGGATGGATGGATGGATGGACGGACGGACGGACGTCCAGTAAACAGAATCAAGCTATCAAACGCTGAGGAATGCATATAGGAACCTGCGAGAAACAGAACAGAAAGAATTAGGAGGGTCAGTGATTCGTGAATAGCAGAACTGTTGGCAAGATGGCTGCAAAAGGCTAGTTGGGGAGACAGTGAAATAAGAATTCATCAAATGCGGAGTGAGAAAATGAGAGAAGAAGAAAATGAGTGCTAAATGAGAGAAGACAAAGGATATGTGAGGACAGAAAGTCAGCTTGATCACCTAAGAATGTCTGCTCTGCATACATCCATCGTCTAGTGTTTGTGCAGTAGTTCTAGAAGCTGTGCTTTTTGCTGAGGAAATTGTAGCCAGTTGGTAGTTCTAGGGGAGAAATTTAGAGATGAAAACAATGATACCAAAGTGAGAAGTCCTTGCTAACTCCAAGAAAATATATGTGGATGACAGGTACAAAAAACTTCAGATTACCAGTGATAGAAAAGGGAGTAACAGAGCTAAAAAAAATGCGAGTGAAAATTGAAGTTGAGTAAGATGCAGAGAAAAGAGAAGGAAGATGTTTAAGATCTTATATAATACATGACTCAATGCAGTATCTCAGTCAAAAACCAAACAGAGTTTGCTGAAATCAATGAGATGACTTAAGGAACAAATATAGACTTTATTAGGAAGAGGAAAAAGAACAATTAGATTCTTATTTATCTTCGTAATAGAGTGAAAGGACAAATACGCTGAGATATAAAAAACACTGCAAATATGATTTTGTTTATTGGCAAACAGGTAAGTGATAATGCAAGATTATGACTAATAGACCAAAACAGTTTGCAGGCTGTTTATGGAAAGCTTTGTGAGAAACAATAACCAGAGTTGTCCTGGAAATGAACTGTTTTGCACACTAAAATACGTTCTCTCATGCACCTGAATGAGCCAACCTTCTTCAGATACACTCTAAACAAAAGAAAAAGACAATGCTTTGCATGACAGGATTTTCAACTTATCCAGGTTATATATAATCTGTACTTCTGCAGCAGGACTTCCTCCCAAGCAGGGTAAGTCAAAGCTTGTCTTGGTTTCCTTTCTGAATAGGA
This sequence comes from Struthidea cinerea, assembly GCA_013397865.1. Taxonomy (NCBI): domain Eukaryota; kingdom Metazoa; phylum Chordata; class Aves; order Passeriformes; family Corcoracidae; genus Struthidea; species Struthidea cinerea. The sequence continues at coordinate 1,706,836 of VZTI01005483.1, forward strand.
TAGCCTTGCCCTCAGCTGTTGAGTTGCTGGTAAAAGAACAGCAACATTTATCCACTGAATTGTTCGTCTTCAATGGCATATTTTAAAGAAAAAACAGGACCAGGTCAAAGCTTTATTGACAATAGAAGCATACCAATTTTCACAGCAGAGAATTTGGAAGAGAAGAAAACAGGAGTCTTCCAAGCATTAAAGATTTTTTTTGTTTTAACATTTTCTTTGGGAATTCCAAATACGTTTGGAATTTTGTCAGCTTAATCTAACCAAGCAGTGGATGCTTGCACAGGTACTGAATAAACACTGTGCTGGAGATAACTGCACATTTTTTTACACCAGTAAGCACAAAAAATTAGAGTTCCCAAGCTGAGCAAATGTTAGTTTTCCAGTTGAGTGAATAAAACCTGATGTGCTTAATCCAAACTGATTAGGCAGTGCTTGAGCTTGTACTTTATGTAACTTCCTTATTAAGGTATTTCTGTTGGCAAATGTTTTAAATACCCACTAGTTTGTTTCTGAGATGCTGGATAATAATTGACATTTGAAAAGAAAGGAGAGAAGTCTAGGAAATCTAGGTAGGAAGCACTCTTCAACCAAATTAGTTAGAAATTAAACTAGTTAGAAACTTAAACCCTCTGCAATCAAAAAGAAAGCAAAACAGGCATCAAAGTTGAGTTTCTGGATGTCACATATGGGTGAAATCTCATCCCAGTAAAGTACATTGCAAAATTAGCATCAATTTCAGGAAGGACAAGCAACTAGGATTCTCTATCTTGACTAGATCCACTTTTCCTGAGCCATTGAGGAGCCTTTCAATCTCAGTCTTTTGATTCTTGTAAGTCAGTAAGAATGGAATCCTGGCAGTTCTCATGTGCAGGATCTAGTGCACTGGGTTCCATCTTTGACCATGCAGGCAGGATTTTGGAAGTCTCACGGCAATAACATTGAATTCAGTATTTCATGCTGCAACCTAGAAGCTATTGTCAAATTACAAGACTTTCTTCTCTTCAAATTTTGGCTATCTTAAAAACTTCACAATTATTGACCATGAAACCTTCTAAAATTCAGACATATCACAGTTCCAATTCTTGCAGATCACTCTATAATATTGATATACATCTTGTTTTTATGTTTTTTAAAAAGCCCTGTAAAAAAATTCACAGCTCTAAGTAACCAATATCTATAGTGGAACGGTTGAGGCTTTAGGATGAGTGACTCAGTTTGCAGAATTGGTATAGCTGACTTTGGATGACTTCACATAATGTTAGCAAAACTTTAATTCGTTATTTATAGCTTGAGGCGTTCTGAATATTGTTATTAGTTCTGCTTTATTTTTGTACTACAGTATAAATGGCAGGGTTTTATTGCATTATGGAGTAGTTAGTTTTGAGAAGGACCCTGAAGGTGGTTGAAAAAATGGCTGCATATGATTTGAATCAGAAACAGCCATCTGAAGGGAGAAGTAATAAGCAAATCAGCCAGCCAGCTAAACAACAGAATATAATTCCTGGTAAATCTTTGGCGTAGAAGTGCCCTCCCAGTGCCCCAAAGCATCTGGGAAATGAGTATGACATTCAAAGCCTGACAGATGGTGAGAGCATCCTGCATGTACTCAGACCGTGCCAACTGAGGATACCTGGTCTTTCATGGTCCGAATTGTGCTTGAATGCAAAAAACTTTTCAATCTTCTAAAACTGAGACCATCTAGATGAAAAAAATGTCTGGTAAATCTAGTTTTTCTGGTTTTGATGAGAAACAGAGCAGGTTCGCTATTGGAACAGAACACTAGAGGCTTCAGAGTGAAAATTGAAAGCTTCTCTCTGTGAAACGGGAATGTTTTCTGATCCATACTCTTCCTTAAATGATCTCAGGTTAGCAACTATGTGTTAGTGAGATATTAACTCTTCCTGAGACAGATTTTTAATGGAGGATTCTGCCAGTCCTTTTCCTTCTGGAGAGCCAGCCGAGATCCCTTGGGGCAGGAAACAAATTTAAGTGGTGTTCCAAGAAGTTTGGCTCCCTGGAACGTGTTTGAATAGGGTAAACAATACAGATCTGCACTGAGCAGCCAAGCAGCCTTTCAGATGGCTGGCACTTCCACAAGGTGGCTAGTCTCCACTGCAGTACTAGTTAAAAATTGGCATAAAACATGTCACCTTCCCATTCTTAGGGACAAAGCTCATATTAAACAAGAGGCTACACTACATATGTAGCTATTTTGCTCCAAGTTTTTTTAGTTTTTTGAAGATTATTTCCAACATTGATGTCTCCAGCATGGTGGTTTTCATGGTATTTTTGAACTTGTATGAGTTAATGATTTTGCTTGCTTGGTTGGGGTTTTTGGATAACATTTTATTTTTCTGAATTTACTAATTATGTGTATCAGCTTTCTACTTGGCTGTGTTGGTATAATTTTGCTCTGTCATAAGGCTTCCTAACAGTCAGTGTGCATTCACCATGTGCCTCTTTAGGCACCTTTGGATAAACACCATACTGCTTGAAAGGTTTTAACTCTCTTAGATGTTCCTTCCAGCTGTTTTTAAAAGAACTATTCTTGGTCTTAAGTGTTTCTTACTTTTGAAAGAGAATGCAGTTGTGTAGATGTTTTAATTTCTTTTCTTGTTTTTACTTTGGTGGGTGATTTTTCCAGTTGTTTTTTGGGTTTTTTTTTCCATTTCATGGATACTGAATCTAAGCATGTTAAGGCTGATGCTACAATTCCTCAATTATACAGATTTTAAATGTGGTTCTCAGCACTACTCTTCAACAACTCAAGGACAGCTTCTGTTTTGGGGTCCCTAATCACCCATTAACCATTTGTCGATTGTATGTCAGAACATAGGACCAGTGTCAGAAGTGTGATATCCATTCTGTGGACATTGAGTGTGTTCAAGTCTAGAGTTGGCCCTTGCAAACATGATCAGTTGTCACTGTTGAGGCAGCAACTGACACTTCTTTCAAAGAGCTGAACTGTTATTTACAGTTCATAAGAGTGATGCAACTCCATATTTATAGGAAACAAAGAGCTTTGCTTCATGCTATAGATACAGAAAAGGAACACTTCAAATATTTCTTTAACCTTGAATAAATAATTGGTGAGCACTTGTGATTTCTATTCCCAATCCACCTTTGAAAGTTTGAGTACTCTACCAGCTCTGCCATCAAAATCACTGGTATGGATTGCTGTTGAAATCAGGTCACCTTCTGAACATTACGAAGTCAATGCTGAACACGAGTTTTAAGTTAAGAAGCAAACCTTATTTTCCCATGATTGTAATTTCTTATTGGTTATGATCTGAAAATATGGTATATTTCCCTTGTAGTGTGTGTAACTTTTTTTTAAATTGCATTTTCTTTCTTTACTAGAAAGTTTATGGAACTGTTACAGTTTCTAACTAGCTCTGATTAAAGGCATGTTTCCTCTGTGCATATGTACTTTTCAGCACAAATGTGGTTACTAGAGGTGTCATCATGGCCAAGGCCATGCCTGGACAAGTTATAATCAAAATCCTCAGGTTTGCATCTGTAGAGCTACTAAAAAAATTGACATTTGGCTGACTCTGCCACAGTCAAGATTGTAGGCTGAATAGGGCAATTAAATAGAATGAAAAATCATGGCTGATACCTCTCAACTAGGATGAAGAGGTAGTGGTGGGGGGCACAGATGTTTGTTGTTTTGTATAAATACTTTAGGTAGTACTTTTCTACTTTTTTCTAGTACGATCTACTTTTAAGATTGGAAAAATATTACTTCAGTAACTTTGTAACAGACAAAGTGAAAACAGACTCAAGGGGACTAATATTAGTGTGGCAGAATCTGGATAGTTTTGTTTGCATTCTACAGAAGAAATTGGTATTACAGCTTTTGCTATCCAGATGTATTATTTCTAATGAACAAGAGTCTGGAGACCAGTCTTTCCTCTTCATTTTCTTTGTGTGGAGAAGCTTTAAATGAAATTACAGCCTGCTTTCTGTAACTTGTAGGCCAACCTCCATTACCTATATACTACCTAAGCTCAAGGCTGGAACAATAGTTGAAACTCTGAAGCTGAAAATAACTTTTACTGTGTAGCTGGTAGAACACATCCTGCTTAGGAGCATTGTGTTTAATTTGCATTGTTTCATACCGTGTAATGGAAAGGAGTCCATAAGATCCTGGAATCTGGACCACAGTGTCTGCTTCCATTGTTGCAGAATTCAGTCCTGTGGAGACAAATGCAGTTGTCATCTTTGCTTTAGCATTAAACAGTACTCCATAATGACATTTTAGAGCTGCAGGCACAGTTTTGAGCTGTGACTGCAAATTGTTACTTGGCTGGTGAAATCAGTAGGGAGGTGTTAGAGTCATTGTCTGAAGTTTATTTTTGAATGCCTTCCATCTAAAAGGCGAGACGCCAGTTTCCTTTGGGTTCTTTTTTTCTGGGTTTCCCTTGGCTTCCCTAATGGATAACTGTTTTCTGATGCTAACAAAGTCTTCATCATGTCTCTATTTTGAAGTTTTCACTCTCATTTAAGACGCGGTGTAGGGTCTCCAGTGACATGAGAGTTTCACATACACAATGATATATTTTGTAGGTAGGGATCTGGTTGTGCTCACTGATGAATTCCTGTTGAGGGAAGAAGAACTTATGCTAAATATCTCAGATTTAGCACATGCCTTTAACGTCACATGCCTGCTATTGATATTTATCCAGACCTTGACATGATTGATCACGGTCCATTTTTGAATATCACTATTCATTTCTTCCTGAATATTCACAGGGAGCAATAGTGCACAGCTGCCCCAGTGGGAGTAATTGACTTTAAATATGAAGTTCACAAAAATATTTTGTCTGGCTGCTTCTCTGTCTTCACATCTTCTGTGCAGTACGTGCCTTCCTAGGCTAAAACTTTTGTAGTGCAATACTGCCCTAGCAAAGATCTGTGTCATGTTGTGAATACAGTCAGTCCTGGTACTGGCGGAGACCTCAGAAAGATATTACAGTCCATGTGCTAAACACTAATATAACAATATGTTGTTAGCTAGGAATTATTTTCCCTAATATTTAGCCAAAGGAACAAAAAGTTTAGTGTGTTTTTTCAACATTAGGTGAAGAAATATAGGTATGTCCATATTTTGAACCTTTAGACCTTTTAAGTAGGAAACACCTTTTCTTACTAATGAAGTCAGGTTGGTTGATAAAGTAGTCTTAACTTCCTTGCTTTCACTTTCACCCTGCAGATATTACTAGGTTCAGTATCAATCTGTCAGCTTAAATGCTGTGTACTAGTAGTGCCCAGTCCAATAAAACATTAATGACTGACATTTATAATGGCATCCAAGGATTTCAAACTGTCTTCTGCCAAAGGTTACTTTACTAGTCAATCCATCCTTCATCTCCTTTAACTCCTGACAAGGAGTTAAAGGCATCGATCAGTTACAGAAATCATAGTGTAAAAACATGTGAACAGCCATTCCTTGTCTGACCAGTGATCCGTGTAATTTATCAGCCTGTCCGTGACACTGCCCAGCAGAAAAGGCTTAGAGAGGAATGCATTGAGTGAACTCTGTATTCAGTTTCCCTTGAGCAGGGGTTTAGAAACTGCATCCAGAACACTTTCAGCAATGATAATACTTTCCATTATTCTGATTCCTGAATCCTTTTCATTTATTTATTTAGTGCTCAATTCATATAGTAATGGATTCCCCATTGTAATGATTTGTTGAGTGAAAAGTGGTTCCTTGTTTTTTGCCTTAAACCTGCTGCCAGATCACCCATTTTACTTCCTCAGCCTGGAAAGCTATGAAGAGCAGCAGAACAGGATCTGAAGGATCCTATCCAGATCCCATTAGTAGAAGGACAGAAGGTCAAGATAGCGAGAATGGCCATGACTACCAGACTTCATGTGTTGCAACACCACATGCAAGTGTCGAGGCCCCTTTGTGATAGCAGTGGTACAGACTTCTGAGAGTACGATGCAAAGAATTGATACTCAAAACAGAAGAATCTGTCAAAGTGCAATAACGAAAAAGCAGGATTCTCATTCTTTCTGTCTGTTTGGAAAGAGCTAGAAAGTCAGTGCTGCTGCTGCCCAGGCAGTAGGCTGGGAAATATCCTTGTTCACCATCCTCCCACTTTTACTCAACTTTCTTCAGCTACTTGAGGCCTTTCCTGCTTGGACTCATATCAGGTAAAGAAGCAGAAGTTATGCAAAGGAGTCAAAAGGTGAATGGTCAGCAGAGCAGTGGTTCCCTCATATGTCCTGAGACTGGGATGTTCAGAAACCACCTGTGTAGGTGCTAAAAAGCTAGAAGCAGAGAAATTCTTCAGCCTTTTCTCAGTATTCTGTGAAAAGACTGTCTTTCCTATGTAAACTATTTTAAACAAGGTCACAGTTTCATAAACTTCTTGCACTCGCAAGCTGTTTTGCAAGATTGTTATGGCTTCGATTTTGAAAATATTATGGAATAGGTATCTTAAGACTTGGCCAATCCTCTCAAGGGGTGGATGGCCGAGGAACCAATTACCTATTGCCACTCGACACACTTTTTGCGATCTATCCTATATAGTAGTCAGAAAATTATTGAAGAAAAGCTTCGGCTTCCACTGTTCATGAGCCTGGACTCTATGTCGTTTTCTTTATGCGCCTCGGACGTAACAGCGACACACCTGCTCCTCCCTGCCCAGACCACTATAATGCAGAACATAGACTCCAAGTCGACAAGTATTGATTTCTACTCATGAAAGCAAGCAGCTTCAATGGGCAGGAGAAGGTAGAGAAAGTTCCAGATCAAGTATTCTATTAAGATTTATGACTACAACAACCCTATGCCCATACCTTATCTGTTGATGCTCCCTTGTATAAAACTGCTGTCAATAAAGGTGCATTCAGACATTGAGTACTAATATGTGAAGCCAAGTATGAAGCTGAGGTAAAGTTTGAGGAAAATGTAAGAACAAGCAGTTATCCCAGAATCTGCAGTTCTAAATTTGTAGCATGAGAGCACCAATGAATGTCTTAAAACCAAAACAGAAATAGTACCTGTAGAAGGTGACAAGAGAAGGTAAGTACAGGCAATTGCATACTGGTATTTCCCCAGAATATTCTCCCAGCAACCAGGAGTCCACACAGCCCTCTAAGACTGATGAATTTTTTTTCTGTGGGTTGTCCATTCCCTTTTTGAACCTGTATGACCTTTGTCTTCTATGGCCATAGCTTAAACAGCACAGTGATCAAGAAGTACTTCCTCCTGACACTTTTGAATCTAGCCCTTATCATCTTTCTGTTCTCTATTATATTGGAAAGGATACTAAAAATTCTTTCACATTTTACTCTTTATCTTTTAAACCACTACTATATTTCAGATTAAATGGTCTCAGTTTCTGATTGTGGAACCTTAGATAATTAGTGTTTTTCTGGTTTGGGCTTCCTACAATACTACTACATGTCCTTTTTTGACATCTCTTCCAATTGTCCTTCTTTTGGGGAAGAGAGGTCAGACCCACTCACAATTCTCGCGATACTGATGAGTCAGGGAGTTATACAGTGGAACAATCCTGTTCTTATGACTGCTGGTGTTCTGCAGTCTTTTTTTGACTGTTACAAATTATTGAGATTATGTTTTCATCAAACTATTTACTAAATCCTCAAGATTTTAATCCTGCTTTGAATAAGCCAGCCTGGAGCAACAGTTTATATGTGAAGTTCAGGTTGTTTTTCCCCATATGCATTTATCTAAGCTGAATTTCAACTGTCATTTCTTTGCCAAGCCACTCATTATCGTGAGGCTTTTCTGAAACTGCCTCTCTTCTTTATTGCCTTGAATAGTTTAGTGTCAGCACCATTCTTTGTCACCTCGGTTTTCTTCCCCCTTTAATTCATTTATGAATACTCTGAGGGCCTCAGGTCCCTGCACAAAACCCTGTGGGACTCCACTGGCTTTTTGTTCTTTGGCTCTGTTTCTGATCTCCTTAACAGTTCTTCATCCAACCAAGGACATTCCCATGTTGTTTAGATTATTTAGGAGTTTTGGGTGAGGAACATTACTGAATGCCTTTTGAAAATACAAGTAGACCATATCAAAGGGATACTCCTTGTCCACATTCTTAATTGCTTCTTCAGAGAAATTAAATAAATTTGCGAGGCACAAATTTTCTGTAAAAAAAACCACAAGAAACAAATAGTGTTAACTCTTCTCTATTCATATTCATCCACATGTCCATTAGTTTTAATACGTAGGCCACTAACATTTCAGAGGGCTCTGAGGCTCATTGGTGAGGTCTTCCTTGGGTCTCTCTGAAACTTCCAAAAAAGAATCAGCTTCATGTTGGCCATCTTCTAGTACCAAAACAATTTTAGGTATGATGCAATATACCACAATTAGTCCCTCACTACTTCATCTTGAGTTCCCTTAGAGCTTTAGGGTGAACAGAAGTTGGTGATGGCTTATAATTAATTTCTTATGTCTTTTGCAAGTTTCTTCCCATGATTTTTATTTCCTCTTCTTTTTGACTAGTCTTACTGTGCTATTTTTTCACTTAGCATGCCAGCACTAAAATTTTCTGAAGGGGTGCTTTCACACTTTAAAAGCTGATTTTATTCTACTTTCTTCTGATGCTTTTTGAGACTTTCTTTATGTGCAGTACTGCTTTGTCCTGAGAATCCAATAAGTGGTGGCTATTCTAAGATGTGGCTGGAAGTTGCTGATAGGAGGAGTGGCTGTAGAACAAAACAAAGTAAAAAGAAAGAAGCAGAGAAGAGGAAGGGAGTATACTTCTAGTGACCAAGCATCTTGACGTGTCTCTATAGGAGAGCAGGAAAATGTTACCTATGCTCCACCAGTGGAGTTTGGATAGACTCATGGTATTTTGCTAAAAGGCATGCAGGATATTTACTGTAGAGCAGAAAATTGAACTCAGATCTTTAGAGTTCAGGACTGTCACACAGCCAGAGCACCAGATGGATCTCTCTTGGTCTTATAATAAATGCCATTGCTAGGATGATCTTAGTCCTATTAGCAAGTCAGCTTTTTCACTAGAAGAGTGCCTTGAATAATATTACAAATGAACTATAAAGAAAGGAAAATAAAAACAGAGAGATCAGGGCCAGTGGCTTTCAAGGAGCGTGCTTCTTTCTTAAATATTTAGCTTGTTGCTTCAAGAGGCAGTTGTGGGAAAAGAGGATTAAATAGAGGAAATACAAGAGATGCAACTGGGATGTATACAGCTTCTCTTGAGAAAGAAAATGGAAAAACGTGTGGAAGTATGTGGGAAAGAAAAAGTACTTTATTCTGCTAGCTTACAATGTCAAAGAAAAAGTCCTATGTCAATATTTTTGTTTATTCTGAGGATTTAATTTTTCTACATGCAAATAATGGAAAAACAGACATAAAATGAAGGGAACAAAATGTCAACACACTCTCCTAAAGAATTAATTTTTTTTTAATAGAATTTAAGAACACTCCTTCTACAGTGAATTTCTATATGTGAAATTATGGTGCATTATAAAAAGTCAGCCAATGAAAAATGTTTACCGGGAGATGTATTTGTTCTTACCTATGGTTCTATGTATGGTTCTCACCAATGGTTATGCTGTCTGCTGATTAAAAAGTGGGGTGCAGAATTGGATACTTTTCTTCTGCTCTTGGCTCAGGCACTGATTAGTTTGTAACCTCTGGCATGTTACTTCACATGTCCCAGCTGTAGAAATAATTGGAAATTATAATACAACATGAAATACTTTTACTGTAAGTGCTTGTAACAATCTGACCTTTAGATGATTGGTGTCATAAGTCCTCAGCATGTTCAGATTTCAGTATATGTTGTGTATTTTTAGTTTCCTTTTTCAGTAGTAATTCTTATATGAAGATAAGCTATCTGGACCCACTTTGGCTTTCATGGTCTATTTCCCCAGGAACTGGAAACTACCAATTACTATTTTGTATTCAAAGCAGTTGTTTATATACATTTATGTTCATTCTGGCTTAAATACTATGAGTTGTATGCTTACTTTTAAAAGTATTTAATTAAAAGTAAAGGACTTTAGAATTGTATACTATTATAAGTGTTCTGAAGTTATATACATTAAACATTTAGTTTTAATATAAAACATTTTAAAATGCCTCATACTCATTGTTCAGTTTTGGATCTACTGTACCTTGGTCCCCACTGAAGTACAATGCAGTAATGGATAGGAAGTTTTAATACAAGTCTCTGATATACAGAATTGTCTTTAAACCCTTACTGCATGTGCCGTCTGTGCCTCTGCAGAAGACTCTTTAGAGGAGAAAGGAAGATGATAGAGTGTCCCAGTTTGGACACCCCAAGACAAAGAGAAAAAAAGGTACTTCAGGTAATTAAATATATGCACTTTTGCACTACATATATGAGTACCATTTTTAATTGTTGCAGTAACTTGAAAATGATTAGACAGTTGTGAAATAACATTTATTTTCTAATAAAGATCTTTTTCTTTACCACTCAGAAGCATTTTTTTAAATGAGTTTATTCCTGTTTTTTGTAGATTTATGGCATTTTATGTGCTACCAACTTTAGTATTGTGAATTTGTAGGTATAATCCTCTTTAAAATTTGCCCATCCTCAAACTGTCAGAAGCAAAGAAAATAGTTTTACAGTACCTGACAACATAACATATTCAGTTTAGCTTCCATAATTTTCTTACCCTGAAACTTTTAAACATGAAACATTTGTTAAATACTCCCCTAGCCTGATCAAAGTGATAAGGTAATACTGTGAATTGTTGGGACCTTCCAGTTTTTCCCAGATAAAATATAAGACCTTCACCTCTTTCAATGTTCAGAATAGGACTCTCTTGAATCTATTCCAGAAATGTAAAAATAAATAAAAAATCAATACTTCCTGGAATATAGTACAAAGTTTGGAAGAGCAGCAGAGATAAGATAAGCTTCCCATGTGTGAAATCCTTTCACTTTTGTAAAGGCTTTCCCGTGTCATGAATTTCCAGTGAAAATATTATCAGGAACTGATAATAATGTCCTGAATGAAATGGAGTAGATCCCTTTTCCTCTCCTCATTTCACAAGCCCCTCTAATGGACTGTGCTATTCTGCACACTGAAACCACTAACAATATGGGAGTTGGAAGCAGGAGAAGGACAGCTTTGTGGCCTTAAAACTCTGTGAGAGTGCCTACTGCTTCTGATGGACAGAACCCACAAGGATGTTGTTTTTTCTTCAAAGCTGTGGACACCAGTCTCTTGAATTAGATAGACAGCGGACCTACTCTAACATAGAAACTCTTAAATGGAATAAAAGTGGTGCTGTTGAGACAAATTAAGACATAGAATAAAACATCTAACAAAAAGGCTATGAGTTTAAAGGTATTTTGCTGCTTGCTTTTTGGATGAGCTCCCAACAGAAAAAAAAACCCAAACAACCCCAACCTAATATTTAGTCTTGTCTTTAGCTATGTAACAGGAAAATCTGTTGCATCATTTGTCTACTGCTTCCAGGTGCTTAAAAAAGCTCAGTGGTTGCTCTCACTGAAACTTGAGTGCTGTCCAAATGTTAAAATCAGTTTCTAAAAAGCTTAGTTCATTCTAGAAGGCCATGCCCTATGGGACAAAAACCGAAGGATCCACTGCCCTACTTTGTCGCTGTCATTGGCACTTCTCTCTCAGTTTTGTTGGCTCAAATCTTTGTGAGACCATGTAATAAACTGGATCAAGGGCTGATAAAACCACCCTTCTTTCTGATGGGTTATTTTGAAGAAGGATCATTTCCCTTGTGAAGGGATCGTACACATTTTTCTAGCAGTGAGTGGTGGAGATGAAATACGTCAGACTTCATTATTTCTGGATGGAAAATTTATTCTGATCTAGGCCACCTGATCACTAGTTAGATAAAACTGTTGTACTACTGAAAGACAGCAGAGGGTATATAGGCACCAATATCCTGCATGCATTGAAGTTCAAAGCGTAGGAAATCTCCACAGGGAAAGGACATGTTATGATGTCTTCAGAAAAGCTATGCATGTTTGTTAATAATTAAAAAAAGCTGGAAAGACATGTAAATAGTGGTCCCTCCTCTAGAGACTTCACAGTACAGTTTGGAAGAAGGAAAAATGAATGCAATAATTAGAAAGGGAAGTATAGAGAAAATAAAGTTTTGAGATCAGATCCTGGTAAACTGTATCAGGTTGTTGTATTCATAATCCAACAAAGAAGTCTGTCATGGTTTAGGAATGGTACTTCCCAATTCAGTGCTTCCACAGGGACTCTCCAAACCAAGCTGCAGCTCACTTGCTCACTCCCCCCTTTCCCCTTTTCCTCAGCCTTTCGGGAGGCTGGAGAGGAGGATTGGAGGCACAAAAGGTAAAGATCACAGGCTGGGATAAGGAGAATTTACTGGAAACAGCAGTGAGATAAGAAAATGAGCAGTAACAGAAAAAATACTAATAACAAAGCGTACAAGGCAGACAAATGATTCACATGTGATTGCTTCGAACGAGTGTTCCCTGACCCCTCCCTCCTCCCGCTCACTGGCTCACTCGACCAGAAGGAGCCCCTTCTCCCTTCCCCTGCCCCCGGCAATGATGTGTGAGAGACTGAACAATACCAATGCTCTGAAAAGAAGGTGTAAACACCAATCCAGGCTGTATGTTGATGACTCTTGCTCAGTTTTGAGAGGTGGTGGTGAATATATATACTGAAAGTCTATATATGCCTCATATTTCTAATTGGTTTTGTTCTTCTTTCCCAAAATATCCAGCAGTCTTCCAAGGCAGGGGGCAGGCCTGTTGGCAAGAAGCCGTTGAGTAAGCCTTGAGTTCAGCTTCCTGTGCTGTACACGTCCTATGAATAAATAAGTCTTCACTGCTTTAGGCTGACAACTTTCATTGAGTGAATTTATTTGAGACTGGTCCTAGTGTTTGGATTTTGGTTTTTTTAAGATCTATAGAACAGATGTTGAAGGGAAGTGTTATGGAACAGAACTTGGACTTAGCTTTTGAGGCTGGGTTTTTCCCTCCTGATCCTCACTTCAATTACCACAGCTGGGGTGTGGCACTAAGCAGATAATCCCCCCCTTCAGCAGCACAGCTGAATGCTGTTAATCTTTCAATTTGTCTTTAATTTAACACACTTGTTGGTTAGCTTTGGCTATATTTCATTAGTAACTAAGTACATCACTAGAGGAAGAAAAGAATAGTTTTCTTTCCTTAGCTGAGAATCAATCCTTGAGAAAAATGTGAAGTTGTGATGATGCTGATTCATGTACTACCTGAGGTATGAAATACAAATAGCTTGCTGGAACTTTTTTTTTTTCATCTTTAATAACCCTTAAAAAAGCATTAGTAGCTAACTCAAATGACTGGTGGCTTAAGAATACTGAATGGGGTAAATTTTTAATCTGTCTAGGTCTCCTTTATGGTTTGACTGCTGCTGTATGTGTAGCAGCAGAAGGAGCCAGTCTGGTGTACTCGTGTACCAGAAGAGTTCCTCTTGCTTCCAGGTACACGTGCATCTGGAAAATGGACCTGAACAATAAGTGTCGAGTAGCTGTAGTTAAGTACAAACTGCTCCATAGTATTTGTTCCTTCTTGTTCACCTTTGTCCTTTTCTTCTTTTCCCTTTTCATATGTACTATAGCATTTGAGCCAAATTTCAAGCTTAGTAAGTACTCTGATGTATCTCTGACGTATCTGCGCTGATAATATGCAAAAAATTATGTCTGTAAAGGCATCCTGCTTGAATGTGTAAACCAGTATTCGGTGTTCAGTTTTGACAGGTTTCTGGATGTACTGTAAGACTAGTTATTCTCGAAGAATAGCTCATTACAGTCTGATTTTCCTCAGGGTTTTTTGTTTGTTTTCTTTATTGTACTGAAGCTCATCTCTGCTGAGGCTGGCTCAAAGAGGCAGACTTGTCCAATGTTATAAATGGACTTTTAAGATGAAAGGTTCTTAGTCAGAAATTTCCCAGATCTGAGGTCTTTACCACAGCTGGTCTGCAAAACTTGGGTCTGATTTCCTTGTACTATAAAGCATTTTTTTTTTATTCCTTCAGCTTTTAAATAATATTCTCGATATGAACAAATGAAATTCCTCTCCATGGTCTCTTACTTGCTTGAGTGGCATCATTAGCCTTAGACTCAATGACAGCTTAAACCCGTTATTTATTTTATAGTTTAGACTAAGAGAGTAGGATTATATTAAAATTTTCACCAAAAATGGAAGCAAGAACAGAAAATAATACAGATGCAAATGTAGCTAACCTTTCCATTGGAATTTCCTGATTTTGAAAGTGGTTTACCAAACTTGGATCAGGTTTTGAAACATTTATGCCTCTGTATAACTTTGTATATACACGGATAACATTAGTCATTAGATAAATGTCTGCAGGAACATAACAGTGCGTTCACTTTATTTCTTTTTTAATTTAATTTTCTAGATTTCCCTTAAGAAAAAAGAAATGCTTGAAAATTCTCATACAAGTACTCCAAGTAGGATTACCAAGGCTGGGAGAGGTCAGTAGATGGGAGTTTCCCTTAGACCCATTAATCACCAGGAGACAAAAAAAATACCATGGGCAGATGGCACATGACTCTCCTGCTCTTCCCTTGCCCCTCATTTATTTTTTGCCAAGCACTGAGTAGTGAGATATGGGAGATTAAAAGTGCAAAGGACGAATGCTATGGGGGAGAGGAGGACTTGGGCCATTGAGAGCGTTTAGCGGAAATGTATTTGTCCACAGGTTGGTGGTTGTATAGCTTGGGAAGATGGAAAGTTCATTTTAGTGTAACTGAGAGACCTGGATTACTTTGGAAAAGGTTACTTTTTGCTCTTGTGAGGACAACAAAAACTATCTTCTCCCAAATGGGCTGATCAATTTTCATCTTTTTTGCTAAGAAATTTTGGGAAAAATTAGTCCCTCTCCTGTCTCCTAAAAGGAATCTTGCGAAGACTTTGAAGAAGCTGACTAAAACTGAAAGGTTTTACAATTATTTTCATTATGCACAGCAAGACATATATCCCAAACCTGACTTTTCCAGTACTGCAAAATGTATTTTGTGACTTTCTCTTGTCTCAAGACCTCCTTTTACCCAGTTCTTCCAAACACTGGTTGATCTCTCCCCTCTCACAGCAAGAATTGTGTAGTAAGGTCCAGTCTCCTTTTCTTTACAGCTGCTGAAGCTGTTCTTTGCTCTGAGATCCTCAGATCTCAGAATGACCCTTTGGGACCAATAGTAGCAGGTGTTAATTGGAACAATCTTTTGGCTGCTCTGATGCTCTCTAGGGACAAAGCCATATGTATGCATGCCAGATCTGAATAGTTAAAGCAGAAAGTTTGATGTTTCACATTTCAGGCTTTTTCCTGTTTTCCCCTGGTACTACTTTTTAAATGTACAAATGGAATTTGTTTTAACAGGGATCCTGAGCAGGAGCCATGGTGTTCGTTCACTTCAGGGTATTGCAGATAACAACAGGAATAAGAAATAGTTTATTTTTCTCTTTTATTAAAGCTACTAAAAAATAAAGTAATCCTTATGTATTTAGAATCAATCTGCATTTGTGTCTTTTCAGCATAGTTTGAATAAAATGGGATTCACTTGGGCACTTTTTCAAAGATATGACTTATTCTTCACTCATTATGGTTGCATTGGTAGTTAGTACACAGCCATTTAGAAAAAAAAAATTATCCGAATTGCAGTATATTTCATCATACTCCCAGTACCTCCCTATTTGATTGTACTTTCTGTTCTTGAATAATGAGAACTTGGTACCTGAGTTTGGCCATCCAGCATTTTTGCTTTCTCATAGAGATACAAAGGGATGTGTCTTGTGTTCCATCCAATAAAGATTGGGTTTTGACTTATTTTTGGACTCTGGCAGGAGATCTTCTAGTGGAATGAATGGTGTTTAAACATGGGAGTCTGAGCTTGCCTCTTCTACCTCTAAGCAAAACCTTTTAGACTAAATGTCACTGTGGAGCCTAACCTGTGAGGTAAGCCATGAGGTGACCAGTGCTGGAGGCTCTTGCACCTGTAGGATTTCTATCAGCCTAGGAATCTGATAAGAATCTGTTATTACTCTAAAGAACAACTACATACACAGAGTAGTAGTGAATGCATTTATTTTCTATTAAAAAGGTTTTTAAAAACTAAACTAAATGAATCAAAAAAGTAAAGCTTGAATTTTAAAAACATTTTGTCAAGCTTTTAAAGGTTTGATAATCAACAAGTTTTCACCAGAGAGCTTTATGGAAATTTTTATATTTATGTATTTTGGGAGTCTTAGGGGGTTTTTTGAGCAAAACACAGAAAATGTTGATACAAAAGACTACTTTTCGTGGAAATTTAATTTCAGTGGCAAATTTTTTTTTTTTATGTTGTCATTTCTCTTTTAGTCTGCATTTACTGTAAGCATAAATTCACCACTTTGGATGTTTTGTTTTGGTTTTTTCCACCACAGATATATATGACCAAATAAGAGCAAGAACTGTTTTCTTCTATCACATAGGGTTTGTGATTTTCCTGCTTTTTGAAAAAAACAACATTTTCCTATTGCATATATCAGGATAGGAATATCAGGCTGTACTAGAGACCAACAACACATTCAGTACAGCAGCAGACAGCAAAAAAAGAAGTAAATCTGCACAGTTTTAAAATGACTTCAATTTTTACCCTCCCCACCTTTTAAAATTTATTTTCTGTCCTTTTACCACATGTGCCAACTTTTCTGATGGAGTTTATATGGTTGAGTACTCTAAAGAAGATCTCACAATGAACCATAAGCCTTTTGCTAAGCCTTTGTAGTGTCTGCAACTTTTGATCATGTCTTAGAAGAAACAGTTGTGACCATTTGATGATAAATCATTTGCTGGCAGGCAAGAGTCCACTGGGCTTTGCTCCCACTCTTTCATCTTCAGAAACTTTCTTTATGGAAATATTTCTTTCTCACTAGAAGTTCAGTGCCTTTGGTGGCATTTTTCTTTTATTCTTTTTCCTTTTTTTCCCACCTCCTTGTAACAAGTATGTTGCTGATTTGATGTTGTCGATTGCAGTGACAGAGAGATAAAAATGCTCAGTGCTCTGTGGATTTCCAGGCTCTGATCTGTAAGCAGGCCACAATGATTTTACTGTCACTGGGCTTACAAAATCTTGGCATTAGGCTACCGGAGAGACTTTGCTGACCCTGTCCCCTATTTCCAAGGTGAACTTTGGTTTGTGGAATTGCAGAACAAAACCAGCCTTTCAATCATCTCACCATCTACATTTGCTAAATAGTGCTAACTCAGCACATTTTTTTTTTTTTACTTTTACATACTATGAGTTCATGATTATCATAAATCCTGAGATATTTAGGAAGTAAAATCCCTAGGGAACAGTGGTGGCCTGTGATTTATGATAAATTTTCATGGGTCATGTTCTTACTAGTCTTGAGGGGGTAATTTCTGCAGACTTGTGATGAAGACCACTGTGAGGGTAAGAGTAAGTAGATCTGATAGGTGCGGAGACTAGAGACTGGTCTCCCTTTCATTCCCTTTTCACTGTTGCTGTGTTAAGAGGAGTGTGGGAAGCAGTCAGGTTTCCCCAGCATAATGATCCCTTCTGTGCACACCTCCCATGTGAGATGTTTCCTGTGTCATGCTTTATACCAACCTTATACGTGGAGATTGCAGCAGGGGAGAGGGAGAAGGGAACCTGACCTGGGTGTTTTGCAGCAAGTCCTGACCAACATGAGGCTTTGGTGAAGCAGCTGGTATAGATTAGAAGAGCCCTTGGATTGCTTTCATCTATGGAAGGGCTGGGCTGGAGAAAAACTGCCCCCAGGATAGGAGAAATGCATTGGTTTTTCATGGATCTCATCCTCAGCCTCCTCCTTAGTTACATCTAATGAACAATGGTACAGCTGAGAATGTGGCCACACACAGTTTGGAGAGTTTCTTTTTGTAACTAGATCTTGGGAAAGATTTCCCTTCAATGCAGAATTTCATGGATTTCCTTTGTGAGAGTTGTGAAAATAAACAAATAAACCATGTCCTGCAGTTGGAATGTTTTGGACGCCATGAAATGAATTTGATTTTGAATGTCTGATGGTATACCAGGGCACTGCTTGTAACAGATACCCTAATGGAATCTGAGCACATTTAGGTGTGGTTCTTCCAGTCAAGTGTCAAGTATCTGGAATGAAAGTATATAATAAATATGAGATGTTATTTCTATATATTTTAATATATTTTAAATTTTTATGCATATGTATATATATGAAAAATACTTGTTAAATTAATAGGAATTTGGCCACCAGAGCTAATTTAGTGGTTCATGGCATCTGCTTTTAGGAGATTACCAGCTGTTTACCATCTATTGCCCACAAAAACTGCAACTGCTCAGACCTCAGTGTGTTTCCCACAGCTTTCCTGAAACAGCTGAGCCAGTTCTGCAATACTGAAGTGGCTCTGATAAATGTTACCCCTTGATTGTTACACCTTGTTCAGGCATAGCAGGTTTGCATATTTGTATTTCTTTTACAGTATTAGCAAAAATTTAATTATGATAATTTAATTTGGTGTCCATCCCTTAAGTTTCTTTCTTTAGAATGACTTTGCCAGCTGGTCTGGTCCTACAATAGTATTATTTTCTTTAGCATGTATAGTATAGAATTGAATGCTCCACTCCTAGGTGTGACAAAATACTTATGTCCAGAGAAGATGCACAAAAGAACAAATACAGTGTTTAGAATATTTACTAAATATTAATAGTGCCAAATATTGCTCCATCTTTTGCAGTCATGAATGTTATTCTAGTCCAACAAAATGCTTTTAGTAAATAAAGAGAGGAAAAAGAGAAAGACCGAGATTTGGGCATGAGTAGGGAAGTTAAGCATAACAATGCAAGGGGTTGACTCTCAGCTTTGCCCCAAGACCCTTCAGCTTTTTATGTTACATTTTTCCCTCTGTCGACCTGGCACACAGGCGTTTTATGTAGCCTGTCGATAACCACCAGTATAGGGCTATGGAGCAGAAAGTGTTAAAGAAAATCACATGATGCATGTTTTTGAAAAGAGGAAGGACACAAAGAGAGTGAGGTTTCATGAGAAGGACCTCAAGCCAAAAGCAGGTACTGTGAAGACAAGTGCTTATTTTTGAAGTCCTCAGAACTGAACATCTCTGCAAAGCATCAGAAACACTCCAGAGACAAGAGACTGGGTGGCACCACGCAGGTGATAGTAGGGAGTAAAATGTAGGATGACTTCTTTCAGCATTTGTCCCATTGGATCAGCTTTAATATCTAGTGTAATTTCAAGTAAGAGCATACTAGCGCATTGCAGATGACTGAATGCTGGTGCAGAGCTCTATTACCTTTTCCTGTTCATGTATACCCAGGTCTGCTCATATTTCTTTCCAGAGTGAATAAAACGGCCAGAAACAACAACATTAAGTCATGTACAGCCCTTGCAGGATGTCCGAAAGAACTCCCAGATATGACTTGACCTTCCTCTGTTTTCCATGGCTTGATATAAAGCGTGATTTTCCAATGCTTTCTCATTTTAATTTGTGGTCAGGCCAGCAAAAGATTACACCTTCAACTTCCCGCTTTAAAATTATTATTAATGTTTTGAAGGCGATATAATGTGGAGAACTGAAGTTGAGAACTTTCCTCAGAAACTTGCAAGATACCAAGATCACAATGTGTTAATGCAATACTGGCTTACTGGCTTCAGGGGTGACTAGGGAGTACCAGCCAATATAAAAGGATTAGGTTGTCCGTTTGCACACATGTGCATATACTCTAGCACCAAGCATGAACTTCAGTGAAACAAGTAGTTTTAGACCCTAATTTACCTCTTCTGCAGTTTGCTGTTATATAGTCTTAAAGCTGTTGCTGAGAAAAATCTAATCACCACTGTGGTTTAAAAGTCTCATACACATGGTAAAAACTAATCCTGTATCTATAGATAGCCACAAATAAATCATATGTGTTGCAATGCATTCTCTTGCTGACATACTAGTTTTCTGACTGGTTTTGAATGGCTGAGGAGTCCCCTTCTAATGATTTTAGATTACACGATAAAGAGGGTAGCCTCTCCCTGACAATTTCACTGTTGTCAATGACCATGTTAGAGCTGTTTTAAAGTAGCTGGTCTCCAGAAAGATGCACTGATGCCCAGACTGAGGCCTTTAATAAAGATTAAGTGTGACTGCACTGCTGTTTTAGATGTTAATGTCACATCTGAAAGAAAAGCTGAAAGGGGAAGACCCTCAGGAAGGGGGTCTGCTCTTGCTGTTCTTAATATTTTGAGCAGCACAAACACAGTGAGGTACCTGGTATGTCTCCTCCGTGGTTCTGATGGAGACTGAAACACTAAGAACTGCCTCCTAAATGATGTCCAAGTTGCAGCCACTCTCCTGTTTTCTCCTCCTGTGATTTAACCTTCTGGACTACATCTCCTTCTCCAGTGTGAGAGTTGTTGAAGGTTTGAGGCAAAACCCTTTCAAATCAGTGTGAGTCGTTCTTCTGGCTCTTATCAGGCTTTCTGTTCTTTGGTGTTATGGTAACGTGTGACCCTCAGTTGACTTGTAATTATACACTTGAGGAACAAAGAGAGTGATAGAATGAAGCTGATGTATTCCAGTAATAAGCTGACTGAATAGGGGAGGATTTACTGCAGCTGGCCAGGGCTAATGGCTGTGAGTATTGTGGTGGCTGAGACTTCCCTCTCATCTGAGAGGAAATTCTGAGGAAAAACTGACTCCACCAAGACCAAAACATATTTACTAGTGGGAATTAAACGGACCATGTGATCCAAGGATGTCTCTTTCTGGGCTGGGAATGCTTCCAGAAAAGAGATGAGGAGCTAACGTGTTGGAAGTTTGGGTCAGGACACACAAGCTGCTGCTGAAAGGGCCTGTCTGCAGTTGTCTTCTGCACATCAAAACAGGGGATCTCCTCTAAGAGAGAGAGGGTTTTTTCCCCATTGCATTTTCCCATTGCTGGTCTTCCAATTCTTTGATTAAGTGAGCAAAATGGCGACCTACTTACATGCAGTGATTGGTCCAATCCCTTCCAGTTGCTGGCAATTCCCACTGAAATCTCCCTACAGCGTCAGTGCTGTGTCCTTCTTCCAGCATGATGCGATCCCTTTATTGGTATAGAAGGCTGGAGTAACTTAAAAGCTGCTGTGAAACTTTATAAAACAACATTGAACACTTAAGCCTCTGGTCTTCACCTTCATCCACTGTATGTTCTCTACAGTCTATAAACAGTGATTATACAGGAGTGCTTATTTTTTCCCCTACAGGTGAAAATGTTAACTATGCTGAGGCTGTAAACTTTCCTTGTAGATTTTGAGGTAAATTAATATGTTTGACGTGTATGTCCCAGTGTATTTATGTTGCAGTATCACCTGGTAGTGACAGATCTTGTTGTCTGAGATACACAAAAGAGAAAGCCTTAGTGCTTACACATTTACAAGTCCTATAACTATTTATGTGTTTATTGTAGCTTTGCTTTTGTTCTGTCAAAATAATAGCATATTAAAATAGAATCATCACGCTATCAGTTTCTGTTGTGAGGGGTGGAGGAGTAAGCAACAGGAAGGCACATGTGTGCACATATATAAGCATGTAGGGGTGAATATCCACATACCTTGATAGACAAATATACTGGAAATGTGAGAATTTAAGAACACCAGATATTCTATAAAGCATGTCTGTTCTCCATGCAGTACTATATCTAAGAGGCATATGAATACTTGAAGTATAGAAATCTCCTCCAGATGATTTGTTGCTCCTTTGGTACTTTTACATAAACAAGTAGCCCCAGTAGTTGTGGATATGCATAAATAATGAATAGACCTAGGTTTTTTTCACTGCCTGAATCTGAGAAAAATGAACATTTGGATGAGGACAGCTTGCATGATTCAGATAACATTCTGAAAATCCACTTTGGTTTTTGAATGTTAGCTTTCATTGAAAATGGTACTATGTTATAGTTCTTTCCCATCATCAGAATTTCCCATAAACAACAATCTCGCTTAAAGCCAAATTCAGCTCTCATGAAACTCCAGAGATTAATTTGGCTCATCATGCTATAGGCAATTACTGTTATATGGATTTTTAATCTGGTTTCTTCTTCTACATTTTTTTTTGGGTTGGACTTTGTTCTTGGACACACTCTCTTTATTATTCTATTGTTATAATTCAGCTGCAGTTATCCCCTGCTGCTTTTATTTCTGATTCTCATGGATTTAATTCAGAAAAAAAATATGCTTGGTATAGTATGATGAATTTTGTTGCTAGACCTACTAGCTATTAACTTATAGATGCCAATAATGCTGTGAAATAATTTTTAAAAATTGCAACATGCAATATAAAAATTAACTTCAGAGCAAAGTAAAAAAACAATCTCTGTAGTTACATAACCCTAGATGCATTTTCTTTTAGAAAGCTCAGTAAGAAATCTGACTTGTTCCTCTATTTAGAGCTCATTAACTGTTCATATTTAGTTCTACCCATGTGGTGCGTCCTTGTTTTTATATTTAACGTTAATACTTTAATTGCCAATAGCTGAACAACAAAGAGCTACTACAGTCTGAGTATCCTCTTAGAATTTCTCTTCTGTGCAGTAATCTATTCATTTTAATCTTGAAAGAAGAAAACAAATTAGTGTAGGGAAGTAGAACACTTTGATTCCAGTAAGGTAATTCCCTCCTTTTCATAGAAAATCTTCTGACTGACAGACCTACTAAAGAAGGAGCAAATGCCTCTGTCAAAGTCAAGTCCTTAGGATTCCCTGCTTTCCTCAGTTGTTACCATCAGTTGTGAGGAAAAGCCATTTAGACAGATAGAGTTGGCACTTGTTCTATCAGGGCAGAATTTGTTTTATAATTTTGGACAAGGACCCTCTGTTGGAGAGAGAATTACAGTAAACATTTTATCATCCCATTGGACTGTCTTTCACATTGTCTTGTGAAATGGTGTTACTTCAGTTTTTTATAGAATATACTTGGAAATTCCAAGTATATTTTGGTTCCCATTTTGCTGCTAATGGCTGAAGAATTGATATGCACTGTACTTTTTCACAGAACTCTTTTCTTTTGTCATTGACCTAATCTCAAAAAAATGTATTTTTACACTGAGTGAATGGAAGGTTTAAGAGCTTAGAAAAAAACCCAGCATTTAGTTTTCTGTTTGATGCTTCTTGTTTAGTCCATTCTGTGCAATTTTCTTTCCCCACATCCTCAGCAAATACACGGCATACCTTCCATACGGGAGCTTTTTCTTGAAACCTGTCTTGCAGGTATTTTTTTTCTTCCTTTTTTTTTTTTTGTATTGCTCACTCCCCACTGAGCAGGGACATTTATGGCACAGAGGTATCTAGCACAGGAGGGCAAAGTCTGCCTCCTGAGATATCAGTGACCTGGGAATAGCATGGTCTAAGTATATTTTTATGGCTTCAACCTTCCTCTAAAGATTGAGCACTTTCTCTACCAGTTGGAGAGACTGAATAACTGCATCTGCTCCTAATCATGCAGGTGGTAATGGCCCTGCCATTGTATAGCGTTTTGTCCTTTCCTTTACTTTCATTTTTCAATTCTGCTTGCCACTGCTTGAAACAAAAGGCATTTAATGATGTGATGTAACTTGAGGTAGGCAAAGGACACCTGTCTCTAGTTTGATGTCCTTGCAATACTTCATGATGGAAGATATAGGCAGTTCATTACAAAATATAAACTAATGCTTTGTCTGGAAATATGCTGGGAGGATGTACGAAGCTGAACAAGGAAATTACAATCTTTAGGAAATACTATTTAAAGACTTGTGGCATCTTGTTTGGACTCTCTTAATGCTGTATGAGCACCGTTAATTGCAGACCAGCAAGTGGGTTGCACTCAGTGTGTTGATACAAGCTCACAGGAGTAGGTAGGTCAGTCAGCTGATGTTCCTGAGCGTGCAGATGCTGTGTTACTGTGTTGCTGAACTCCAGCTCCACCCAGGGCTTTGTTTGGCTTGGAACTGCTAGGTCAGAAATGTGCACCTATTTAGGGGATGTATATTCTTGTGCTAGATATACTGAGGGGAATAGAGAGCATACCTCAATTTACATCTGCCCAGAATCGACTGGAAATGCTTCTGGAACTGAACTGTGGCACTAAATATGAGAAAACAAATTCAGATTTTCAGCACATACTCCATGTAACCAC
The DNA here is from genome assembly GCA_013397865.1 of Struthidea cinerea. Lineage (NCBI taxonomy): Eukaryota > Metazoa > Chordata > Aves > Passeriformes > Corcoracidae > Struthidea > Struthidea cinerea. The sequence continues at coordinate 1,730,993 of VZTI01005483.1, forward strand.
ACTGAAAGCAATTGCACTAGATTTGCAAGAAGGGACTCAAGTAAAAAGCTGGGTTGTTATGATTTAAAAATATTCAGAGAGTGGGTTATAATGTCACTTATCTACCATGCTCAAACAGTAGCAGTAAAGAAAAAATTATTTTAATGGTGAAATATGATAGTTTTTTCATAATTTACTCTCTGACCCTGGCTCATTGTGTTTGTGCCTAGTAAGTTTTTCAGTGTAATAGAGAAAGTTAAACTTGGCCTAAAGTGCTCACAAAAGACTAAAAAGTGAAAATAAACAACAAAGATGGTAGTTTTATAGTTCTTTATACTTCGTTTTTTTTCAAACTAACATAGGTGTTGGAGTTCAGACTCAGTGGCAGTTTAATGCAGTCTGATATGTTTAAATTCGGTATTTGTCAAAGTTACACTGCAGAATTGTTGCATAATTTCACTGTTTCATAAGTAAAATAAATTGATTCTGAAGCCTTTTAACATCAAATATAATTCTGCTGTTTATCCTCATCTTCAAAAGAAGCAATATGGTGCTCCCTTCCTCCCTCACTTACGTGTTAGAGAGGATGTGAGCATCAGTGCTGAAAGGCATCCTATAGCAAACAGTTGCTGTTATCTTTTCAGGGTCCACCTCAGGAGGTGGATAAGTTTGCAGCAGTGAGAGTTATGTGTCAGGAAGGTTTGCTTAAAACAATCAGTGAAAATCTCTAACGTAAATTAAAGCTGGGAAAATTCTCACTTGCTAGGGCGCTTAGTCTGCCCTGGTTTTCTGTGTACCTTCAGGGAGCAAACACGGGAAAGGTTTAGCATGAAAACAAAACATCCCAAAGAGCTATTTGCTTCTCTTTAGTCTCCACAAGAAAAGAAGACAAGAGTTTGAGGAGGTCCCACCCTTAAACAAGATTGAGAGCCAGACCTCATTTTAAAGATTATTTGGCAGAAGAAACACAGACAGGAAAGTTTCCTGCAGCTAGTTCGTTTGAATGGTGACCTTTATCTTTCTCCAAATGAAAATGAAAACTCTTCCTATGCTGCATGACCTCCAGTGAGGTTAGTCAGTTGCATCATGATGAGATGATGTTATATATCAACATCTGTTTCCACTGTGTCCTTTTCCCATATGTGTGTTCCATGTTAAGAACTTCTTTTTCTCTCTCTCATTTTTTCTCCTTCTTAATATCTTTTTTTTTTTTTAACTATACTTCATCCATCCTCTCACTGCCCAGAAGTGTGACTGTGAGAAGAAAAGCTATAGGCACAAGAAGGGAATGAAGATGCTTTTGGTTTTTTCCACAGTTTCATAATCTTTTGCAGTTTAATGAGTTATCTCTGCTGCAAGAGACCTCTGCGATGACTTTGCCAAACTGCAACTGTTGTAATGTACTCCAAATTAAATGAATTTCAAATTTGGCACAGAAAGCATAGCTTTACATGTGTTCCTCCTAGGAATGGATCAGAGAAGGAATTTTAGTTGCAATTGGTTAGAATGTTGGCTAGGAAAACATTAACTGTCCATTAAGAATGAATAAACTTTTAGTATGTAGCAGCATGCCAAATTTGAGTCCAAAATGTGATCTTTTTTCTGTGTTCTCTCTCTTAATCTAGATTTTTAGTTAATTCTTATTTCCAGTAGCTGTTTCCCTTGGAAAACATTGTGCTTGCAAAAGCTCTATTTGTGTAAAGAGTTCTGATTTCAGCTATTATTTCTGATAGTTGACTAGGATATAAAATTCTCAAAGTTAAACATACCATGTAGAACACAAGCACAGCATATATAATTTGAAACCAAGTCTTAAAAGACACAACTTACAGGAAATATTGAAACTGATACTTAATGGTAATATCATTGTAATTAACCCTTTATGATTCCTCTTAAAAGGATCTTAAGAGTGTAAGGACCTTTACTGCACACTGGCTCTTCTTTACCCACAAAACTGCTTTCTGTGCAAGTGATTTTTTCTTGTAATTTTGATACTTTTTCTTGCAGATCAGGTCCTTTTTTGCTTGTCATGTGAAGGCCTATACATCCTCTGCCTTTGCAACAACAACTGTACAGAATCTGCCCTCTAATCATGACAAATTTCTGAATCTAGTCCTGGGAAGGCAGGGGAGATTTCTTTTCTGAAGCAACAATGCTTTTCACTAGTATTGACACAAGAAAGACCAGGAGAGTAGTTGAGCACACTGTTCCTTCATTACCCTTCTTGGACAAGGGCTGTCCATCTGCTTGCACAGTGCACAGCCCAGTAAAGCCCTAGTTCTAAGAGAGACTTTTTGGCACTAAGATGAGTGGTTAATAGTAAATCTGCCATAGAGCATGACTCAGCCTTGGTAGTAAGATAAACAAATGGAAAAGGTCTCTTCAGTCTCAGGTTTATATATGCTGTGGATTTAAGCTGAATTTAACCCTGAAACATGATGTCCAAGCAGGAACATTTCACCAGATCAAAAGATTGGTGAGTCACAAACAAGTCGTGTGGAAATGAAGTTAGTGTATAGATAAATAGTTTTCTAAGGATCAGAAAGAATCCTGTGAAGCATTGAGGAATATAGAGAGATGTAACTTATGGGTAAGGTAACAGTAAAAAAACTGCTTTCATGGTTTCTTGGGGTAAGGAGTTTGTGTCTGCTAAGGTCCTTCAGTATGTTTGATGACAGCCAAGAACACAGGCAGTACTATGCATCATGATGAGATTTACAGGAAAATGGTATCCCAGTGCAGGTGCCAGCTGGAAAAACCTGAAGAGCTCTGAAGAACTGCCAGTGCAAGTACCCTTAAAATGCCAGGTGAACACAGTGACTAGTGGCTTCTGGTAGCCTTTAGACTGGCTCTTCCTGGTGGTATAAGAATTGATTATAATAATTTTAGGAAGGAAGGTGTCTAAAAGCCGTTCTGCCGGTGGAAATTTTGGTCACTTCCAAGGCTAGGCAGCAGACAGCACAAATGGATGGAAGGGCTGAGGCCCCTTTCTCTGCAATACTTTGTGGACAGAAGAGGAGAAATATCTCACAGACTGGTTTCATCCTTTTTATATCTTCTTGTCCCTCAGGAATATGCTCGTGCACGGAGAAGAACTGAGCACAGAGCTCAAATAGGACACACGTGGGTTTCAAGACATACAGTCATCAGAAAGCCTAAATAAGGGAATAAGTTTTGACCTTTTCCATACCCATTTCCAAGATTGCCTCTCTTGTGATGAGCAGTGGTGTTAATGTTTGTTATGCTATTTTGTTATTTTTCCAGGAGATGCTTTTACCCATAGTGCAAGTACTTACGGTTGAGCAGCAAAGAGGTAGCAGCCTCAGTGTGACACAGCTTTACTCTCACAAAGGCAGAAATGCTGAGTCTTGCTATTCAAAAGGCTAGTAAAATGAAAATTGCTTAATGTAGAAGTAGCAGTGCTAGCAACATTAGCTGTGCTTTTATTCATATATGTGCACCTCCTTTTGGCAGAGATTACACTGCATTTAAAAACTGCTGCAGATGCTTCTTGGGGGATCTAAGCCTGTCCATGTGGGTGGTGGTTTTTTTTAAACAGCAGCAGGAGATTTCAATCATGGTGCAGATTTCACACTTGAAAGAATGCACAAAAGGTCCCATCCTTAGTCTGCTGAAAAGCTATAAAAAGTTAGGCTTAACTTTTTAACTGGTCTGCTGTTGGGAAATATATAAAAGGATTTCCATCTAGCAAGCAAACAAAGGTACATCAGAATGAAAAGAAAATTCACATATAAGGAAGAACTGGAAAAAAATTGTAGTTTTCATCTCTTTAAATTAGGCCTTGGATGAGAGCCTGAAAATTGAGTCTCTAGAAGGATTAGGAAGTAAATGTCTTCACTTCTCAGTCTATTACAAGATTATATCAGAGCTCATGATGAGTTGTTAAGGTGATGAAATACCCAAAGTTCAAGGCACCAAACTTCTGCTGATGGCTGTATTTGGTAGCTGTTAATCTAGCTTCTTATTGCAGATTTAGAAAAATGAGCTGTTCTGACTTAATCCTCCCTCCTTGGAATTACCAGTGGTTTAGAGACTTATATGATTTACCTCTCTCAATAGCCCAGGATTGTCTTTCCATCTTCATGTGTCCACTTGTCTGTGATAAATACATGAATAAAGAATTAATGCTCTCTCTTCACCCACCCCACTCAGTACAGTTTTGCATCTTACTCAATAACAACAATTGTGAAATTTCAAACAATGAACCATCAAGTTCATTCTGAATGCCTGGGGCTTCCCAGAAAGGCAGCAGCCGTGTCACATCTCTGTGCCTTTAGTCCACAGTTCAGTTTTGTGGCTTTGGAAAACAGGACTGGGTTTCATCCCTGGTGTTTGGTGATCTGCTGAAATAATAATGCATAAATGTTGTTAGCCCTCCAGTAATGGGTAGAATTATAGAAGCTGAATGCATGAGTGTTTTCTTCCCAGACTTCACAGCAATCCATCTCAGATATTTTCCAATATGTGCTTGAAAAAACATATTGAAAAATTGGATGTGTTATCTGTCAGGAAAAGTTTGTCCCTTGCACTCCCTCAGTATTTCATACACAATTTTCTGTAGGGAATTTCATAAATTGCAGTTTCACAGAGAGAAAGGAGTAAGAGATACAGCAAGGTGAGAGTCATTTTCATTTAGATTTCTTAATAGACACCTCAGGAAACTCACGTTCCTCATACAATACTACTGCTTCTGTCCATTCATCTCCATGTGCCTCAGATTTTGGGTAGGAAGAGGCAAAGATGGGCCATAACAAAGTCTTGTAAACACCGATGGTTGCAGTGACTGGGCAGAAGAGTGGGTAGGAGACAGGACATGAAAAAATGACCTCAAATTCTCCATCAGGCACCCAGTCTGAGCACCAACCTTGTGACCTGTTCAGACTGCCTAAGGAGGTCTAGTAGACCCTCTTGACCCTCTTTCACATGAAGGCTGTTCCAGTTTTATACCACTTCTTTAATATTTTTGTTTCTATTTTATGCAAATCAGAATGCCTTCATTATTCATAGGTGTGCTTCATCTGGTTCTAAATCCTACAAATCTCATGATATGTTATAGCCACAAGCCCCATAGGTGCTATTTAAGTTGAGAAAATTAATCACAAAATTATTTTCCAACTCTTTGTGAGACATGGAATTGCTGGCTTCTGGAACAAGCTGACAAATCAGAACCACAGAATATCCTGATGTGGAAGGGACCCACAACGATCATCCAGTCCAACTCCTGGCCCTGCACAGGACACCCCAAGAATCACACCGTGTGCCTGAGGCTATTGTCCAAATGCTTCTTGAGCTCTGTCAGGCCTGGTGCTGTGACCACTGCCTTGGGGAGCCTGTTCCTGTGCCCAACCACCCTCTGGGTGAAGAACCTTTTTCCTAATATCCAATGTAAATGTCCCCTAACACAGCTTCAGGCCATTCCCTCCTGTCCTGTCCACTGGTCACCAGAGAGAAGAGATCAGTGCCTGCCCCTCCTCTTCCCCTCTTGAGGATTCTGTAGACTGCAATGAGGTCTCCCCTCAGTCTCATCTTCTCCAGGTTGAACAAGAGGATAGAAGGGAAGTATCTTTTCACTGTGTAAAATTTCTTGAATTGCTCCCTTAATGCATTTTTTTTTTAAATTCAAAGCAGTGCAAGAATGACAATCAATACACTTTACCTTTTTCCTTAGTGATCTTAATGGTACTAGAGTTACATGTTGGAAAGGTTTCCTGGAAATTTCTGTCCCTCAGATATTTTCTCTCTCTGCCGGTTTGCCAAATCCAGCCACAACATAAAAAGAGTGACCAGAGATGATACTGTTTTCCTTTTGGCTTCTTACGTGGCCATATGACTCAGCAAGTGTTGAACTCCAGATAAATGATGCTAATACACATTTAGAAATGTGCATGGGTAACTCAAACTGAATCAGTATTTTTAGCACTTCCTCTGACTCTCCTGATTTTCTATTGCTTACAGGAAAGCACTGTGGGAGAAAAGAAAGCTGGTGAGAGGGTGGTAATAAAAGAGCTGTGAGACCCGTTTCATGTAGAAGCAGTGGCAATAGCATGTTTTATGCAACTGCTTCATCTTCTTCGTCTTTTCCTTTGACACATTTGTTCCTTTCTTCACATTGTCCTGTCCCATAAAAACACACTTTTTCTTTTATAGGAAAGATTGTTTTGTTTCTCTCTTTCAAATATTTTATTAATTATATTTAGGGAAATTGTTCATATCACACATTCTCTGTAGGCTTTTCCTTTATGACGTGTCTAGCCAGAGGTGAGATGAAATTAGCCGTGATGGGTTGTAAAGCACTTTTAGAGCTAAATTTGAGGCTGAGAAGGAGTGTGGTAATTACGCAATGTTAACAAGCAATAGAAGTCAGCAAGGCAGAAAGGATGATCGGGAGTTTGGACACAGATGTCTAAACTGGCAGCCTAGGAGACCATTCAGGGTAAGAGTGAAGTATGCAACAGCTGATGGTTGTGGCAAAGGAAGCTTGGCTGTATATATTTTTTGAGGGGTGCACTCAAAAACCACCTTGGATGTAGTCAGAGACAAAAACCTAGTATAAAAGAAGTGTAGTTACATTCTCGTTACAATTTTATCATGAGGTCTGTTCTCAGACGTGAGGTTGATTTTTGTTAGACCAAGTTACCTGATCTGCTTCTTCCCCAGGCTACTTTTCCATGAAAGAGGTGGTGGTTTATGTCCTTCTCACTTTAAAAATGCTTTGAAACTAACAGTAGTGAGGCAAAAAAATGCTAGTGATAATTTCAATAGAGATTTGTTGAACTGTAGTAAAGGAGAAAATATTTTCAAACTATCTGAAGAAATGGACCACCATGTTCTCTCATGGTGTGAACTGGAAAGGCTCCAACTTGTCAGTGGATCTGTTCTAATCTGTGCATCAGCTGACAGTCTGGCTCGCTCTTTATGAAGATCATTTCATAAAATGGGTGGAAATTAACATGCAAGACCTCTGCCTCAGCATAAGCTCTCCCTGCTAGAAGCACACAGTGCTCCAGGCAACAAATGGGATGCTGAAATCAGAAAAAAATGGCACAATCAGAACTCTGGCATCTGAGAAGCTGTACTTTTGCAGAATTTTCAGCTGGTTTGTAATAGTGTTTCAGGACTGGCACACTAACAGGTTTAAATGTGTTTTAATCCGCTTATGTAATTTAAGCACCTCTGGGAGTGGTGAGCATTCATTAAATTATTTGTTATGGTGGGAGTTCTATCATATTGAGCCAGATGCTGCTTTCCATGAGAGATGCTATTGTGTCTGGCCCAAACTAAGCTGAATAACTCCATCAAATTCGATTAGGCTATAAAATAGGTCTCTGCTATGTATTAAAATGCATCAGAGCACATCCTTGGCTCTTCTAAGCACCTGAAAAGTAACTTTATCAGTAATGCTACAGCTGACAGTTTTTCCCCTTCCTCTGATATTACTTTTGACTCTTTCTGCATCATTACCCATCCTACAGACAAATGTTCCTAACAGCTGATTTAGTTGAGGAGAAATACAATGGTGTGAAATGGCTCAGAGGTCTCCTTTATTGCTGTATATTGCAGAACGTTATCCAAATTAGAACAAACTTCATTTTGTAGGGAACAAAGAAAACTTGTTCAAGTCCATATTCTGTATTATTTATTCTCCCTCCATTTTTTTAATTGAGACACTTGTGAGCAGCATAGCCCTGCATAATTTGCAAGCAAAGATCCAGTCCTGTGTTTCTCCCATGACCAGATAGCCCTTGATCTGAAGAGGGGTTTGGAATTTGCTAGGAATATGAAAGCAAACCATCATATAAGGCATATGCTCTCTTGTCAGGGGTTACAACTGAGGTAAGACCAGACCAGAAATCTCATACATGTAAATAATATACACAAGTGCAATATAATTTCTTTTCACTTCCTTTCTGATACATTTTCTCTAAGAGCTCTACTTCATTTATTTATAGTTGAAAGTATCAACAACTACTGGATAGGCCTGAACTGTATTTTCTGTCTTAAATTCTGTTAGCTCCCAAGGAAGGATAGTTGTATCTGTTTGCAGAGCACCAAGCACTGTTCCTTTGTGACTTTGTGCTCTGTAATCTGTGCTTGAACTAGTTCAATTTGACTCTCTTGAACTGACTGTTTAGATTGAGGCCAGTATCTGAAGTCTCTATTATAACCCATTCTCCAGTGTAGCCTTTTCTTTTATCTTTTTCTTCTCCATCTTCCAGGACCAGCCTGGCATTCTGCTTCCTGCTGTTCTGCCCAACTTCTGTATCACCTGTTACAGTCTCTGGGCAGATGGGACCCCATCTATCACACTCTGCCCACCCAGTCTGAGACACTGATGTCTTTGTCTCCTAGTTCTTGAAGGTTCTGGATCCTATTCACATCCCCAGTGCTGCTTCCCATAGTCCCTACACTTTCATTTATTTAGACAGTAAAATATATAAAAGCCAGTGTGCCAAGTCAGAAATAATAAAACACAATCACTGCTAAATAATATGCCTTACAAGAACTATGTGTAGGTTTCTGTAGGTGTCAACAGCTGCAAAAAGTGTTAGGTTTGAGTCCTATAAATCCTTCCTTGAGAGAAGCATTTATGGTCTGAGCAAAAGCCAGGACTATATTTTTTTTATGAGTTGAATAAATAAAAGCATAAGTTCTTATGTCACATTTTGAAGATAACTGTTCTCAACTTGTAAACATTCAGGCATCCTTTGGAATAAATATAAAATATTTTTATGGAGTGTTGTGGAAAACAAAAACCCACAAGAAACATGATGACCATGTATATCATCTGTGCGATAAACTGAAAACTAACAAATAGTTTCACTGGAAGTTTGGCCAGCTTCAGAGTTCTCAGCTGCAGCTATCTGAAATGAAGCTGAAAACTGTCACAGAGCAACCCTGGGCCTCTTAAAATCCACTTGTAAATCCAAATACGTTCAAAAGTGAAGGCCACTGGGATGCGTTTGTCTGCACCACTCTTCCTCAGCCATGCAGCCAGGCCTTGTTTGATGAGGAGGTCCATGGTCCAGCCCTGGCACAGGCACTGGGGGGTCCCACTGACCAAGAAGTTTAGCTCTGTGCTGTCATGGTGAAGTCAACTCTGGCCACTGTGGTTCTATTAGGTTCAATTTTTAATTAATTTGGTACAGTCTGCTCAGCAGTGCTCTGCTAGTCTAATCTGGGCCACTTCAGAATAACCTCCAAGTGGAGAACATGGTGAGGAACCCACCCCTGGAAAGAACCCAAGCTCCCTCGCACCATGTCAGACCCACAAAGAGAGTGAGAGAAAGAAAAAGAAAGCATGAGCTCTGCCTTCCCTCTTGTACCTGTTTTCCAATCTCAGACTGCTGAAGGTAAAAACAGGAGCACATGCCTAGTTCAGTACCTGTCTTATGCAGCTCCTGTGCCTTTTCCTTGACTGTAGCAACAGCAACACTCTCCTGTCATTTATACTGCTGGAATACAGACAAATGTAAAAAGAGCAGCAAATATGGTTCATAGAACATATGGCTGACCTGACATAAGATTTCACTGAGTCCCTAGATGTAGTGACTTCATCCATTAGACCATTCTTCTCCTAAAGCCTTTAAAAATGAAAAACTCTGTGCTGCTGGTGAGGTGATAGGTTCCGATGTCACCTGTAGCCTGTGAATGACAATTTAAGCAGGGCTCATCTAAGGTAACTATTTGTGTTCAATGCGTTCTCTTGCAGCCAACCTTTTAAAAGTCACAGAATTTAAATAAAAATGCTTAATGCACATGGATTTTTATTATGTGCCTCTGAAGCCAATCAAACATTTCCCTAATGAAATGCATCATGGCAAGGACAAGTTTTAAAAATACACACAAATTTTAGGAAATGCCTTTGATGGAAAGCCAATTTTTCAACCAGTGGAACATTACCTTTGAGGAAAGGTAGCACATGTTTTAGTAAGCCATTTTAAATAGGGTTAATCAGCTCTGAAATAAATATTATCAACAGGTTTAACAAACGTGAAAGAAGGGGATGTTTCTGAAATACCTAACTCATTTTGGACTAAGAACAGTTAATGAGCTCCTGAAATGGGAGGACTTGTACCAATTAATTTCTCAGAATACCTGGAGTGTATTGTCCCTGTTCTTTTCCCACTGCAGCAGAGCAAAATGCCATCACTACCCTGTTTGGGAGCAAGACTGATCCATTATTTACTACCTTATGGTAGCCAAGATGACATAGTATCTTGAGTTCCTTGTGTTTATTTTGAGATTGCAGATGGAAAGTTATAGAGTTCATTTCTATTTTGCTGTTGTTTCTTATGTTTGTACTAAAATACAAACATAATCAAAATGTAACAGTCAAGATTTTTTTCCTGTAATTTAAAGGCAGATAATTTATCATAGATGCTTTTGGCTCACCTAAAAGGAGAAGAAATGTTGTTTTTGCCCTCCTTTACTGCTTTGATACTGAAAACCATCCTGATTTATAAACAATGTTTTACTATTAATAGTTTAATTGAAAGATATTCCACTGTGATGTCAGAAAGAGTAGTTACATATTACTGGGTGTCAGAAAGAGCAGTTAATTATTACTGGTATTTGCCCTAAGTATTGTGCTCCTTAAGTAACTTTAAAGAAATGTGGTTATACTGATATAAAGGGAAGCAACAATAGGACTATGAAGAGAATTTAATAGTCCTCAGGGTAAATCTTGTTTTCTTGAAAAGTGTTTTTGTCTATTAGTCCTTCTTACAGTGTATTTCATGGTAGTCACCATCCCAGTTTGATTTCTCCTGAACAGAAATTCTCTGCAGCTGAAAGGCTATGGCATGGTAGCAGTAGAGGTAGATTCGTCTTTCTTTGCCAGAATTTCCTTGTTCTCCTCCTTATGTTCAGATGCTGAATGAAGCACCAGTTTCCACAATGATATCACTATTTATTGTATCTGTGGTGTTCCTATCTTGAGATATCTTGAAAGGACACATTATTTGGGAAAAGCTGAATTGCCATTCCGTTATAAATTAAGACAAAGAAAACATGCTTTTTGAAAAACACCTGAATACTGACACTCACATCTGCAGATCAGTTCATCCCCAGAGGTTAGGTAACTCACACTGATAGGACAGGTAATAGACAGAAAAAATCAGAAGAAACCAATTATAAATACTCCTCTGCTACTCGGGAACAATTTTTCCAAACATAGTTTTGAGAGTTTAATTTATGTCGTTACAAAAACTCTGTCTATGTAAATTAAAAAAAAAAAAAAAAAAAAAAAAAAGAGTTAAAAAAAAACTCTGTCTAAATAAAAAAAAAAAAAAAAAAAAAAAGTGATTACATAAAATGATACAGAATGGAATTATAGTGTAAGAGCCCTAATGCAAATTCTGGTGTGTGGCTGAGTAGCAGTCCAGGTGAGAAGTTGCTGTGCAAATGATATATGCCATTACGGAGCCTGAAGGGAAAAATAGTAATTCCTTGCTAAAGCATGTACCTGATAAGAACAAGTTTTTATAAAGAAAATATCAAAACTATTCACAGAGTTTATAATTCAAGAAAGGCACAATTTTAATGACAGAACAGGAGAGTACAAATTACCTGAGACAACACAGTTCTAGTGTAGACCACAAATGGAGCTCCTAACCTCGAAACTACTCCCAGCAAAGGAAGAGTAGCTCAAATGGACCAAAACAGTCATGGATGATGAAGTCTGAATGGCAGACACACCTGCTGACATTTTTCTATCTGCCAATTTTTTATAACCTTATAAACAATCAGCAGGTGGGGCAAGCACTGCAATTTCTACTTTTACCACCCATGGCAAAGAAATTGCTCTATAGGAAGCTCTGAGACGTAAGAAGCTCTGAGATTTCTGGTGAGCTTGGACTGAAATACAAAACTCGAGCCTCGATTCCTTGTGGTTACCGATGTTTTCATGGCACTTGTGTGAGCAGGAGTGCTGGCACAGTGGGGGTCAGCACACTGCTGAGCTGAAAAAACTCAGTGCTCTTTCAGCTCTGTGCAATATCCTCATGCATCAGAAGCCCTTAGCTCATGCTGGGTGCAACTAAACAGCTCCAAAGTTTAAGCTTCATTGTTAGTAAAGTGAGGGGTGATGTGACTTGAATTTGTTAGGTGCGGGGAGATATACTTCATTGAGATATATAGAAAAAGAGCAATGTGGATATGAAGAGCATCAGAACTATATCTTGCCCAAAACTTACACAGTCTGCATAGGTCTCTGGATCCCTTTTAATATGGAAACGTCCAGTAGACCTCTAGGAGGATATTCTGATGTGGATGCTTCTTTTAAGAGGAAGGAAGAGGAAAAATGCATTGGAAAGTTGGATTGGCATCGCAGCCCCAGTCATGCTAATGGCAAAGAGTCCTATGATTTAAATAATTTAGGATATTGCCTTTAATTGGCTCTGGTAATCTCTTTCCTCCCACTGTTTCTCTGACGGAATATGCTCTAATGAGTAAATGCTCTGTCCATTTTATTAAGGATGGAGTGCTAGCCACAGAGAGTGTTCCCATAAAAATCACCATGCAGAAGTGGATTAAGTGACAAACCCCAGGGCAAAGGGCTCCAATGGCTGGAGTCATGTCATTATCGGAGAGTTTAGGTTTCTGTCTTTTGTTTGGGGAAAAAAAGGGACTTCAAAAGTACAACTACTGTGTAGTTGAGAAAAGCAGTTTTTGAAAACACAAACATGCCTGAGAGGTATGTACTGTATCTTAATAGAAAACCAATTCCAGATTCATTGTCTAAGTCAATGCAAGCGCTCTTCATCTCAAAAAGTTCCTTACAGTGCTTTGCGAGCACATATTACCTCCTCCTCCTACCCACCCCCCTGTGCCCCCACCCGCAACATACCCCCACACACATCCAGAGAAAAAAAGAAATCTCATAACTTCACTGAGGTGCTTCAGCTCTGGCTGCCCATGGGTATTGACCCAGAGGTCAGGACCAAAGTCCTCAAATTCTGTTCTGTTCTGTGGACACAAGAAGTAGCCAAAATTTTATTCCTGACCAAATGTTCTTCCTGATCCTGTTTTGTACACTGAAAGTCAGGCAGGCACGTGCAGTTGTCTCTGCTTAGCCCAGGCAATTAGGCTGCCTGCAGAAATCACTTGCAGTGAACTGCCCTTCCACACTCCAGTTTTGGAGCATTGGTTCTGCACAGGCTGTGAGTGAAAATAATTTCAGCCAGCAGTTTTGCAGCAACTGAATCCAAGGTGGTTACTTTTTTTTTTTTTTTTTTAAGGGACTTGCTGCTTTAGGATATTTTGTCTTTATTCAATCTCCTTTTGCAAAAGCAAGTTTTGTCAGCAATTCACTGTAAAGAGATGGAAGAGTCAACTAGATGGTTACACTGGATTGTCACTGATGGCCCTTATGGGCTTAAGACAATAAAATAGAAGGATTTATCAAAAGTATCTGTACCTTCATGTCAGAACCTTTTTACATCACTTGAGGGTTCATCTACAGGAAGACACTGATTAGTAAGAAAGGGGAAATGTCAGTAAGTAATTTTGAGATGAGGAAAATGATAAGAACATTCCCTTTGTCATTCTAGGGAGGGTTGTGGACTGGGAAAGTGACCTTTGTCATTACACCTCACCAGGAACAGAAGACCATGATGGCCACGGGGGTACAGTGACCCTTTACCAGTATGGTTCTGTAAGAAGAGAACAGAGCCTTCTTCTTGTCTAGGACACAAGCTGCCCCTTCCAGCTCTGCTGGGCACTCATGATAAACAGTTCTCCTTTCTTCCTGTTGAGGTTTAGGAATGGTGTTCTCCAATGTAGTATTTCCCCTGAAATCACTCCAAGCCATTTCTCTCATTCCACCCTCCCCCTCCTCCGTGGCAGAATGGAAAGGTGAATTGGAGGCACAAAAGGTAAAGATCATGGGTTGAGATAAGAACAATTTACTGGAAGCTGCAGTGAGATAAGAAAATGAGCGGTAGCAGAAACAAAATGGAGGGTACAAGAAAAGAAACATTATTGCTCACCCCGGAACTCCCGACAATAGACAATAGACAATACCTGTCTGCTCCCTCTGCCACACCACCCCCACTGCTCCCTCCAGCTCAGAGGCCTTACCCAACCGCTCCCTCTGGTTTGGAACTGGCGTCGCCCCTTCGCTCACTGTGCCACGCTCACTCAACTGGAAGGAACTCCTCCTCCTCTGAAGAGGCTCCTTTCCCTGCACCCTGGCAATGATGTGAGGTGGTATAGGGTAACCTCCATGTCCTGGCCATACCCCCTTCTAACTACTGCACTACTGCAAAAAATTAACTCTGTCCTGACTGGAACCAGGACACCTCCCCGCAGGAAGAGATTAAAGCACGAGTATGCTCGTTTCCCCAATAGGAGGGTGAATCAGCTTACCTGGTTCTTGGACAGGAAGTTTGTTTGTGTGCTCACATCTATGTACGTGTGCGTTTTTGTGATTACATAGCATGGTTGACATTTTGCTGAGGAGATTAAAAGAGTTACACACCTGTAGAGAATTTTAGGGTACCTATTTTTATCCAGGCACCTCTGCCTTCTGTGCAAACACTGCACATAATAGATTATTGTTCGGTGAACTTCCAGCATGAATAATAATTTCAGCAGCTTTCATCAGCAAGATGTAGACAGTGAATCTGCTTAATGGCTTATTTATTACAAGAGTCCTTAAGATCTTTCTGCAGTCTTTCCGTGGTTCATTTTGGATATGTCCTTCATGATCCTCAATGTCAGCCTACTGGCAAATATACCCTTTGTATGTTATATATGTAAACAGATATGCTTTTAATTCACTCATCTGCATTTCCTCATGTACTTATAGCCCTGCCGAGGGCTATGAAGGCCCAGGTGGCTTTGTGTTTCACTCAGAACAGCAGGTTTGTTCTTTTGAACATTTCATCATGGGACCATTGTTCTCTAATACTGTTTTTTGAAAATTGGATCAAACATCTGAATATGAAACTCAGAAATCTTAGCTGGCATCCAGCTTCCTGTAAACATGCCTTGCAATTTGGCTTTGCACAGCTTAAAAATTTGAATCCACTTGTTTTCCAGTGAAGTGTGATTTTGATTTAAGTTTTTTAACTTTCTGATGTATAGGTCAGGAGGGCTCTTACTTTGGGACACACCCTTGTGAGAAGACAGAATGAATTCTGTTCCCCAGCATTACCTGTGGTTAGAGATCAGTGTGTCAGTGTGCAGCACTGCCGTGATTTTCATTTGGAAAGGATTTGTTTGAGGCGACCACATAAAATGAGTCGGGGTGCTGCCCCAAAGCGGTGCCGTGTAGGACCCTTTGCCAGGGATAAGCAAATGCTTTCCTCTTGCTCAGACTTTCTGTGGTAGAATTTTTTTGTGCAAATATAGTGAAAGAATGAGTGTTCAGTGGCGCAGAATACAGCTTTGATATTGATTGGTGTTAGTGTTGCATAACATTTAGGGACTCTGTAAGAAGCAGGGTCAAATCAATCTGCATGTGTTTAAATACTCAGAAATAAAGCAATGGAAAAATTTTGGGAAAAACAATTCAGATCTTACCAGAAAATAATGTTTATTAAGCACTGAGCCAGACCAAACTCTCCTAGTCTTTAACAAAGCCATGATTTTAAGAGCTGTTTTAGTTCTGAAGCAGTAACAACGAGTATTGAAATTAGCAGAAAGTCAAGGCATTGTACATATCAAAATACACTTCGCAGAATTTGATTTTCACTTAAAAAAATTAATAATGGGGATCAGTAAAAACTTACACGTTTGTGGCTTTTTAATGTAAAAATATATGTAACCCCAGCATGTATATAAACGTGGAAGGTTTCAGATCTTTAGAAATAAATACATTTATATCATGTTGAATTTACACATGGTAATATGAGGCTCAGAGAACATAAATCCCTATATCACCTAGAAGATTAATGAGCAAAGCCAACCTATCTTTGCTCCCTATCCCAGGGAGTGAGGAACAGCCACTGTGGTCCATAGGCAGATAGCATGACATGAGGCCCTCCTATTTTGCCATGCAGTAAGACTTTAATTGCTACGTAACTGTCTCTTTCACTATGAAAGCCATGACCCCTTTATTTCCAGCTAAAAGTGCTTTCTGTCACCCAAAGAGACAACCTCCTTGATACATACTTGTATTTTAAAGCTAAGTTTGCATGTGAAAGTACATTCTGGAGTGACAGCAACTTAAGTTTATATATGTGCCAGCAATACATATGTTATACACAGCTAGATTAATACATTAACTTGGGGGGGGGCAGGTAGGAACAATTGTAAAGATTGTTTGGCTTAGATTCACACTGGAAATAAGACCACAATATAAATTCTATTTCTGTGTCTAAATGTCCTCAATATTGAACTAGATTCACATGTAAAATTGTCACCTTGGAGCTGTCTCCATAAATTTTTGTACTTGATTCTTGTATATTTTTTTCATGGCTTTTTTAATTAGATGTTTTTTAATCATGCCTACTGGCTCATGAAAAAGTAAGTTTTCTGACAGAATCTATTTCTTACAAAACTGAAGTTATGCTCTTTTAAAATCAGCTTTGAGTCTGGAAAAAGCTGTTTTGTGAGGTTTCCAGAGGTTCCTGCCAAAATGCCATGAGACCATTACTTCACATTTACTTCCAGATTTATCTGGAACCCAGAAGTACAGACACAACACAGAAGAGCTGGAAGAAGCAAGAGTTCATCAACTATTTCTGAACTTTCAAAATGAATTATTTCTGGTTCAGTCTGAGAAAAACAGAAAAGTTTGGGTGGGGAGGAAGTTGACTTTATTTCCCAACACTTCTGTTCTAAAGTAAATCCTCTTCAGATTAAAAATCACTTTGATTAATTAGAAGATAATTACCCATTTGCTGACTAAACAATAGTTTCTTCTGTTGAAACGAAACAATAATATCTTCTTGCTCATCATCTTTCATGTATTGGCAGCAGATCTTACGTACATACTGAGAAAAAGACTTGGTCCCTCTGGGAATGCATGCATGTGGAGGAAAAAAACACACTCGTTTGAGAAGGGCGATTGTAATGCGGCACACATTACTTCAGGTATGTGCAAGTCAAATACCCACTGACCTGAAGCAGTCATGGTTCAGACAGCCCAGCACGGTCTCCTGCCTGCTGTGACCTGGCACAGCCTAGGACAGCGCGAGGTTTCTCGATGCGTGGCTGGCTGCCACTGCTTCCCTAGGAGTGGAAACTTGAAGGCTGGTGATAAAAGGAAAGCAAATTTGCCATTCAGAGTTAGATTTTTGAAATCATGAGACAAGGTAGGTTCATGATTTCAAATTAGTGCTTTCAGGTAGTGGTCATCCTTCCCTCCCTTCCACAGCTGAGCAGGGAGCACTTTCCTAAGCTGAGGTCCAGATCTCATTGTTTTTCTAAGTGCTGGGCAAAGACCAGCCCTACTGTGGTGCCACTGCAATGGAGATACCAGGATGCCCACAGGAGTGATGTCTGGTTTTGCCCACCTCTTTTGAACCTTCTCTGAAATTTTTCAGGGAGATCTATTATAAGAAAATTGATTTGTGTAAGATAAAATACTTACTAATTTCTGGAAGGGAAGTGAGTTTAGAGACACCTTCATTTTTTTCCCCATGTAAATTAACTTTTTGTTAGTAGCACAGAAGTAGACAAACCTCAAGGAAATTCAAGCTCATTTTTGGTGAGCGAGAATACAATAGCTTGCCTGCTTTTTTAAACAGCCTAATGCTCCTAAAATTAACTTTTTGGTTTATGCCCAAATATACTACAAAGAAAACTTTTCCTGTAGTATTTTGGTGCTCCTGTTTGGCTCCAGCTGAGACCGAGAAATGTAGAAGCCATTTCAGACATGAATAATTGTAATAGTTTGCATTTGTAAAGTGATCCAGATACTAACAATAATGGACTGCAGTTTGAATGTGAGCATGATAAAATGGCTCTGTTACAAGCACAGTTCTCTAAATGTAAAGTGGTGAAAGGGAGACATTAATTATATTAGGCCTGGTATACTTTGACTAGAGGTGTAGCAGCCTATGAAACTGAAAAGGCTGTTAATTCAATCACTGAAATGATTTAGCACAAAAAATTGAATGTGTGGTAATTTTAAAATAATGCTAAGAGATTTTAGTTGCCTAGAACTTAGACTTGCTTGGAAATGCAGGAAAAAGGGATGGGTGGGTACATCAGGTCTTAACCTTTTTCATTGTATTTTACACACAAAAATAGAGACAAATAATTTAGACAGGTTCCTTTAAGTCATATAGTGTCTTCCTCTTGACACTTTAAGTAATCCTGCTGTTCTTAGATGTATTTCACCTTCAGCTACAGAATGGTCTAAGTTTTCCTAAGTTAAGAAAACGTGAGCACTTTTGTCACTTAAAAGAGAAAGGGAGCAGGGGAAGCTTACAGATGGCTGGCATGATTTACTGTGTTGGGAAAATAAACGTAGGCCTAAATGTTCATGAAGAGGAACAGATGCTTTCCCTTTCACTGAGGATCCTTAACAGCATTTCTAGTATCCTGGTCCGTATATATTCTTGGGCTATCCACTCAGATACAATACATGTCAGTTTGCTGTGTGAAACTCACTAACAGTGGTCACTGCCTATTCAAAACACATGGTAATCAGACAATTATGGGGTTACCCCATTGATAGTATAAAAAATAAACACATACTTCTATAAAAGCAAGTGGGAACTCTATTTCCAGTAAATTCAATTTCATAAACTCTTATTTAAGACTACCAGAGTTGAATACTACTATATTCCATGCTAAAGAATACACATAGATACAGTTTGTGCTTTAACAATTCTTTCAGGGTCTTAAAGGAAAGTACAAGGTAGTGTTGACTTTTTAAACGGTCGTATTAGCCTCGCATCCCAGGAAAATCAAACAACAAATCACATTTATGTGGTACTCATAAATCAGTAAAACACAAATCTGAGCTGGACAGCTTTTACATGACATCAGTCACAAACTGTGAAATACCCAATAAAATTTCACAACATACCTGTGGAACAAGTTTTGCAATGTGCAAATAACACAGATTCCCCACTACCAGGAAGAAAAAAAAAGAGTCTTTCAACACATACAATACAAATTCTACAGTGTACATGAAAAACAAGTTCCACCATATGTATGGGTGTTTGAAGAATAAATACAGTATCTTAATAGTCACTAAACCTGAAGTGACCCATTGTCTCATGTTGAATCAGTATTTGGTTTTGTGGTCTTTCATTGTCTCAGGGTTTTATTATGAAGGTGAATTCATGTGAGAACTGGTCTTTAAAATGAATTTTTATATTTCTGACCTGAAATACCATGGTCAGTCTAGAACCTGCCTGTTATTGGCCCCTAACAGATTCACAAAGCTTCTGAAAAGCAGAAATGTAAACAGGAATATAATCACCTGAAACATAGATATAAATGCTTGTGCTTGGTTTTAACGGTATAAAGTAAACAGATTAAAGAAGCTACAGGGAGAGGGAGAAGGAGGGCAGACAGGCAGGCAGTAGTATGGTATTAGAAGGTGTTTGTTCTAGGATACCAGTAAAACAGTACTAGAGCAATAGATGAGAGATAAAGTGGGGGTAAACATCCCTAAAATATAGTGACCTAGCCAAAAAAAAAAAAAAAAAAAAAAGCAAAAAAATTTAGAAAAATCCAAAGTTTTA
>VZTI01005483.1:1750695-1781081 GCA_013397865.1 Struthidea cinerea
AAAAAAAGAAGCCATAGATATTAGTAATATCCACAGTTTTATAATACTGTCTAAAGAACAGAAGGTACACAAAGGAATTGACACTAATATCAGTCTAATTACCATGGCATTTGAGTTGAAAAGATGCATCTCTTCTTCATCTGTGTCCTGGTTCCAGCCAGGACAAGGTTAATTTTTGCACTAGCCAGGAAGGGCATGGCTAGGACGCTGAGGTTATTCTATACAACCTCACACCGTGTGCAGAGGGTGGTTGGGAAGGGGTCCCTTCCACTCAGGAAGTGTGGCGGAGCGGTTAGGCATTGCCATTTTCCATCTAGTGCGTGCTCACGTGTTAGCTGTTCACCTCTCTTGTACACTGTTATTAATATTGTTGCTGTGACTGTTTATTTTTGTATCTCATTAATATTTCCAGTCAATTAATTACTCTTAACTCAACCTGCAATCTTTACCTTTTGTGTCTCCAGTTCTCCTCTCCAGCCCGCCACAGGGGGAGGAGGAAGGGGAGGTGGAGAGTGAATGAGCAGTTCATGGTTTGGAGTGTTTCACTGGGAACACTGAATTGGGGAATACCATTCCTAAACCACAACAAATTCCTTTTCAAATTCTTTTGAAGTATTTGGCCTTGCAGCTATGGAGGCACATGAATGTTGCTTTAGCCATAGGAGTCTCTGGTCACAAAATGTGCAAAAGCTCAGCTTCAAGAAAGGAAACGGGTATTTCTTTGCTTTTAACTGAAGCGAATAGTGATGAAAAAGGAGAGCAGTAGACAAGGAAAGGTGGGTCACAGAGAGAGAAACAAAAGTGATAGGAATACAGATGTGGAGAAAGCAGATAAAATAGCAGATAAAAAGCACTTCCAGACAGTCACTTGGGGGAGTGTTACAACATGAATAGCTTGATTTTTGCTTAGGAACAAATATAGAGTGAAGTAATATCCAGTTCTCTGCAACTGTGAGAAGGGGAATTTATATTTTTCCATCTCAAGCAGTTTCCATGTGAAAAAAATACTTGGCCACATAATGTGTAATGGTGGAATGCATGAGCCCATCCAGGCGAGAAGTACTGTACTTTAGGCTGTAGCAGCTCAGTACCTCAGTAATATTACCAGTGAACTGATGTGCTGCTGTCACTGTTGATTACAATAATGACAATATTCCTGTGTCTACCGGAGATCCTCAAAATCAGACCAGAGAAAATAAATCCCTGTTATTTATAGAAACTGCAGCTTCTCTTTGGAAAAAGGTGAGAATTCATCAAAGAATGACAGGCTTTGTTCTTTTCAGATTTCTGTGAGATCTAGTCCAAATACATCCAATAGCCAATAGAAAATTATTGTGTATATATATATATTTTTTTCTTTTCAGTGCTGCTTATTAGTGAAGTAATTTGAGAAACTTACAGTGAATGAATACTTTTCATGTGCAGCTAGGAATCAGAATCTTGTACTTTATTCCTGCCTCATCTTTCAGGTTTCCTTTGGGGCCTTCAAGTATACGTTCCTATGTATTTCTTTGTTCCACTCAACAAAGGAGACTCATGTTGAAAGTAGGGCACCTACTTAACTGTTTAGTTGGATTAGGGTTCTTCAGAGGATTTCCTAATCTCTGGAAAAAAATGATTAATTGTTGAAGCATTAGGCCTTCAAGGCCTAGACTTCCATTAAATTCAGCTCTGAATCCTGGGCTGGGCTGACTGAATAGTTTTATGATGGCCAGACCTAAGACTGTGTAGGATATTGGCTTCTGAGTGCAGACAAAAATAAGAGGAGGTGA
The DNA here is from genome assembly GCA_013397865.1 of Struthidea cinerea. Classification (NCBI taxonomy): domain Eukaryota; kingdom Metazoa; phylum Chordata; class Aves; order Passeriformes; family Corcoracidae; genus Struthidea; species Struthidea cinerea. Next base: position 1,752,468 of record VZTI01005483.1, read on the forward strand.
GTGCTGAGTGAGTAAAATGACATTTAGAAACTAAAAAAAAAAAAAAAAACAACAAGAAACAACAACCCAAAAAAATCCAGTGGAAGAGAAAGCATGCTCCAGTTACAGTTTAAAACTTTCTTGGGACATAGTCATGGAAGAGAAGATATTGTCTGCTTCTGTCTTCATATTTAACTTTGTCAAACCAGCTTTCAAGATGAGAAAAATCAAAGTGGGTGATGACACTAGGTTTTGAGATGCTGAAGTTGACCGTGAAGCCTTGACAATGTTTGTGACAGTAATAGTTTCCCAAAAGTGCTGTGCCTTGTACGGTAAATCACCAAGTTAACTTCAGCTAGGTAAAGTTTGGAGGAAAAGTTCCTGATATGGTTAATTGGCAAATGCCCATTTTTTCGCCCATCTGAAAAGCATCCATGTCTAATGTGATGATATTTTCTTTAATCTGATTAGAAGACTTGAAAACTATCAAATGTTCCCGTACTTGCCCTATGTGCTCAAAGATCTTTATGCATTTCTTATACATTGCATAAAAACTAAAATTACTTTCCTGCTGCCTTGCACATACTTAGGTTAATTTTAGCCAGTGGTTGCATTTCTCATAACCTAGTCCCTCAAAGTGTCTTCTTTTCAGAGTTTGCCAAAGGGCTCACTTAGAAATGCTAGTTCTTACAAACCTCACCTCACTTTGTTGTGACTAAGCCCTCCTGAAATGCTATCTGTTCCACAGAGCATTCCTTCTGCAGCTGTCACATGCTGCTGTGCTTGCTCTGCGCTTACTGAACTGCCTTATACTCACATAGGACTCTCAACTGCTTTTTTCAAGGGAGAGTTTCTATTCTGTCCTGTATATTTTTTCCTTGGTTGCTAATATCTTATGGTACTCTATAATGACAGAAAAGCTGATAATAACCTTGAGTAGAAGAGGAGATCAGCCTGTCTGAATGCTGATATAAACTGAAATGATGGCATGAAAGATGTCAATAAATCATCTTGCAGTGCATTTCAAACACGTTTGTTTGCCTGTGTGAGTAAGCACATTTGCTGAGATGGGTCATGGGATAACATGGGATTTTTCTAAGAACTGATGGTTTCCCTGGTATGTACAAGTGCTTCATAAATTTAACCTGTTATATCCTACTTCACCCCTAACACCGTTTTTCCCCAACTCACCACTTTTTAATTGCCTCCTGGCACTGTGTTCATGGAAATACAGAGCTCTAAAATTTCAGCCAAGGGGAAACTCTGCCAATATTTTTTACCTGGAAAAAAAATGCTTTTCAAAAAGAAAAGATAAGGAATGGTCTTAGTTTTAATCTAGAATTGCACAAATTAATTGGCTACTCTGAGGCATAGTTGTTTGGCATAACATGTTGCTTTGGAAGCTGTTTCCAGGTACAGCGTGGAGCAAATCAATCTCTTTCTTGTTTCTGGGAGTTCCCTGTCCTTGCCGTGGAATTGCAGTAAGCAGTCAGAATGCTGTGGTCAGTGGCATAATTGGGTTTGGTCCCGGAAATAATGGGAATTCAGCCAAAGCCTCTGAGGGAAAGAGAAAGGACTCTGTAAACAGTTGTAATTGGGTCTGACTGAAAAAAAAATCCTTAATGGTGCTGTGTCTTTTAAACTGCTACAGCTGCTCTTATACTCTAATTCTCCCCCTAAGTGTCTGCATTTTTTTGCCAGTTGTTACCCCTATGTCTTTATGGAAGACATAGTTCCCTTCAGTCCCATGTTCAAGAGACAGGTTGGATCCTTGCTTTCTTCCTATACTTTTTTATGTCCTGCCTCTAGTATCCGAGGTAGAAATGCTGCCAGAAATTTCTACTCCCCAATGGGGCAGCTCCCCCTACATAACAGGAGTACCATTGCAACTCCCCACTTCTACCACCACCCATCCCCATAGTGGTTGGATGTAACTCTGCTGAGAAGCAGGGTCCCCATATGCTGCCTGAACATTCTGAAAACACCTGAATTATTCTCTGCAGAAGAGAAATGTCCGGGAGAACTGCAGAGGAAGGCAAGATACCCACCAAAATCAATCACGTCGGATACTTCCGTTGTGAAAGAAATAATTGGGAGACAGGAAGGACTGCTGGATGAGTGGGAAAACAGCTAACTTGGGAATAAAACTACAGCTTTGGTGTCTTTTTTGGTAAGAGAGGAAAAAAAAGTTTTGTATATATCCATATGCCTTAAAGAAATTCTTGATGTACGAGGGAACAGAGTAAACAAGGCTCATGGTTTTTCATGTGAGAAATTTCTTGCACACAAAAGGGAAAAACAGTGCTTAGAGCAAGGATGGTGCTACCCCATCATGCAGCCGAGCCTGTGTGCACCATTAGACAGGTTGGCTCACTTGTATCTCAGCATTTCTCTGGTTCTTTCACAGGGAAGTGATGTTTGCCATGTTTTCATCTTTTTGTCCCAGTGCATGGCAGATGCAGCAACAGGGAATGACTTTCTTGAGATATCTTTTTTTGTCTGTAAGAAATGACTAAGTCAGGTGAGGCTTACAATGGCAGAGAATGAAAAAAGGGGCATGAAGGATGACCTGTCTGCCTGAAAGCTTGGCTGCTAGTTAATCTGATAAAACATATTGACTTTGTCTACAGACTTTGTTCTAGATAGAAATAAACAAGAGTCATGGTCTAAAATCTAATGTCAAGATAGAGTTTTGTTCACATGAAAAACTGACAAAACTGATGTGCAAGAACCAGAGTGCAGCCCTACCCTATCTGTGTTGGCTCACACTCAGTAGCGAAGGCACTCCAAAAAGGGGCTTTACTGATATAATTTAACTGAAAAAACTTGTGTTAGACTTGGTGTGTAATATATCTAATGACCTGGAAAATATATGTTGGATATTCTCCCTGTGGTCATGAACCTAGACACAGAAAGACAGCCATGTTTTTCAAAAGTCAAGATAATTGCTCAGCTTTTACGCAATCTGTATACGTTAAAACTGGCACTGTTTTCTAACTATTGAAGAAATGCAACATTCAGTGGAGCTGGGGAATTACTGAAAGGCTATAAAATTTTGAAGCCAGACCCATCCATATTTAGGTGGAAAAATGCAGTGGAAACAGTGCAAGCTGAGAATTATTTTCTGTATAACTTCAACTTGAGTTCTCATCCCAAATTCAGTGATGGACTTGTCTAAATTTCTACATATCTCCCTGGCTTCATCACACAGCATCTGAATGTTTAAGAGTGCTTGGGAATCTTTATGATGCCTGTCAGGCAGGAGAAGTTTTCTTGTTTTCCTTTTGTTTTAAGGAGGGAAAGAAAGATGCGAATTGCCAAAGGGGCATGCAAATATCTGTACCCGTGCCAGGAATCAGGTACATGATTTCAGTGTACCAGCCCAATGCCTGAAACGGCAGATTTTTTTTTTCCCAGTTGTGTCTGTTTATGCACTACATAAATAAGTAGACATGTAGTGTAATTATTTCCTGATATGTGTTTGCTCCGTGGGTATTTTACATAAGTGCTGTGACATTGGAGCAGGCCTTGGTCAAACACACACCAAACTCACATCCTGGAAGACTCTTTCAGTGATGTAATATGTGCAGAAAAGTGGTTCTAATATGTTCTATCTTCTTGGCCCTCATTCAGGGTCAAGAGGATATTTCCAACAGTTGCTTTTTTCAACAAAGAGTGCTCTGAAAACCCAGGCTGTGTGAACTGAGCAAGTGCTCAGAGCACACACTTCTATAAGAAGCTTGCTTGCCTAGTAAGCAATTCCCAGCAATGTCTTTGGCTGCAAGCTATTGTTATTTGTTTGTACTGTGGCAATGCCCAGAGGCTGCAGGCATGGATCAGGGCCCCATTGTGCTAGGTATTCTAAAGACACAACAAAAAGGTCTTTGTCATACTCTTAAGGCAAATCTGAGGTGAGTCTGGGAAAAGAACTTTCCCAAATCCAAAGTTCTAGGGCCAACTTGTAAGCAGTTTACTGCTCTCCACACTTTGGGTTTATCCTTGGTTTTCTCATCTGTATTGTTTATTTAACACAGATAATAAGCGAACTCTGAAAACACAATGGAAAATGCAGAAATTTGATGTAGTTACTTTTATTTCCTGCTGAACTTTTAAATAAATAGCCATCCAGTGACTGACAGAGGTGCCTTGGGGACGTTGTTGCCATCTTTGGCTCCCTCGAAGTATTTTGTTGTGTTGGCTAAAGTGACAAAAGTCTGAGGCAGAACTGACACTTGCCAAAACCTAACCTTTTTCTGTGGGTATTTTAGAGGTGTGTGTCTCATTTGCTTCATGCATATGGCATTGCTGGGGGTATCCACATGACAACAGGATTTTTGCACCTCAGGCATTCACCAGCTGCTGGCACTTGAAGTCACATTCCTTTCTGTATCACATCACATTTAGTTGCTGTGGATACTCTTGTGATGCCAAAAACAAAGGATTAGGACTTACTGTAGCCCTTCCTCTCCTAGAACAAAAGGTTCTGCTTCTAAATATCCTATCTGCGTTACAGGCAAGTGGAGCACTGAGGGTCACTGAGGAGGGGTGGTGCTGGAGCTCCATAAACACTCCCACCCCACACATGTGGCAGCGATGTTCTTGTCTCCCCAAAAGACTTTGGGAGAATAGAATTGGGAATTAAACTTGTACTGAAGTTACTAAAGTGCAAATACCTACAAAGTCATGACAGATCCACCTCAGCACTTTGGCTTTTTATCTTTTCTGGATGTCCTCTATACCTCTAGTCTCAAACTAAGAACGAGAACAAACTTTTCTAGGTTTTGGAGATGCTGCTAGTGGTGTATGGGATAATTGAACCCACAATCAAATTTTTCCAGGAAAAGGGTCTGGAAAGTCCCTTGAGGTGGTTCTTCTTTGTTGGGGAATCACTGTGTAACGCAAGAAGATGATCTGAGGCCATAGTTTATATTTTTCTGACCCTCAAAAGCAGCTCTGTAGGAATTAATTCTATTTCAAAATCCACATCCAGCTAAGAAAAGAAAAAGATTTAATGTTTCTGGCAAAAAAAAATATCATATTCTCAGAATAATTCAGCAGTTAACGCTCATAATTCTTAGCTATTTTCATCTGTATGATGATTAATTAAACAAATTAAACACATTAATTAAACAAATTAATTACTTTGGATTTAAAAAAAATATTCTTATGTTCAAAATGAAGGTTAAATTAATATGTTTAGCCACTGCTGGTGGGCTTGTTTCATCAGCCTTCTCTGCCATGGATTTAAAAATGGAGAGAACAAACATTATCAGCTGGAATAAAGACTTTTTTTTGGTTTCCGTTTCTGTCTTCTGAGATGCATTCCAGGCTTTCAAAGAAGCCACAATAAAGCTCTAATTTTCTATTTATATGCTCATATGTTTTTTTCATTCATATATCTATAACCAGATAAACATTCTGAAAATTCACATTGCAGTATAATCACTTTGTTCTTCTTTTGGGATACTGACTCATAATTAAATAGATGCAGCTGAAAGACAAAAATGTGGCATTGAGACTGTACTGTTGCAGTAAGGGGAAAAAAAGATGGAAACAGAAGTTCTAAGGTCAGCAAAGCAGATTGGAGTAGGAGCTCAAAAATCAGGTTAATGCTCTGGTACATCAACAAATGCCCTGTACCAACCATGTACATTACAGCCAGTGTTTTATACTTCGGCTTCAAAATGGGGATAATTATTTTCCCCATGTTAGACACTTTTGTGAGAATACCTATTAATGACTGTAAAAAAAAAAAATCTGATAATGTGATAACACATAGGTATCAAGAGAAACAAGAAGCTTAATTAGCATCTCACTAGAGACTAATATTCGCTTTAGAAAGAGCAATAGACTGACTTACTGAAAGTAGCCAAAATTCAATCCTTTGCTGTTTATGTAATGAGCTAGCTCACAGTTGGTATTTGTTGTGAATTGCACAGTAAAAGAATTTACTTTAAAAATGCCTATTTGTTGAGTCTTGAATGTCTTGTCCAAAATGTCTCATTTTTAACAAACTTTCAGAGAATTTGAGCCTGACCTGGATTCTGAACCTGGCCAGATTTAACGCTGCCAGGCAGCATCTGCAGCTCTGGGTTAGGTAGCTGCAGGAGCATTTTCAGGGCAGGGCTGCACATTCCGGGTCTGCAGCCGGACTGGGCTTCCCCACCCTGCTGGAAGTGGTCTCACGCTCCTACTATGAAGCCAAGACTTACAGCATTGGAAGTTTGAAAAAGGCTTTTTGGATCTACTGGGCAGGCCTATGCCGCCACTAAAGCCCAAGCTGTTGGTAGGGTCTCTGCTGTTCCAGGGCACAGTCCTTCCATGGCTTGTTGTGGAGCTAGGGGAGCAGACAGGAAAAAAAGTGTTAAATTTGTTGTTTTATAAGTCCCTGCCTTAAAGCAAACTATTTCCTTCTTGGGGACAAAATGTTCCTTAAATAAAAACATTGTATTTCTTATAAAATCTGTTAATGGCAATGATTGTAGTTTCTTTTAAGGTGTCAGAAATGTACATGGGCATATCAAAACAAATTATAGCCTACTTAAAACTGATCACATGTAGCAAGTAACAATTGTGTCTAAAATATTGTAACTGTCTAAAGTTTTTAGAAATGTCTTTGTTTAAAAATAAGATTTGCCCAACCCATGGATTTTTTTAAACAATTTAAAACCGTTACAACTTGGGTCATAAGAAAATACAATTGTATTATTTTATTTTTAGTCACTTTTCTTCAGGAATAGGATAGGCAAATTCCCTGAGTTCTGTGAAATGTTTCTATTACGCTTCAAGCTCTCATTTATTCATGTGATAACTTTCCATGTCTAACCTCAATTTTATTAGAAAGGAAAATTTCTATAACTTGACTGACTCAGTCCCTGTTTCATGCTGCACTGCAAAGGAAAAACAGCTGTTTTTTCAGACATCTCAAGCAAGGTGATGTGCGTTTCCATGTAACTCTTGCAAATACAGTGCTGCCACTTTTACAAAAAAAAAGGTATTGTGGAATAGTTACATCCTTGAGTTATATTGTAGGGTGTTAGGGAATTAGTCTTTGCCAGACTGAAGGTGGATTCTTAAAATAACTTGTAGCGTTTTAGGCTTCTGTACCATTTTTGATGTGGAAGATCTGCTAAGAGTATAGAATCATAGAACAGCTGGGATTGGAAGGGATGTTTAAAGGTCACCTAGTCCAACTGCCTCTGAAATAAGCCCCATCCAACCTGACCTTGATTCCAGGAATGGGACATCCACAATTTCTCTGGGCAACCCGTTCCAGGGTTGTGCCACTCTCATAAAAATTTCTTCCTTATGTCTAGTCTGAATTTACCATCTTTTAGTTTAAAAACCTACTGCAACAGGCCTTACTGGAAAGCTGTCCTCATCTTTCTTATAAACCCCCTTTAACTACTGAAAGACTGCAGTAAGGACTTCCCAAACCCCAACTCTTCCAGCCCATCCTCACAAGAGAGGTGCTTCATTTTTGTGGCCCTCCTCTGGACTTGCTCCAACAGGTCCATGTTTTTCCTTTGCTGAGGATCCAGAGCTGGGTGCAGCACTCCAAGTGGGGTCTCATGAGAGTAAAATAGAGAGACAGAACCACTTCCCTCGCCCTGCTGGTCGGGATTCTTCTGATGCAGCCCAGGAAGTGGTTGGCTTTCTGGGGTGCAAGTGCACACTGTTTGCTCATGTCCAGTTTCTCATCCACCAATATCCCCAAGTCCTTCTTTATAGTATAATAAATGACCTATCAAGGACAAAATGTATTTGTTCTGAAATTTAAATTAATGTATTTTTTCAGACATTTCCCATTTCTTAATCTTAAAATTTGCAGGTTCTACAGGGAGTTTTTCTTAAAATTGACTATAATATGTCTGAAAGTCCTTGAGTTCAGATAGCCAGAGGACCTTAAGACTACTGTCTCTAGCAGGTTTCCTATGACTTCCAGATTCCTTCTCGTGGGGAATCCCTGCAGTTTTTCTGGACTATGAGATTTCAGAGCAATGCATCCGTCTGGGTCTGTCTAGGCTAGCTGACAGCACTGCAAGTGTCAATTTCATTCATCATCTGCAAGCTCAGGGAAGATGCTTTTAGAGGCAGCACAGAATATGTATATTCCAAAAACATTTGTTTGTCCTCTTGAGCTTGTGAGAAACCTAAGATACTGGTTTAGTGTGACTCAGGCAAATATTATATATGAAAAAGATGAGATTTTAACTAATTCAAAGTCCTTCGATCTTTGTGAGTTTGCACACATCTTTACACAAATCATTGTTATATTGTAGTGTGTTATCTTTAGATAGAACAAGCTGAAAAATGTATCATGTAATGCTGAAAAAGGTATAAAGCAGGCTGCTACTTGGGTACATAGGATACAGATCTTAATCTAGTACATCCATCTATGATTGATCTCCAGCCATTGTTGCTGTACTTTCAGCTGGTAAAGTGTCATTTTTGTGTGTCATTTTGGCTGCTTCTCTGTGTATCTTCAATGAATGAGGAAAAGACCCACACCTTCTGCCCTTGGCTCACCTTGCAGGCAGTGTGTGGAGGAAAGGGGGGCATGAGGTGCTGCAGGCAGCTGCTGAGTTCCCAGGCACTGAGGGGACCATGTACGCCCACTGCCCACAGTATGAAGACCATGGTCTGCACTGGAGGAGACCAGGCCTGCAACAAACAAATATAAATAAAATGTTTACCTTCTTATTTTGTGAACTTCTACAAAATTAAGAGCCCAGCTTTGAGAAAATTGGCAAACTCTTCTCTGTTGTGAGCAGCATCTTGCTGTCTTCATTCAAGGAGAAGTTTCATATTCTGGCCCTAGCTTACATTGTTAAAGAAATCTGGATATTTCCTAGAAGCCTGAAGGTTTTTGGCTACTAGAAATGCTAGAGATTTCCTCATGCTAAGAAAAACCACAGGCTTCTCCAATTACAAATATAATTGTAATTCACAATCAGAAGTTACAATAAAATAACATTTCCTGAAGAACCAAAGACCAGTTTAAACTTGCAGTCATTATTTGCAGGGCAGGAAGGATGGAACTGGATTGTAACTAGGACTATTTACGTGGCTTATACATTTCCCTTAGTAAAAGAAACATTATGCCCAATTTGGACACACTCTTAAAAAGGCAAAGTGAAGCATTTGGAAAAAGAAAGACATTTCTCAAATGTCTTTTTCATCTTCTCCATCATTCAGTCCCAAAGAGTTCAAGACACATTGTTGTCTGTCAGACTAAACAGAGAAAGGAAAGCATTATTCAATTCTTGAAATATTTCAGTGCCCACACATCTTCAGTTCTCATGACTTTTTTTTTTTGTTCAGCCATTTGTGTCAATGATACTATCTATTCAGAGAAGTATGAGGCAATAGGATAGAATGTTAACTTCTATAATGTCTTTCATTCCACATACTACCCCAAACAAATGCTTTACCAAGTTAAATAACTTAGCTATAGAATTAAAATATTCCAGAAGGAGAGGCAAGGAAAAAGCCAGTGTTTTCAGCTGAAAGTGGAAGAGTGATGGCAGCTTCTCAGGGATCTTCTGGGATGCAAATGAGGATGTTCTTACAACCTTCAGTTCTGTATTTCAGGGACTTTGTTAAGGGCAGGATGCTCAAACAGAATTTGGAAGAGGGCATTTCCAAGGCAGGAAAACAGGGCAGAATGGCATTTCAGTTCTATTTAACCACTTCAGATCTATCCTGGTTTCATGTTTTTCTGATCGAGTAAAAAACTTAAAAGGATACAGTTTTCCAGACTAGCGTACATTTATGTGACTCTTAATTCTGCAGCATGATGCTGGTTTATATGAATCAGAGGTGTGATAGATAAAGAAAGTGGAAATACTAGGATTTTGTGAGGTTTTGTAACTCTGAGCTGAAACTTTCCTAAGATAGCCTGTGAGATTTTTGATACACTTAGGTAAGATAGTCTCTTTCTGTTCAGAGCTTAACTTCCAGCACACATTTGAACTTCAGTTCCAGTCTGAAGTTTTATATTGATCAGGTCTGAATTTTTCATCTTTAGTGCATTTTTCTCTCTTTTATCTTGTCCCTACTGTATGGATGCAATTTACAAATATTGTCTCACTACTTAATCTGTTGCTGATGAATCACCATCTTGATAGAAATATATACAAAAGTAAATGCTGAACTAGAATAGAGCATAATTACAACACAGTGAACTATTTGGCAGCTGGCTCATTAAAATAGTCACGGAGATGGTTTTTAAGTCTGTATAAACATGAGTAGTAAATGCTATATCTTTGTGCTTTCCAAGGAAAATTGTACATATTCAAAGTGAAAGACTCCTTACAATTTTTGGTTTAGTCACGTTTAGTGATTTATGGAAGTAGACTGGTCATCCTCATGACAGCCAACAGGTACACCTTTTCTCTTTGACGTTTGTTAGTCATTAAAAAGGTATCTCAAAATATGTATGCTTGACTTTGAGACTAGCATAAGATTACACTGGGAAATGCCCTGAAGTCTAAATGCCTACAGAAAGAAATATGTATTTTTATAGTTACCTTGATGTTGTGAAGAAGCAGTGATGAGATGAAGAGGGTATAAATTCTCCCCTCCTTGTACAGTGGAAAGTGTTTTCAGTTTTATACTACTAGTGTAATTCTGTGAATGAAAAAATATAAAAGTTATATGTAAAACAGAAAAATTCTACTTGCAAGAGGCAGGTTACATTTAACTGAATCTTTAAAAATGAAGAGGCAGTATAGATGAAGTTATTTGTTCACATTTAGGCATGAAATAAATCTTCACATAATCCAGTAACAGATAGTAGACACCTTAGCAGTCTTCCAGTAATTTAACAAGGATGGAAAAGCCCTGTAGGTAATGGTATTTAAAAGTTCTTAGTTACTGCTTGGTGTTTGAGGTTCTGCAGTCCTACCCCTGAATTTATGAATATATTTGTCAAACAATTCTACACTTTAGTCAAAATTGAGGTTTTTTGAATTAACAACCTGGCTTTGGAAGAACTATCAAAAATTCATGGCAGCAGAAGCTGGCATGGGTCTACATGATACCTTTTAAAAGAAACTTGATATGGGAATGTCAGCTGGTCAGCAGATTGTATCTGCACCTCTCTTGAGCTTCAGCTAGAGGAATATGCAACAGGAGGGTGAAACGAGTATTTCCTGCTGCTTTATCCCTGTACTATTTGCCACAAGTACCATTGTCACAAGCTTTTTTTTGGTGTTATTCCTTCATCCCTGCAAATATTCTTCAAAGAAAGGCTTAATACTGTTTTTGAAATATATTATGAAGTGCTGCAGACCAGAATCCAACACGTGAGATGGTCTGATCATTCCCACTTATACAAACAGAAATGACCGCATTAACTGGTGACTCAAATTAGGTCCAGCTGGAATTCTTAGGTGAATTAATAATTTTCAAAGGTACTAAGCAGAAAGCTATTTCTCTGCCTTCTAAAATAAATTGTCAGTGCCCCAAGGAATGGGAAATAACTGATAGTCCTCTTCATGTAAAACCCTGTTTATTTTCCTTTTAACATTCTCAGAAAATCAAAATCTATTACCACATTGTTATCACATTGTAACTATTCTCAAAATCTGGGCTAAATACTCTGTGCTATATTGCCCAACTGGAGAAGTAAAGAGGAAATAATTCTCTCTCTTACATATTACAGTGTATAGCTATTCAATGACAGCATTCTTCAATTAAAAAAAGAACTTGAATTAAGTAGATCCAAGTCCTTCTGGTATTTTTATCTACTGGTGTATCCGTGTACAAGCACTGATACTTTTGCTCCGATCATCCCAAGAGCATCTCCTATAAGGGCTGGATGTGTTTCAGGGCTCACCATATGACATAATTTTTGCAATGAAATACTGAAAATATTTTTTAAAATCAAAGGTCTAACTAGCTTAATGTCATGCCTCTAATAGTGGACAAATATGGGTGCAAAAAGGATTTCAGAATAGGGAAAATGTACAGATATTTCTACATCATACTTTCCTGACATTCTGGGATTTCCTAATGCAACAATAATATTTCTCCATTAGAAATATAAATTATGTGCCCATTACTTATTTGTGGGCACCTGTCTTACGGAAAATAAGTATGTCCAGATAAGCACGTACGCGCACACACACACACACACACGGCTGTTGTCAGTGTCTTAATACATATGTAGATAATTTCCATTCTAATGCCAAAGTGCGTTCTTGGTCTATGTGGGCCGTGGCAGTAGGGAGGCCTACTAAACACACACAACAGTGTGTTTAAAATTGTCACTGGTTGTCTAGCAAGCACACCCTTGCTGGCTCAGAACACCCAGCCTTCGTGCATCAGTCCTCAAAGACTGTGGACACTTGAAAAAACACAAATCACAGAGAATCACAGAAACTTTAGGGTTGGAAGAAACCCCCATGATCATCTAGTCCAACTGTCAATTTAGAACCATAATCACCCCTAAACCACATCCTCGAGTGTCACATCGAGACACTTCTTGAACACTTCAAGAGGTGGTGACTCCACCACCTCCCTGGGCAACTTAATTTATCTAATATTTAATCTAAATCTCTCCTGGCATGACTTAAGGCCATGTTATTTCATTGCACAAGATAGTAATAAAAAAGAATAGTAAGGGAAATTTTCATTGCCTTTTATGCCTTAGGTTTGGGAAATGTTTTTTGACCGTTTTTTCCCCCCAAAGATTTAAAATAAAAATTTATTTCCAGTTCTTGAGGTGTCATGTAGCCACATCTTTAAATACTCTGAGCTGTAAGAAATGCAGCAAATATAGCTAGCATTGACACAGCAAGTAATTTTTAGGTAAAAAGCTTCAGTCAGGCTTTCACAGCCACTGCTACATTCCTTCTTTATGATGTTTTAGAAGTTCCAGACAGAAGAGGAAGTGCTGAAATACTCAAAGAAAGGCACTTCTCTGCTCCAGAATGGAGTCCTGTCTGGAACTCAGTGTGAACCACTGGACCTCGTAAGGGAGACTGTCCTTGGGTGAGGCTGATTCTGGCTTCTACAAACCTATGGCAGCTGAAGACTTGAGCTAAGATGCAGGGCAATAGACTGTGACCTTTTGTGTGCATTCTTCCCATAATTATACAATAAAAATGCAGACTGTTATTTCTATCTTGCTAAATATCAGCTGTGAATTTGACACTGTCCAAGATCCAAAACAACACACTTTCCGTTTAACTTAAAAGCTAAAAGTAGGCAAAAGCCACAAGTTAGAGATCAGGGAAAGCAGCGTGTCCTACAAAAAGAGGCATAATATGACAATACTGATGGGAATTTGTGTTTGCCTGTTGGGTAGAAAATGGAATTTTTCCAAGACCTTCTAGGAAAAGGCAGTATGGAGCCCTTGACAACCCTCAGGTGGGATAGCCTTTAGGAAGGTTAGAGAACAGGTTGAGGGAAGGATTTGAAGGAAAGGAAGTCATCATTGTGGACTTTCCATAAATGGTGAGGTAAAAGGTTAAGAAATAATAGCAGAGGAACAAGAGTTTTTTTATTTACTGAAATTATATTTGCCAAATGAAGCCTTGTTATTCAATGGGAACAGGTGATAACAATTCCTGAGATGATATCATGGGTCTCATGACCATTTATTCCTTGCTTACCTGTGTTCCTACAAAATCAGAGTGGGAGGAGAGCTCTGGGGTCAGTTCAGCAATTGTCTTTTTGGCATGAAGTTGCGCTTGTCTTCCAGATGATCAGAGAAACTTACTGAGCATTGTATTCAGTGACAGTGCAGAAGGTATCATAGATCTTTCTGATATTTTGTTGGCTCTGTGCCTCCACCAAGCCATGGCTGCTGAGGTAGGTAGGCAAAGCTCTACATAGTACTGGCTGAGCTTTTCCTGTATAATAAGGAATACTTGCATAAAGTTAACCCAGAGTAGATTATCTACCTTGCAGCTGTGTGGAGCTTCAGAAGGGCCTGGAGCACTTCAGTAGTTAGTTGGTTTGTGTTCACCATGGGTCTGATAAACCAGAAGGGAATTCACTTTCCCTTCTGAGCACTTCCTGAAGTACTTGTTTACCATGTACCTTTCATGCCACTTCACTAATGTCCTCTGGTTCTCAAAGTATCTTGTACTTTTATAAAAAAGGCTGTGGTGAACTTTGTCTCATGATAATATAAGAATAAACAGGCACAGCAGATTTAAATGAGTTGGATTAAAGTCAAGTCTGTCAGCACAGCCCATTGGCATAGCAAAAAGATGAAGATGTGAGTTATCATGTGAGTTATCTCACTGTGTGTTGTAATTTTTTGTTAAGGAGAAATATTGGCGGTAGTTTCAATGTATTTCACTCTGATGTATTATCTAGAATTCACATATATTTTTGAACAGGTAATAAATGGAGATGTTTTGCTCCCTGATGAAGAAATTACTTTACAAATTAATTTCTTGTAATCAAAACTTTTCCAGACTTATGCTACATTCTACAATGATTTTGTTAGGAAGGTATTGTAGATCCAGAATAGAATTTCTAGTGAAGATGAAATGCAGTTGCAGAGCAGGTATAACCCAGTGTGCAGAGCCATCCGCCTAATTCCAGTGAAAAACCTAAAGTTAAATCTCCAACATCCTATAAACTGTTAGTGCTCTCTTTTCACCCCAATCCCCTCATGACCAAGCATCAGAGGTTCCTTTGAGGATTTATGTTTTCTACAGAATCTGGTAATACTTAAATGTATTATGGCTTAAAATAAATGCGAAGAAAGAGATGAATTTACAAGTATTTTTAAAGAAAATAGAACTTAAACCCATGAATTTGGGGAGTCACAACTGTGAGTTTTGCCAAGAACAGCAGAATAAAGAAAAAAGTTTCTTATTTTTTTCCTTGGTCATCCATCTTAAATGCAAATGCTCCCGTTTCTGCTTATGTTGACACTGAAAATAGAATAATCAGGTTTTTAATAGGATTTTACTGTGGTGAGAATCAAATCCAGTATTATCTAATGACTTTGTGAAGGAAATTATTAACTCTGGAGAAGTGACTACAGACAAACTTGGAGAGACCCAACAGAACTATAAGCAAAATTTATGTCTATCCATAATGTTGTTTCTGGAACAAAGGAAAATGAATGAGCAAGTGCAAGAATAGGAAACAGCTGAACTTTGTCGGATATTTTTGGGGTTCTGAAGAGGGCTGTGAGTCAATCAGCAAGAGTGAGAAGACTCCCAGGCATGTCCACGAAGTTACGTCTCCTTAAATGAAGGATGGTGAACTGTGGCTCTTCAGGTGAGTGAAGGTTACAGCCAAAGCAGGTCATGCTTTAGGCAGAACTGGAGTGCATTTTGGAAGTCAATCTGAGTGTGGAAAATAGGGAGATGATAGGAAGTGGGATTAGTAAAATAGGGAACAGCAATTTTGACACATTGAATACATTACTCCTGTGTGATCAATGAACATGCAAGGCACAGGAGCACATGCTTTAAGAATGGGGACTTGTTTGCTTTTCAGCCTAGAAATAGACCTGAGTTTATTTTGTGTTGTCCTTGGATCTGGCAATGTTACATCTTGCCAAGAAAGAGTTATCTCTTTATTGCTTCTGCCGCCTTTTCCGCATTCACCTGTGGTGACAAGCTGAAAGGGCTGACACAGTAAAGCAGAAATATTTCCTTATGTGCTTGTTTTGATTTTGAGCTTTAAGGTTGCTTCTCCTTTGCACTCTAAAGAAAGCAGAGCAATGCAGAAGTATGTAAACAGCTTCTGGGTTGCCAGATAATAGAATTCCCTCATAAGTTAATGAGAGGATGGGCACTCAGGTGAGACCAGCTGTGGCTCTGTAATTGTTTTTTTTCCCATGAATGTGCAAGTCTGGTTTTTTTTAATACCTGAAAATGCAGAGATTTTTGCTTTGTTTCTTGCATTCACTATTCTAACGTTCTTCTTTTTTTATTAATAAGAATCAATTATCCTTTGGTAATTTTGATTTTAAAGAAAATATTTAAACACTTATATATTTTTTGCTAAACACGGGCCTGAAAAAGCATGTGTTTAAAAAGTAATTGTGGGGTGAGGTTGAGAGTCATAGAGACAAGAAAACCTATATGGAATTTTTTTTTTTTGAGAGAGAAGAAGAGACAGTAGTACCTTCCATGAAAATCACATCTTCGAGTAAAAAATCCTCAGATGTTTTCAGTTTTCTGCTTTCTGCAGGTATAAGATGAAATAATACCTTCCATCCACAAAACAGCTATCTTTCTTTTCATAATAAAGTGGATAGAAGAGCTTTGATTTAGGCCAAATTAAAAACGGGACACTGGTGCTTTTTATGAAGTGTGTATCCTATCCTCCTACTGCACAAGTAGGAGAGCTGCAAACAGAGCCTTTTTCTCTACACTGTGATACTCAGTTGGACTCAGTACTTGGAAACACGATTCTGCATGTGTTTAACTTTCGATGCACGAATAATTCAGCTGAAGTCAAGCTCACATGTGACTCCACACACCCTTTTTGGGAAAGTAGTCATTACTGCTGGGAGTATTCCATGGAGCTACGTGTATAAGGGCCACCTATATCGAGAACAAACATAGACAGTGTTGCCAGGGAACCCCAGGAGATTTGAGAGCGCACGACAGCAAGAACAGACTGAAAGGGTCTGTCCTGTACTGCTTACACTGCAGAACTACACACTCTGGATTATAATCAGCCCCTTGAGGGCTGCCAGTTTATCCTGCCTGTATTTCACTGCAAATCATTCTTCTCTGCTGGGTGTATAGCTGCTGTGACACTGCTGAGGTCATTTTACTTGAGCCAAGGTGGCAGTCACTACAACGGACAACTTCTTTAGCAAAACATTGACAGCTTTACAGTGAAAGTAATGGAGTCCAGCACGTCCTTATTTATTTTTGTGTCAGAGGTTTTTAAGGTTTTGGCTACACCATTAAAACTAGTCAATCAGGTAGATCATATTAACCAGCCATCTTTCTTCTCTCTGACACTGTACTGGCAAGCCCATCCTTGCATAAGGGTCAGAATGTTGCTATTTATATATTTCTGGTTGTTTTTGGACCATGTCACCACTTGTTTTCTTTTTTCACAGCTTCTTAAAAATAAAGATTCTTGTCTTCACCCTCAGGGCATTTCTTGATTTAACTCATCTACAGAGGACGGCTGTAGTTGTTATTCAGGAAGGGAGCCACTGAGATCAAAGACTAGCTATGCAAATTGTCTACTCTTTGCACCTTATTTTATTGTCATGGTGTCACCTCTACCTGTCTTGTCTGAGCATCTCTTTCACCATTTTGTCACCTGGTTCTATGCTAAAATGTGAGATGTCCTTTCTGAATGAGCCAAAAGACTCTTAGAATCTCAGGTTCATAGAATATCCTGATTTGGAGGGGACCCACAAGGATCACCAACTCCTGGCCCTGCACAGAACAGCCCCAAGAGTCACACCATGTGCCTGAAAACATTGTCCAAATGCTGCTTGAGCTCTGTCAGGCTTGGTGCTGTGACCTCTTCCCTGGGGAGCCTGTTCCAGTGACCAACCACCCTCTGGGTAAAAAACCTCTTCCTAATATCCAACCTCACCCCCCCCTGATTCATTTTCATGCCTTCTCTTGAATTCTGTCATTGGTCACCAGAGAGAAGAGATCAGTGCCTGCCCCTCCTCTTCCCCTCTTGAGGAAGTTGTAACTGCAATGAGGTCTCCCTTCAGTCTCCTCTCCTCATACGGCTTCTCCTCAAGGTCCTTCACCATCTTCATTGCTCTCCTTTGGATGCTCTCAAATGCCTTAATGTCTTTTTTTGTATCGTATTGCCAAAAGCTGCCCCCATAACTGAGGTGAGGCCACCCCAGTGCAGAGCAGAGCGGGACAATCCCCTCCCTTGCCCGTCTGGCGATGCTGTGCCTGGACAGGGCTGGCCCTCCTGGCTGCCAGGGCGCTGCTGGCTCATGTTCAACTTGCCATCGACCATGACCCCCAGGTCCCTTTCTGTGGCACTGCTTTCCAGCATCTCATTCCCCAGTCTGTCTGTACATCCAGGGTTGCCCCATCCCAGGTGCAGAAACTGGCATTTGCCCTTGTTACACGTCACACAGTTGGTGATTGCCTAGCTCTCTAATTTATCCAGGTCTCTCTGCAGGGCCTCTCTTCCTTCCAGGGAGTCAACAACTCCTCCAAATTTAATATTGGCAAACTTACTTAGTGGTTTTGTTTGGGTTTTTTGTTGTTGTTGTTTAAAGGACTCTTGTGTACTTTGCTTCTTCTGTGTACAAGGCTTTAGTCAATGTATACAGTAAAAGGTATCTGTATACATGAGGATTTGTGAACACTGCATTCCTTAGCCTCTGACCGTTGTGTGATTAGCTCTCTGGGCTTTGTATGTCGATTCTTTAGACACTAAATGCAAATTAAAAAAAAAAGGAGGCAGGACCATGAATTCACATAGCTTTGTCTCTTGCCTCTGAAAATTATGGATACAGTCCTCTTAACAGCAAAAATAAAACCCAATTAATGTGGATGATGAAAACAGAACATCTCTTGTTTCAGCCACTAATTTAAGGTCAGGAGGTAAAAGTGAGGGATAACTAGGAATGTCTTAACAGATTCCTGCCCTGCCATCACGGCTTTGAATTTCAGTTCCTCTCTTTCAACCTTCACTGCTTCACAGCACTATTACAGAAAGTAGTTAATTGGCCATTGTTTGTGGAACTAGTTTCTAACTGCAATTTTCTCAACTTTGGCTGAGACATGACAATTTGATTCCATTTCAGTGGGTGCAATAATTTTCTATTTTGTTCTGGGTGTTTGCTGAAAGGGAAATAGGTGTGCAAAGGAATTTTTGGAAAATTCTTCGCAAGGAATTAATGGAAGAGAAGACTGGTATGAGACCTAGACAGATGTTACAAATTCTAGAATAAAACCAAGTTCAGGTCAGTGGTGGTAGAGACCACAACCATCTTTAATAGACATGATCTGTATTTAAGTAGCAGATAAATTTTGTTCTGTTCGACCTGTGATGTTTAGAAGGAAGAAGTAAAGATAATGAAATATGTTTTCATTAGCTTCTTCCATCAAGTTTGCTGTTTAAACCTTTTCTCAGAAAGTAGCAGCAGTTTTATTTTATTTAAATTGATATATTAATTAAATGAAAAGGAGCACTGCCTTTCAAACCTTTTTATTTTTTTTCCTTCCCCTGAGATAAGATACCAGAGTAAAGTTATAGTTACAAAGAGCATGATGTTCAGGAAATACGTGTTGTATCTCATCTTTATTTCAAAAACTTCAGCAGTGGACTCCCTCAATAGGCAGTGACCTGCAATACCAGATATTCCTAATAACCTGAAGAGTTCAGGTAAGTGTAATAATATATTTAAATTATTTTGGATATACAGGATCACATTTTACTGATTTTTTTTTTAGAGTTTCATTCTTTCACATACTGATACAGAAATAAGTTTTGAATGAGTTCTTATGAGCTTTGAAATTTTACTCAACCACTCAGTATTCTTCTAACTTTAAATACTACAGGAGGCTTTCTCTGTGTGAAGGGCTGACAATTGAAAAGTGTGTTTGTGTAGTATGTTCCAGAGACCTTGGGAAGTGTGAGGAGGACAAGGAAGGTGCATGCATGTGTTTGCTGTTTTCCATTATATTCCCAAACTTGCTTATTTTTTTGTGCTCTGGCGTCTGAACTGCTCGTCTGTATTCTGTGTATAGAACTTCAAATTTGTAAAAATACTGTCACTGGAGAGCTTGTTCCACTTATATTAGCAACTTTGTGTCTCAAAAATGTATATATTTACAATACCTCAGTGACACATAGAAGTATTATCATTCCCATTTTAAGTGCAGAAAGTGTTCAATTTTCCAGCATGGCATAGTCTCTCTTTTTCAAGATGAAAATTAAATACACAGGTGCTGGATTCAAGCTCAGTTTGAGCATGATCTTCCCCTGCATTGAAAAGGAGAAATTGTACTTTTTCTAATCCGGAATTAGAATTCTTCTTCAGCCTAGAAGTTCTGGTTAGGTTTTATTGTATGAGCAACGAATACATGACTAACCAGCTCCTAGAAAAAAAATTAATTCTAAAGGCTGCATCCTTGGACTCTTAAATTTCTTCAAGTATTGAGCCCTGCAACCTTCACTTAAGCACTTTGAGTTCACACAGCAACATACTTAACCCTTCTTTCCTGTTTGACTTTATTATTTCTCTTAAATAGTGTCACCTTCAAAGCATCTGAATGGGCCTCCAGAAATCTAGGCTTAGTTCCTGGTCTTGCCACAAGCTTCCTTCAGCCAACACTTTATTTTCCCTGCTTTCAGAGGGTTATGGATTTCGGACTTTTGGCCTAGGGAATGTGGGTGAAGGGACTTTGATTTTTCTGTAACTCCAGTAATGATATTAATACTGTGTTTGTGTACATAGACGTACACTGAGTCTCTCTCCCTCACACCTGTGTCATGATTTGGGCACATGGAAAGAAAAATAAATAATGCAAAAATGTAATAATTTAGGACTTGTCAGGCTGAGGGATGCTATCTCTCTGCACAGTCTCAAGAAATCATGATGAAGTGCCTAGGTAGGGAAGAGACAATGCCCTGGAGCTTGTTTCCCATGAGTGTTGGGGTGTCTTCTCCACCCCCTCTCCTACTTTACTGTTCTTCTTTCTATCACTGCAAAAATTCTCTAAGACATTCTGCCATTAACCAATGCATATGCAAATGACTTAATAATTAAAATAACTTCAATTATGCTGAACACAAGAAATCAATTATATAAATTAAAACAATCATTGTTGTCCACATCAAAAAGATTTGAGCAGTAAGACAGGATACGTAGATGGGAACCACACAGGCAGCAGGACATGGTGTATATATATTCTGATAATTAAAAAAAAATTCCCTTTAATCTGAGTTTAATTATCCTGTTAAATAACAGTGTAAGCATTTTATTTCTATTGACTCTGAAGGAAGAAATTCAGTGAAAATTATGAAAATATTTTACAAGTGACCGGTAAGTTACATGGTGATATACACTGTTGCTGCTGTTGTGGTGGTTGCTGCTGTGATGGTAGTGATGGCTGTAGATGAAGGCTCCTTTTGTGTTAGGTGCTGCACAAACACTGTGTGAGGAGAAATCACAGCAGTGAGGAGAAATCACAGCAGTGAGGAGAAATAGGGCTATAAGATCTGTAAAACAAAGGCAGAAGAATCTGCAGGTAAGTGGTGAAATGACTTCTGTACCTCCAAAGGCGACAGAAGACTAAGGGACAGAGTTAAAGCAAAAGACTTAACAGTGATTTAAAACCAATTTAAAAAATCCAGTAGTTAATGAAAACTAATCTTTCCATTTTTAAGTTTTGAGGAAAACGTAGATAAATGGATAGAGAGGCCACAAGATACAACTAGTAAGACACATAAACTAAAGCCTGTCAAGGCTAGGATTCGACCTTATAATTTGACTCACAATTCCTTGCAGTAAATATATCATACTGCATAAATTTAGTGGTTGTGTGTTTTAGTCATCCATTCTCTGATTGATTAATTTTGGGGTAATAAAGCATCATCATAAATAATTTTAAGTCAGTACAAACAATATACTTAGTCTACAGGGTTTTCTTTCCCTAAAGGTCTGCTTTGCCTAATTCCCAGATAAACTGGAACACCTCTGGCAAACATGATCAGTATGCTTTTCCATATTTCAGAGACAGAAGGAAATCCCTTAGTCTGTATGAACAATGTCTGGCTTGCCTGCCTTTTGTAGAAGCCTGAGTACTCAAAGAAAAGCCAGTGTTTCTGCACAATGCAGTAAAACAGAGACTGCCTTTGGATGGCAATTGCCTCAAATACTTTTTATGGATTCAATGACCCTGCTCTTTTGGAGCAGATGGTGTCAGCTGCAGGTAGTTTCACCATGGCTTGTCTCCTTTTTTTTTTTTTCTCTCTAAAAACTATTTATTTTATCCTTAACGACTCAGCCACTTTTGCCAAAAACGCTTTTTATTTTTAATCCTCACAATGGGACAGAGAATGGTGTTGAAAGGAATTGTAGCTGGCATAGCCTGAAGGCACTGTGAAGCTGGGTAAAATACTTTGTCTCTTTCTCACTGTTTAATCTTGGCTTGCAGTCATACTGACTTATTAAAACAAAATGGAAAAAAAACCCAACCCACCCAAATATTCCAGCTTGATTTTTATCAAAAAAGGGCTTCTGTGCCAAGAAGCCACCTGGTTGGTTCCAGAGTGTTGTTTTCCAATGTAGCCAGATTATTAATTATATTTCTTTTTAAGGGCCAGGTCAGAGTTTTGAACTTTGAACGTCATTTACCTCTCCACAAAAAAAGCAAATGTATAAAATGGCTTTTATTAATCAACCCACCCTGAGATTGCAAGGTGCTGACAAGAGGGCACAGTTGTACTAGGAATTTGGATTTCCAGATGAAATTTGGAGTGTCCTGAGCTGTTATGGCTTTACCTTTTCATCAACATACCCCAGGATCTTTACTTTCTTCATATTTCCAGTATAATGCCAGACTTCTGCCAAGTCTTTATCAGATATCTCTTTGTTTCTGACCCTGAATATTTGGAGATGAACTCCTGAGCTTGCCAGTTCCAAACTCTATGATCATACCATTGATGAAAGAAGTCAGGAGCTAACTGGAAATTTAGTCGCAAAAGTGAAATTCAGAACTACAAGCATACAATGATCCCAAAGAGACAATTCCAGAAAAAAAAAAAAAGCTTGGAAGCTGCTGCTATTCTAGAAATGAAGTGGTGGCTATCAGTTGCTGTTATTGTTGGCTAAATTATGACAGCAGGCTGAACACTGGAGAGAGGCACACGAGTACCTCATGGATCTTGCAACAGGATATTTTAACTACAACCCGCTCGAGTAAAAGGGGTTCCAAAAGTATACTGAGAGGTATCTACGGCAGAATGAGACTAAAATTACTGCCCTTCAGTGTTATTTTCCTGCAAGGATTACACTGAGGCTGACTGTAGGCTCCCCACCTGGTATTCCCAATGAACTCTGTATTACATCACATTTAGATCAACCCTAGGGACATATCTACTTGTCCAGGCAGTCTCTAGCTTTCCAGTCGCCTCTTTTGAAAGTGCTGGTCCAAAAGAAAAGCCTGATGGTGTCTCCTATCATGATTCTGATGTTGCTTACCATAGATGCATATGGGATTTACAGCGTGATTTGAAACTGAGTCTTTTGTGTATCTGTCTGGGTCATGTGATTATGCGGGAACACAGAAGGTTCCTCAAATGCTCTGTCTCATAATGATGTTGTTAGCTCTAAGAGCAAAGAGTATTTTGCATAATACACCTTGTAAACAAGGACCTCAGAGTAGAAGGTTCTTTGTCACCTTATGTTACTTGTTCTTTCTATACCATTGAAACCATTTCCTTTATTCACTGTGAGATTCATCCTGACCAGGATCTGGTATATATTCTCTGAGCCATTGCATTCTATCATTACAATGTATTTTTTCGTTACAATGGCCTGGTTAGTATGTTGTTCAGTCTTAAAAACTAAGCAAAGTTGAGTCTGGGTGGTAACTGGATGAATGTCTTCCAAGAAAACATCAATGTTACACAGTGTTACACAGAAATAGCATTAGTGGCTCATAACAAAATTATGATTCTTTGATTTGAAATACTTCAGAAATAATAAATCTTCTGTATTTTGAAGAGGTAAAAAAGCTGAATTATTCTCTTCAACATGAACCCTGAGGGTTTTGGTTTTATAGTTGGTTTGAATTTTCTTTTTTGTGTGTGGGAAGCCTCTCTGTCTTATATGAATTGCATGGTGCTGCTTAACTGCTGCCCTTTAGTAGCCCCAAGACTAGTCTGTAGTGGCCCGACCTGAGTGTCTCTTGGATATTTGCCATGTGGGATGTATTTGATAATAAATCCCTTGGCCCACCACTACTGCCCTTGCTGCCAATATGCAAACACGTTATACTTCCTTCAGGGTGCAGTGGGTGCAAAAGACTATTATGTGCATAATTAACTTGCTGCTTAAGTGAGCTGAGCAGTAAAGGCAGGTGGCTTCCTTATATGAATCAAATATGTTGAAGAAAATGTTGCTGCTAAAAAAAAAATAATAAAAGGCATTCACTATTGGGAAAATTACTTGACCACTTGTAGAAGTGGAGGATATGGGTAGGATGGTCAGGGAATGAGATTTTAAAAGTAAATTTTCCAGTAAGATTACTGTTTCTCATCAGCTTTCATATTTGTATCAAATGGGAGATATTTGTATCAAATGGGAGAGATGAAGATGAAAGGCTTACTCACAGACAAAAAGTGAGCCAAAGATTAGCGCACATTATTCTCCTAGTTTCCTGAACTTTTGGAAAACAATTTGCTTTTTGCCCTTTCTGTGCAATTTTAGGAGAGGTTTGTTATTCTGAATTCAAAAATGAACAAAAGAGTACTTAATGCCATTTTAAGTGTAAGATTCATCTACATCAGCAGAGCCCTTCTCATTACAGGCTTTTGAAAGGTCTAGCATAATTTAGTGAAACCTTGCAATTATCTTACTTTGCCAGTAGAGCAACAAAATTGGGCCCAGGTAAGTGTGATCTCAGATGTAATTCAGATGAATTTGTACTATATAGACTTGCATGGTCCAATGCATATTCCTTACCCAAAGGAAGATTCAGCAGGGATATTGCATCAGATGGTTATGTTGTTCAGAGGGACATCATCAGTCTGGAGAAGTGGGACTGCATGAAGTTTGACAATGGGAAGTACAATGTCCTATACCTACAGGAGAACATAGCCCTAACCACCAGGAATTCTGAGTGTCTCGGAAGCAGCTTGACAGAAGCAGGCCTGGGTGTCCTGGTGGACTCCCAGCTGAACACAAACCAATAAGGTACTCTTGCAGCACAGAAGACTAACAGCCTCCTGGTCTGCCTGAGAGACAGCACTGCCAGCAGCCCAAAGGAGGGGATTTTCCTCTCTACTCAGCATTGGTGAGGCCCTTCCTGGAGTGCTGTGGCCAGCACTGGGTTTCCCAGTACAAGAGGGCATGGACATGCTGGAGCAAGTCCAGCAAGGACCATGAAGCTCAGTAAAGGAATGGAGCATTTCTTATCTTAGGAGAGTCTGAGTGAGCTGGAACTCTTCAGCCTAGAGAAGAGAACTCAGGGGTGCGTATGTGGGTCATACATTCATGTGTTTAGTTCCTGACATGGGTGGCGGGGTAAAGAATATGAAGCTAGACTCTTCTCAGAGTGCCTCAGTCAAGACTCAGACAAGAGAAGAGGCAATAGACACAAACTGAAACACAGGAAAGTCCACTTAACAGAAAAACCCATTTTTGTTGTGAAGGGGGTCAAATAGTGTAACAGGTTGCCAAGAGAGGTTGCGGAGTCTGTCACGGAGATTCAACACCTGACTGGAGAAGGCTTGGAGCAACCTGCTTTAGCTGACCCTGCTTTGAGCAAGGAGATTGGACTTCATGATCTTTGAGGTCTTCTTTTAATCTCCACCACTCTGTGATTCTGTGTAGCTATCTATAGGAAACTGAGCCATATAAACAGTGGGGAAAAGTTGCTGCCATATTTTGCATTCCTCAGCAAAACTAAGGTTTCCTGGAATGATCTTTTGAGAAGAAAATATAGAGGTCAAAAGCCTTTGAACTCTAGAAATTGTAGGTTTGTCAAATCTTCTGCAAGAGAAGGGCAGAAGTCATGTGCTTTGAAATCTCTACCAATTGAGACAATCATTTCAGAGTAATTGTAGAGAATAAGCCTATTTTGGCATAGGGGTGGACTGTACAGGTCTCTGCCTGTGCAGGTAAATTTCTATGATTCAGGTGTTTCAACACAAAGGGACACATGTTACTAAAGCAGTATTTTATTTGTGTTATGTAGATGTACATGACAATGACTCAAAACTGAAGTTTTAATGTACTAGTAAAAAAAGAAAAAGATAATACTCAAGGGGAGGTGACTTGCTTTGTACTATTGTTACCCAAAACAGTTTGAGCTAACTCTCATATTCTAGGTTGTGACAAGGATTTATCTGGGTAAGCAAGCGGGACATAAGAAAGCAAAAAGTGTGAAGCCAGGTTTGCTAGTCTAGCTGTGTCCTTCCTGGTTCCTGGAATGTTTATTCATTCCTTACATCTTTTGCCCATCTGCAGGACCTGAAATTGGAGGTTTTGTTGTTGTTCATACCTTCAAATATGCCTAAAATATTTTTAAAAGCTGATTAATAATGCCTTCCCAGCATGGCGTGGGAGTTCACTCAGCTATTGCTTACCTGCTTACCACTTTTACTGCTTACCTGATACAGCATAAAGGATTACCTTTTACTGCATGGTCCCTCATTAATTTTTATTAGTTGCTGGTCAACTCCTTAATTCAATTCACTCTAATTAATTAACGTGATAAGACACAATACCCTAATATACTTATTAATACAAATGAGAGGAATCAACTTTGCTGCACACCTGTTCTCAGTAATCTGCGCAAATACTAGTGAATTGTCATTGCCTCTCAGAAATAACATCCACAGTGACATCTTGTTATTCTTTGTTGCTTGCTGATGAAGCTCATGTTATTGCATTGCACAGGATGCTTTGGAAAATACAATCTCTGTGACTGTGAACTATGGCTGAACTTTATATATCTTGAAGAGACAGCTCTAATTTGCTTGTGACCCCACCAGAACTGTCTGCCTTTATGGCTGGAAATGCTGTAGTACAAAAGTGTCTCAGAAATATCAATGTATTAAATATTGCTAGAGTCCAAAGGGCAAAATCAGAAGAGACAAAGTAGAAGTGGACTTGAGTCTGATGGCTGTAAATTGATCCTCTGTGCAAGGAATTATTTCCTTGAGATCTGTTCTGCCTCACTCAAGGTCATACAGGCCATCTATGACAGAGGACATCCGTAGCCCTCTGTAGTGGTTTTAACCACAAGGTGCCTGGAGGAGAGGTGCTAAACTTGCAACAGACCTGGCCTTCATTAGAGATTGTGAAAGAGGACGAATATGCAGATAATGCAAATTTTGTCTAGTGAAAAACATTTAACATACTTTGTCGTCTCAAAACTGTTAGACAAATTTGATTCCCTTTTCTCCCCTTCATGATAAAAAAAAGTAATTGCAATACTTGTATCTTTTTTTAGCTCTGATTTTTGTCAGTCATTGCCCATGTTGTAAGATGGGGACAGTGAGACATACAGGCATCTTAGAATCTGTAAGGATGTCCATTGCAGATCATGAACTGGACAAAAGGGATTCATGTTTTCAATTTGGGAGCATAAAGTACTAGAATATATCCCATTTTCTCCTGTTCTCTCTCCCAATATCTGTTTGGTGGAATGGCTTGTCTACACACAGTTAGGAGTAATTTTCATATGACCATAGCCTGAAGAAACTACTATTCAAGTTTTCAGTTCTGTTTTTCCAGCCATGCAAAATGCCAAGGCTCTGATTTTGAGCTTGACTCAGGCATTTCAGAGGAGGCTGGAACTAGATGATCTTTAAGGACCCTTCCAACCTAAACCATTCTATGATTCTTCTGTACCAACCTCTCCAAAGAGAACATAACCTAAGTGGTACACTTTCCTACCTTTTCCATAGACAAGTTTATAAGGTCTTAGATGCAAGCAGTAATTCCATGTTCATTTTAATGAAATCTGCTGACTAGAAATCAAGATTTCACTGCTCTTGAACACTTACAGAATGTCTGCTAAAGACATTCAGATATCCATGCATCACCAGTGACCTCTGAGAGCACAGTAAGAAGAAACTGATTTGCCTCTGAGAAACAGAAAGGATGTTTTATATAAATTTACTTAAAATATCTTTGGAAGAGATTGCTGAAAATGGTTAGGAAAATCAATGGAGTTCACTAGTCAGAGGGATCTTTTCCTGCTTCTCAGTAGAGACAGCAATGACTGGCTGGGATTATTGTAGCACTGCATGGATCAGTTAGATACAGAAATGATTTTGCACTAGAAAAATTGCCTTTGCAAGTTTAATGCTTTATGGATTAAAATTTAGTATGCTTGAAAGTGAAAAGCAAAGTTGAGAGATACATCCCATAACACAGATTTGTTATGAAAGCAAAAAGTGTATCGGAGGACGGAAAGGTGAATAGTTGTATGGGAAAAGGGACAGAAAATTTTTACACAAGGTGGTAAGGCCTTTAGCTGTGAGAAACTGAAGTGTGCTCTTGCATGCTTGCTGCATGCAGCCCAGACATTCTGGCTGGCATGATGGGGAGAATGGCAACAGGTATGGAACTGTTCTCCTTGTGGAGCAGCTCCTAGCAAAGTGTTAAAAAACAAGTAAAATGAGGGTGTGAAATTCAGTTGGTGAAGCATACTGCCCTTTTACTGGCCACGTCCTCCTTACAAGGAACAAAATGAAGGTCACTGATGGGAAGTGCAGCATTTTTCTTGAGGGCAGGAGTGCTGAGAACACTGTTCTTAGAAATAGTGAGGTGTGGTTTTGCACAAAAAAAAAAAAAGTTCTTTGTTTTATAGCTATGAGTACCACTGCTGACATGAAACTGAACAATTCAGGAAAGGCAAACACCTTAGACAGCACATAAAAATTGCTAAGAGACTTCTCCTGGTAAAGTCAGTGGGACTTTTTGCCTGGTATGTTGAAAGGTTGAAATCTCTGTAATAAAAA
>VZTI01005483.1:1781128-1803125 GCA_013397865.1 Struthidea cinerea
AAGAGGAAAAAAAATGAAAAGCTGTGACATATAATTTAGGGCTTGACTTTACTGCTTTATTTGTGTAAGTAGTTACACTCTTTTCCAAAGGTTTATTCCATGTGGTGAAGCATTACTTTTTCCTAAGTTATGCTGCAGTGTTAGTTTCTTAGTAGTTTTCAGACATAAAGGTATTTGGGGGCATATCTTTCCCTTGTTGAAGTAATGACCAATGCTTCTCACTTATTTCAAGGGTATTTTAATCTTTTCAAGGCATTTTTAATTAAAATGAGTTATTCAGTATATGTACAGCACTTTGAAAGTACACATAGCTACACAAGTGCTAAGTGTCATTACTATTCAACTCATTATCTTTTACATTTATCATAAAACTAGCTATGACTTAGCTGCTGTTAAGCTTCTTAGTTCTCAAGGAAAATTAACATTAGAAAATGCTTTGACTTCTTTTTTTTTTTTTTTCAAACCAGGCAGTTTACTACTACTGCTGATTACAGCAGTGATAATAGTGTATGAGCACTAACTGAACCAATGTAGAGGCCAGTTGTAGTTACACTTCTTTAAGAAACTGTACCTTTATGAGTTGCTGTGCTGCACTTAATGGTCCCATTTGGAAGCACAGACACATGACATGATTTGTCATTGCTCCACTCTTTTTACAGACACCACACATGCAAACAGATACACCCTTGGAAAATGGTAACTATGCGCCTATCTTGTGTCAGTGGTCACAGGAGGCACAGGGCAGTGGGAACTCAGAAGTGGAACACACTTCCTTTATGCCTGTGCATATGTGTTTCAAGAATGGGACACTTCAGCTAATGCTGTCATAAGAAATTTGTTTCTGTACAAGTGCATTTGAAAATCCAGGCTTTTGAAGTTTCTTTCTGGACTAAATATGCCTTGCTTAAAATTAGGTGTGTGCATGCTCCAATGTTTTGCGAGATATTTTAAGGGGGTTTTAGGAAAATGATCTTATTTTGTCAGGAAGAGGTAGAACTTTAACTTTTTTCATGTGAAAGTAGAATCTTGCTAGCACCCTAAGTAAGAAGCTTGCTAGGCACTCCGTCAAGTTTGCCATTGAATAATTATAATAATAAATATAAAAGTTACCACTAAATATGTCAATAAATCTGTTTTTCTCAGTGTATATATACCTTATCCACATATATTCAGAATGTTCTGATGTAAAAACCTGAATTTTACTGTAAGGAAACATTGTGAGTTAATAGGAGTGGGGCAGAATAATATTGTTGATACCTCTAAGGTAAATGCTACGTGGCATTATTTAGGCTACAAAAATACTTCTCATACTTAGTTGCCTTTTGGCTTGGTTGTAACAGAAGGACCAGAAGAATACTTCAGTTCTTGGAGTTTTTAAAAGAAATATATGGCAATGGATACGATAGTCTATCTTTTTTATTTATTAAATTAATAGTGTTAATCCTACCTGTACACAGTGAAGATGAAGGCCCTTTTTTCACTTGCAATGAGACTTTGTAAAGAAAATCACATAAAAACTTGGTAAGGTTCTTGGTACTTTGAGTGTGAGGGAATAACAGATTACTGCCTAGGTAACTAAAGGTATAATGAAATCTTACAGGTGAATGGCATTAATTTGTGTCTCTGCTGCATTATTCTGATTACTGCTGTTAGCAATATCTGACATTTATACATCTTTCCTCTGAAGACATAAAAAGATTTAAACCTTTGGAAACCTCAGTTAAGTTTCATAAAAACCTGTGTTTGATATAACTCTCTAAGTATAAATAGGTATATAGGGAAAGCATGGCAGAGGTTTTCAGTGGCTTATTTAAATGCACACAGCGAGTTGTTTGCTGACTGGGGAGAGGTTTTTTGACTCTTAATCTACTGTTCCATCTAAAATTCTTATTTCCACCGCCACGATTCTTCTGATGTAAAGGGAATTATATTTAACTTTCTGAATCACTACATTTCCTTTCAAATGCCTGTTCAAACATTTTTAGGAGGAAATGAAAACTAATGTTCCTGGGTACATGCTCACAGCATTTATTGAAATGGTCTGTCATGCTGAACCTTAGAACAAGTAGCTTTCATCATCTATAAAACTTCACCTTTCCCAAGAGAAAGCTGGCTGCTTGGAGGATTTTTCCTTCTTCAGGTTGGGAAGGTGGCACAACAGACCTCACAACAGATATTTAGGCAACTATAAAGAACAAAGAACATGATGAGGGCATAAAAAGCAAAAATCCTAGACCCTGTACTTGTGTTAAATTTATTCTAAGACAAAGCTTTGATTTTTTTGTTTTTAAGTTAAATTGCCCCATTTTGTAAACTTGCTTTTTTTAGGGTAATCTAACATGAAATCATCAAAATTTTCTTTCCTTGACCCTCTGTTGTTAGTAGTGGTGGCATCAAGTAAATAAGGACCTGAGAATCAAACCTGCTATTTTCTTTCTATTTCTGGCTGGAATGATTCTTTGCCTTGATAAAAGGAGTAGAGAGATATACTGAAATAGAAGAATTACAGGACCCTGAAATTCAAGTTCTGGCTTGTGACTGCAAATTGCTGAAATTCTCTGAGGCTCTGCCCCTTTCTCTACTTCATTCTTTCAAACTTTTCTGCTTAAATTGAAACTCTTCAGGGCAGGGATTTTCTATAATGTATACTAATTCAGGGCTTAGCATAGTTGATGATTTAACTTAAACATCATATTTAATAGTGAAATGAACAAGCCATAAAGAAATGAGCATGAATCACTGACCTAATGTGGGGAACTGTGGTAGGAGATGGATGGAGGCAGCCATGAGATTGTACAAGTGTCACAGACTTTGAACCACAGAAACTGAAGACTGAAACAACATGCTAGGCCTAAATGATTTCTAAACAAAGATTTGTAGTTTCTGTCATGAATATTGAAAACATTGAAATGAAAAAAGAAGCCTTGGCTTTCAGTCTTTGATATAAGAAGTTCCATATCCTCACTTAGGGAAATAAATTGCCCATGAACTCCTTACTGCCTCATCCAAGAAGATCTAGGTATTTTGCTTATTGCCAAGGTGAAGAGCTACAAACGCATGGATTTCCCAGAAGATGCAAACTTCTAGGATGTTTTGGCTGCAAATTCATGGTTTTTAAAAGGCATACACATGATGGTAATAGAATATTGACAACACTGAGAGAAGCAAGGTTAGGTAGGAAATTTGAATCCTACTGAAAAAAAAAAATTCAAAGTTGTCTGATCTGAGACTGAGTATTGATGGTATTTGGATATATACAGTTACTAATCTCATGCATCTAAAAGGCTATTCTTGAGAAGAAGGTCAGTGGTTTGCTGGGAAAAAGGAAATGGACCCTTCTTGACTGGAGAAGGTGGGGCTGGTGGGCTTTTCTAGAGCTTTGAGCCAAATTACTTAGAAATGTCTACAAAGATAATAAAATTTTATACAGATTCTCCCCCCCTACCCTGACAAAGTCTTCTGATTATCCTTATTAATAAATCAGCTTTCCTGTTTTTCTTTAAAGAAACTACCTTATCTTTTAGGGTGGATAGGGTGTTTTGTTTTGTTCCAAAATTAGGTCGGACTCAGCCAGGTGTGTTTTAGCATCAGCTTTGTTGAAAGCTTTGTTGAAATCACAGGGAGATGATTTTTGTTTTGCATAGAAATTTGGGGATCATTAGTGAAGGGATGTGAGGAATTCTTCTAGTCTCAAATTTGTCACTATTATACAACCACACCCATGAGTCAATTTTTTCATTTTGCCATCATACAATGAATGCAGGCCCTTAGAAGGTGCCAGACTGACAGCTTTGAAGTTTACAGAACAGGTTTTGCAGAGGCATTAGCAGTCCTAGTTCTCCTTGTGTACTTCGATCTTTCTGAACCATTGCGTCTTGATTATAAGACAACCTTGGTTACTGCCTGGTATATCTAGGTATAATTTGCCATGTCTTAGGATATTCTCTTCTTCCCTTATCTAGCAGTGACCCAATTATATGGCCTTTTCCTTCTTTAGTTCACTTGAATCCTGTCCCAGTTTGGCACCTATTGGATGAAATGACTCTAATTGTAGCGCTGCTTTTGTGGTCTGAGGGGGCAGTGAGACTGACTTCCTTTATCTACTTCAGGGACTTCACTCC
The DNA here is from genome assembly GCA_013397865.1 of Struthidea cinerea. Classification (NCBI taxonomy): domain Eukaryota; kingdom Metazoa; phylum Chordata; class Aves; order Passeriformes; family Corcoracidae; genus Struthidea; species Struthidea cinerea. The sequence continues at coordinate 1,785,250 of VZTI01005483.1, forward strand.
AAATTGCCATGGAGAACTGCTTCTGTGGAAAATTTGCATTCTTCTTACCTGTACTCAGCTGCACTGCAGATAGATTTAAGGGATCAGGTCTCTGGGGTATTAAATCAACACCTCTCACAGCTGCCAGCTTCACAAAATAATCAACTCTCAATTATGTAGCATAATGGCAATGGTAGAATAACCCAAATAAAACAAAACCAAGGCTTATACAAAAGGTAAATAAGTTAGGCAGTAAGGATAGATTTAGTGTGCTCACCTTGGAAATGCTGGTAAGCAAATTCCTGTAGAGACCAGAGGCAGCTTTAAGCAGGCAGAACGGGGCTGGGGATGAACGGTGCTCCATTCAGACATGGTGATGTGGCCAGGAGTGATGGAGGCAGGTAATCCTGCCTCCACACCATGGAGAATCCATTCAGATACCACTGCAACTTGTGTGGGGGGAAAAAAAATTTCTTTTTTCATTAAACGTATTATTTCTTTTAAGAAAGTATGCCGCTGGTCCTAATCAAAAAGTGTGAATAGACAGTGAATGCTCTGGCATTTTAAGTGAAGGAATAGTTGCTGAGAGATGGGGGTGATTTTTCTCTTTTGGCAAAGAGAAAAAATGCGGGTTTATGAGAGGTACAAATTCTTGTTGGGCTTTAATAAACAAATTTTGCCCAGGGCAGCAAGGCTGAGTGAAACTTTTCCCCATCTCTAGCCATATCACTCTGCAGCTGCACAATTCTCCAGGGATAAGCTCATGGACACACTAACTAGCTCGGAAACAAAAAGCTTCATTCTTCGGTTTTGGCAGTGAAAGCAGCAAGGCAGGCACACAGGTTGTGCTGAATCCTTTGGGATGATTTCTCCCATGAACCTCCTGGGGGTAGGACCCGAGCAGCAGCCTTGCTTGCCTGTCACTGGTAGGTACTCTTTCACAGCTGTGCTGCAAAGAGTAACTGCATTCAAAATAGTCTTGCTTAGTTGGAGAAAATAAGTCTGAGTAACCAAAATATCAATCAGTCTACTTGGTTTGTACTCTTGTGTCTTGATACAGTGTGATTGAGTGCCACTGTACCTTACACAGGTAGTTAAGCAACAAGCAAATAAAAACCTACACAAAAAGGTGAAGGTTGTAAAATACACTCTCTGACATACAGAAAGCTAGATGGATCCACTAGAAAATGAGATTAGAGGAAGTGGCCTGAGCTGTAGTAACTCCACCTCAAATTTTCTGTGTCCAGGTACAGTTATCAAGAGAGGTGCAGTAAATGAACTTACTAGGGACTCATGTCCTAATCTTCATGCTACTGTGGTTGAAACTGGAAAGAAACATGATGCTATGCATGGTTTCGGTTTGATGGCACTGGTTTTATAAACATTACAAAATATGAACATCTATACCGATACTGTTGACTTTAGCCACATACAAGGTTTAGTAACAGTAAATGCTTTAATGTTGTTGGCTTTGCTCATTCCACCTTGACAAATTATGGATGATATGTTTAATTTCCCATTACTGAACCTGACTGCTCCTTAGATTACGAGAGGATTTTATTTTCTTTTGCTGATGAAGAACTGAGGTACATTGTAGGGCTATGCCCAAATTATATAGGAAGGTATGGCAGAGCAGGTAACTGAATAATCTTTAGCTGAACCCTATCTCAGTTCTTTCATGCATAAATTAAATCCTGCCTAATTATTCCTCATATATCAAATTCATCCCATTTTCCTTCAAGAAGGAAGGCTTCAAGGCTCTCAAGGTCTGAAAGATCTATCCTTTCTTCCTTGTTCCATGACCATCTTCAAGCTTCAAAAGTGAGATTATGCTCTATATACCTGACTTTCACAAAAGATGCAAATAGTGATTTCCCTTGTATTTTTGATGTCTGAGAGAAATAAACACAGGGATCAATTGTTTCAGTCAAGAAGGAGAAAAACTGCTAACTACTGTCAAGAAGCAGAGTTAAGCTTTCCTTCTCTGTTGAGGGCTGCTGGACTCTCCTGTCAAGCTGACTAGTAGTGCCTTGTGCCCTGCACAGACAGGCTGCTTCTGAAGACAGTAATGAGAAAAACTATCTTTTTACATTTATTTACTCGAAAGATTTATGACTTTAGGGTTGTATTAGTGAGTTATCATCCATTTCTTGACTGAAGCTCCCAAACACACAATCTGTTGTAGTTCTCTTTAACTCTATACACACAGTCTGCTATACAGGCAAGAAAGGTGACACAGTAAATATGAACTACCAGCTCACACCAGTTCTCCATGGGCTTCCTGCTCAGCTCCCAATGCACTTCAAAGCTCTGTAGCTGTCTGGTCTCCAGCTGTCTTACAAACAACCTCTTCACCCATGAAGCATGCTGTGGGTAGGGGCAGTTGTTTCACAGGAACCCAGAATACATTGTGTTCCCAGGGTAAGTTCTTGCCTGACTTTACCTCCAGGGAACAGGAAGAGTCTGAGCTGGACTGTCCTCAGAGCTGTTTGCAAACTGTTCTCAGAAACAATGGCTGATGATTCATCTGGCACTGTCATCAACAATCTCCAGGCCTGCCGTTTAAAAGGCCTTCCCAAAATAAAGAAAGGGGACCTTCCCAGACAGAATCATGTATTTTTTAGTGGTGGATCTACAGAAGAGTAACTTAGGCTTAAGAGTGCTTGTAATCAAGTGATTACATATGCTTGCCCGAGGTCAGACAGTAAGCTAGTTTAGCAGCTCTGGGGACCCTTGTTCCTGTCTTGTGCTCACATGACATGAGCACACTGACTCATCCATGTATGGGGATATATAAATGCCTTCTTATAACGTGTTTTTGCAAGTTTTGGTAATAAAGCCAGGTCTGTGAGGTTGCAATCCTTCTATGGCAACAGAACACTGTCATCACCAACATTTGACTTAAAAATAGTTTGAATAAGAAACTCAGTCTTTTTGTTTTGTTTTGTTTTGTTTATGCTTGTAATGCAGAAGGTCACTGGTTTAATTTGTGCAACCTTTTAAAGTTATTTCTATGAGTAAACATTTGCTGGAAGATATCCTGTCTGGGTGATATCTTTTGCAAATGCCTGAAATTAAGCTACCTAAACAAAGTTTTCTTTGGTGAGAACAAGACACAAGACATGGGGTGGCTTTTCTAGAGGTGTACATCCTAGTATAATGACAGGCCAAGTGATATTACAATGTCTGAAAATTAAAGACCCCAGACTAGGTAAGATTGATGGTGTTTACCTTCTGCATTTGCTAGCACTGAAAGGATAGTGATGACTGATGGAGACTAAGATATATTAATGAAGTAAGCTTGTACTCCTCATCAAGGATGTGAGTTGACAGAGGTTAGATATCATGCTGGCATCTCTGGGAATGAAATGTATCCGGTGAGAAGAGCCTACGTAAGAACTTAGTGAGGACATCCACTAAAAACCAAAACTATGGATGTCTGCAACAGGAAATGCATGAAATATTTACCTAAGGGATTTAGAACCATGCTAAAAAAACCCCAAACAAACACATCTACTGTAGCTTCCCAAAAAATCATGTGAAAAGAGGTCTAAGTATTGGACTAAAAAGGTGAAACAAAAAGCAGTGAAAATGAACAAAAAATCCTTCAGCATGGGGCTGTAGGGGATACTTGCAATTGTTAAAGTACAAATGGCTCTGACAGAGGAAACTTCTTTCTGTTTTTTTCTTTACAAACTTTTAACCAAAAAAAAGTTAGCTAACCTTAGTAGACTAGTGGATGTAAGTAGCTATCATAGGGGTATATTAAAGTCCTTCAAGCTCTGCTGATTAACAGCATTTATGGATGAAGCATATATTTCTTTAGGCAGGGAACTTTAGCTTCAAAAATTCAAATCCATCAAAAACTTCTTTTCTCCCTTTCTTATCTTCTTCTCTTACATATCAGTAGATGAAGTCAGTGATAGGTGTTCACCTACCAAGAAAACAATAGAAGATATTTAAACACTATATATGTACTTCAGGCAGGTGGGAGAAAAATGTACAGAAATGTTCCCTTTCTTGGGATGCATCTACTCACACACCTTCCTGTAAAAGACAAAAGGACAAAGGAAAAAAACAACCATAAGAAAAAACCTATCAACAACAGAAGTCTGTGTTGCTGTGTCGCCTTCCATGTCACATGAAAATACTTCTTCCAAAATTTGGAAGCATTTTGTAAGAACATTCAGAAGCATATTGGGTTTTTTCTTTTTCGTTTTCAAAGGAAAGCAAAGTTCCACCCTTGCTCTCTGTGTCTCTTTTTTTTCTCCTCTCTCTTAAGGGGAAAAAAAAAAGAAGTTTTGAGAATTTCATTTTTTCTATTCACTGCAGTCCTGGCCAAAGTAAAGCCCTCTTTTACATTGACGTCAAGATCTTTACTAAGATTAGGGTTTCATTTCTCTATTGCAGCAATTAGCTAGGGAATGTATAAAAGGCTTCAGGGAAGCAAGCTAGGACTCCAGAGGGGAGAGCACTTTGCACCATAGGCAGATAGCAAAGAGAGAGTGCGAGAGGAGGAAGGCAGGAATACAGAGACGCGGAGTAGGAGGGGGGGGGGCGGGGGAGGCAGAGAGGGAAAGAGAGGGAGGGAGGCAGGGAGGAAGGAACAGAAAGTTTATGTACATAAACCTTTTTTAAGAGTATTGTTGCACCTGGTAGCTAGCTCTACTGACACAGAAATGAGAGGTCTGTTCAGTGCTTAAATAGCTGAGAAACAATGGGATAGTGCAGGAAAGTTAACAATTAACAGTCTCAGCTTAAATTTTGTAACTGCAGGGAACTGGAAACACAGCTGCCTCTCTCTTCAGCAAAATCAGGTCTCCTGGTTAAGAGAATTTTTGTTAACATCTAAATTTCTGAAAAATAAGCAGCTTGCAGTTGAATGAGTATCGTGCAGTTATGATTTTAACCAGTCTGCTCATACTTAACTATCTCTGCTTATTTTAAAGAGAGCAGCTGTGAAAGGGTAATGAGGCTTTTGAAATGCCTTTTACTTTACTCTTTTAAATGAGGGTACAAAGCAATAAAGAGAGCTGAAGGTATCGTCTGAGGAGAAGCAGCAAGGAAGATGGGTCTGCTAAGTGTGGATTTGTTGATCACGCTTCAGATCTTGCCGGTCTTTTTCTCCAATTGCCTCTTTCTTGCGCTCTATGACTCTGTGATTCTCCTGAAGCACATGGTTCTGTTTCTGAGCCGCTCTAAGTCTGGGCGCGGTGAGTGGCGGAGGATGCTGACCTCGGAGGGGCTGCGCTGCGTCTGGAACAGCTTCCTCCTGGACGCCTACAAGCAGGTGAGTACGCGGGGATGGGGACGGTGGGGTTGGGGTGGGTGAGCTGGGATGAGCATCCCGCTCGTCAGCGGGGAACGGAAGGGAATGACTGTGTGGTGCAGACTATCTCCTATCTGATGTTAAACTTGATGGGAGAAGTATAAGCTGAAAGGAGCAGTACTTCTAAGTCGGGGTTAAGAATTCACGAAATTCTGGAGCTGCTGACTGCCTGCTAACCCTCTGTGCAGCCTTGGCCAGGTCACTTAGTTTAGGTGTGCCTCAGTTTCCCCCACAGCATGAATAATAATCTTCATGTTTTTAAATTATTTCAAGATCCTCGTGTAAGAGTAATTGTAAAATACTCTAGATGTTTTCACTGCTGTAGTTTATTATGTGAGATCCTCAGATTTTATAAAAAGACTGCATCTTCAGATAGAGCTCTACATAGAGGTTACCTATGTAACTAGAGTTGTTTTACCTAGAGTAAAATGTAGAAATGAACCATTGTCATTACACTGGCGTTTTCTATTACTCATTTGTTAACTTTTATATTGGAGGAGGCATCCAAGTAATAGTAAAACTGTGCACAAATTGAAATAGTGACACTTTTCCTTCATGAAAGCAGTGACAGAGGGACATGTCAGAGATTAAAAATGAACTTGACTAGCTGTCGGACAGCTGCCTGGTAATTTAAGTTAATAAAGCCAGTAACAGTTATGCAACATGTACTTTTCCTTTTAAGATTTCTTACAAACATTACCCAGTGGTACTGCCCAGGTCTCATGAGGTAGCTAGAATTCTCTCTTATAGATTGAAAAGGTGGACCCAAAACCCATGAAATTTCTTGCACAGACCACCCAGTTAGTAAGTAGAAGAACTGGATTCAGAGCTCTGTGGCTTTCAAAACAGTGCTTAGTCTGTTAATTTGTTGTCTTATTTAGACCATCTAATTTAACATACTCCATGTGATGTCTAAGGGTCCTATCCAAAAGATACTCTACTGAAATATTTCTTTTTGTATTGCCTTCCCCCCAGTTCTCTTTCACACCTCTACAATAGTCTTTGTATTTGCTCTTATCTAAAAATGTGAAGAGCTGGTGATGTTGGTGTTTGCTGGCTTTGTTATATGGAATACCATCTGCTTAGACTGAAACCCAAGCCATGGGGACATTAATTTTCAGTGTAAGAAAAATATAAATAACTTTAGCTTTTGCCAAATGGGTCAACCTCTTACTGCCACCCCAGGAATCATCCAGCTGGCTACCCAAATAAAATAATGCTGAATGAAGCCCACTATTCTCCTAGCCCTTCTAGTCTTTGCTTTTATTCTCTTCATAGACATCAAGTAAGTACATTTTACAGTGGCCTTGTTAAATGGGTCAGTGAACACAATTGTTTCCATTTTACAGACAAGGCAAGGCAGAACAGTTAACACATGACTTGGTCAAGGCTCCAGTGGAAGTTGGTAGCACAACTCTCCAACAGTCAAGTTTTGAGGTCCCATATTTGCAATCTATATGTGGCCTGGGGTGTGGAGAAGTTGTGAAGCTGTAAGAAACCTTAAATCCATGAGATATTTTCTATCTCTTTTTGCTTAAATTACACACAATTTTTTAAAATTAAGATATTGCATACCTTTCTGTAGTTTCCAAAGTCATGCGTTGCCTTTCCTTCAGTATCATTGATGTTAACCTTGGAAGCTACAGGTATGATGACTCTGTGCTATTTTTGGTATTGGCAATGAAACTCATACCTTTGAACTTTGGTAATTTTATTCTCTCCCTTATCATGGTTAAATCACCTAGGTTGTTCAGGTCAATCGGGCCATAAGGTTCCTGGAATGCACTCTGGGCCTCAATGAACTCAGCAGAGAAATGCATATAAACATAACCAAATTTTATCACCTTGTTCCAAAAAGAGGAAAAAGTCCACTCCTGGCAGCTGTCCTTATGACAAAATGAATTGACCAACAATTCATGGAAAGATTGTTTTACTTGATAGAATTATGGGCTATAAGGACAGAAGATCTTTGGAAACTCTTGATTGTGACAGAAAGATAGTTAAGTATAGAAATCAAATTATAAAGGGGACAAAATAAACTGAGGAGCAATATTGGAAGAAGACTTATCACCCCCATAATAGATGAGAATCTTCTGCTGCTGCTGTAAGGAAGAAAAAGGAAAAAAGTTTCATCTGAAAAGTTGTACTAGTAGAGTTGAAAAAGATTGAAATATACCCTGCTTTGTAACATATTTAAAAAGCATGAGAAATAGTGAAATATATCAAAGAATGTCCCACAAAGCATATCTTTCCTTAAATAGCCCTCTTCTAAATCCTGACTAGAATTACCCAGTTGTGATATCTTAATCTGAGACAATAAGTGAGAAATGAAAATATTATGGAATCAGGGCACTATACAGCATGGCAAAATGTAGGTGATACCATAACCATGATTGCTTGTTGCTCCAATTTGCCAGCTAAAGCCAGGTATTAGCAAATTACTTAAAAAGGTACTCAAACTCATTCTACTGACCAGTATTTATGAGAAAATCACCATTTTTCATGTAGAATAGCAGAATTGCAGATGTCTGAGATAACCAAAGATAGACTGCCAGTTAGCAGAAGACTGGATCAAAGAACTAACTGTGCTTGGTTTTACTGTGTTTTGTGTCACTCACACAGAATTCTTCCTGAGTACATTTCATAATATTTTTCACAAAAGTACTTGATGTAAAATTTCTATTAAAGAAAAATTTATTGGAAGCTATTCCAGAAAAACTGTGGGTAGATACTATATTCTGAATTAAGGTAAATTTGTTACAAGAAAGGGCCTTTGCCTGGAAAGCATGCACTGTCCCAAAGCTGATTTTTTTTTTTTTTTTCAAGGAATAGTGTGTACAAGATATGATCTTGCAATGGTTAGAGTATATTTCAAAACAGCTATTCTTATTTACTTTCTCCTTGTCTAGAAAACCTTATTAATATCTTATCCAAATTTCAACTTTTTTTTTTCTGCTTTTTGTTGTTATTGCACATGAGTATTTGGTAAGGACAATTATTTCACAGGCAAGATTACCTAACAACAGTTGAAGATTTTACCATCCTCAATGGGGAAGTAATGCAAAGTTTGTTGTGTTGTATGTAGAGTATATTCAGTGTTCTTTCTTATTGGAACATTCTATATGACTGGTTTTCTCCACATTTTAAAATCCTCCTGGAATCAAAAGAATTGCTCTTTTGTTTATTATGATTTTTGATGTAAATGTTACTAATGAATAATATATTTCTTTTTACTTCCTTAGCTCTGAGTTCAATATCTGTCAGACTCAGTGTTGATATTGTCTACACTGCACCAGCTTTGTGATTTATAGACCATTCTCCTATTATTTTCCAAGAGGCAAGCGTGTCTTACATTACAAGGGAGTCTTTAGGACCAAACTAATCATCACAACAGAGATAAATAGAGCTAGTAGTCAAGTTACATTAACTTTCTGTAATTGAAAGAGCGCAAATGTTTTAAATATTATTTTTATGTGTGTGTAGGTATTTACATTTTGATACATTTGCATGTATAAGGATCTATATATATACATATTTGTCTCTATATATGTACATACATATATGTATAAAAAGACAAAAGTACACATATATAAGCATACATAATCTACTTTTCCAGTCTCTCATTTCTCTGTGTATGTATACACATATATGTGTGTGTGTGTACACATATATACAGATGTGAATGCAGTCACAGCTATTGCTGAGAGAGAAAAACCAAGACTTTTTGGGAGGGTGTTAGTGTAACCATGATTTACATAGGCCATTTCTACAAATGCCAGTGAGATATTTGTTTTAGCTTAAAGCATGTGTACTGAATGTATCACACATCTGCAAAAATCCAAAAAAAAGCTGAAGAAGTTTTGAAAAAAAAAAAAATTTAAAACCTTTTTTTTACCTGCTAAGTTCTATGCTTTATTTAGTAGTGAGATGAATCTGTTTTCTATGATTCCAAAGGTGAGAAATTGTTATCTTAAAATGCTTTTAAAATAATTCAAAAATGGTTGCACCCATTAGCGATGCCCAGTGGTGAGGCCTGCTGCTGGGAGCTTTTCCAGTGCCAGGTACGAGCTCTGTGTTTCAGCAAGGCAGGGCTATCATTCATGGTCTCCAGTAGAAAGCTTTAATGTTATCCCTGAGGAAATCCTCCCTCTTCTCCACCTCAGTGTAGGGTAGTTAGAGGGAAGACCTTAATGGCCTCTCCCTGCAGCAGCCCAGCGTTTAGGAATGCTGTGGTGCACCTATGGTGGCAACATGCACATGTGCACATACCCAGAGATGTGTGTGACTGTGCGTCATGGGCCTCAGAGGGATGCTGGTATCTCAAGTGATGGATGGTGATGGGTCTGTGTGTACTTGTACAGCTTTTTACTGTCTTTAGAATGGGCCAGCAGCAAGCTCCAGCATGACAGTCCCAACACAGAGGAATGGCTGGCACAGGATCCCAGGTTCATGGCGTAGGCCCAGCTCTGGATGTAGCAGCAAGCAGAGTGGTTCAGTAAATACCTAGTGAGATTTTCCTGGGTTTTCAGGCAGGCACAGTTAAATTACCTTTGGCTGCTTTTGCCTGCCTGGTAGGTACATCATCTAAAATAAATCAGCATGCAAAGCAAAACAGTCCCAAATCTGACACCTTAAATGCATGCTGCACAATATTATCACAAAGATACATGTGAAAGTGATATAAAAGCATGATCCTCTACCCGCTCTTTGGCTTTCAAGTAACTCTTTGCTTTTGGGGGAAATGTTTTAAAGGTTGAAACAAAGACACAACCTTCGTACTTACTGTTTGTATTCATTTTGTCTGGCAAGGTAAGGAAGTATATCTCCCTGCATTTGACAGTGATGAAGGGAATTTGTGAAAGAAAGTCTGTTGTATAATTTCAGGGTTTAGAACTAGACATCGTGTGGTATTAAAAATATTTTATTGGTTTTACAAAGTTCAGCTTTAGCAGAATTGTTTTCATTGACATTTGCAAATGAAAACAATCTTGAAAGAAGTGAGAAAAACAAAACTGAACCAAACCACAATTAAAACTTCTCCTGCAAAGTTTGGAACATAAATTCAACAGTCTTTGGGCTTGACATTGCAATTATTATTAAAACTTTGTCATTATTATTAATATGTAATCATGTTTGTTATAGTTGTGTCTGAGGACCAGCCTAGGTCAGGGACCCACTGTACTAGGCAGTGTCCCAACAAGAGAAGCAGACAGTCGGTCCCACAGAACTTAAGAGTTCAAACATTCAAAACAGACAAAGGGCAGGAAAAGGGATATGAGGACTATTATCCCACATGGGGTCTCATCCCACTTCATTTTGCAGATCTAAATTCACTTCTTCCACATCACCTCTTTGCCCTGTTCCATTTTCACCCTTATGTGTGAAAAACTGACTAGAAGGCGTGCTTGCCTTGTTGTCAAAGCTTTGACAATAAAAAAAAACTGCCTTTTGCTGTGATAGACACAAAAAAATTAGCTGACGGGCACTATTCAGAAAGAGGATCATACACTGTTCTTGAATCCTGGCTCTACCACTCTGTCAAAACCACCACTGTGTATTCATACAGTGCTAAAGCTGGGTAAAAAAAAAAAAAAAAGTCAAAAACCATCATCCAAATGAATATCAAATTCCCTTCATGTGCTGAGTAACAAAAACTGATGAAGGCCTCTGTCACCCATAGGTTGATCCCAGTGGCCATGGTGTAGTAGGTGATGCTCCCATCTTGAGGGAAACAGAAAGCCCTTAAGAAGCTTGCTCTAGGCTCCCCAATCACAGGACCTAAAATTAACTGCAAGAGTGAAAGGCAAAAGGCTCCTTTATGCTTTCCCTGTGCCATGTATACTCATTTGTGGGACTGGAGGCTTTTAAATAGAGAGAGCAGCATTTGACTAGTTATTTTTATCTGGACTGTGCCCTGTTAATTTGTCTCTCACTTCCCTCTGTCAGCTCCACATACCTGATCCTAAATAAAAGACTCTGGGAAAGCTTGAGTCATTTCTAATCTCTACTCTCCGATTCCAGTAATTCAAGTTGCCACCTTCCCAAGACAAATGAACAACTTGTGCACCCTTACTCTACTCCAGACAAGGGTGTCCTGTTATTTTTATCAACTGCACAACTCTGGGTCATGTAAATAAAGAAAACAAAAATAATAGTTTGTAGAATTCTCCAACCAGAGTCAAATTATGATTTGGACGAAGCTATACCTAGATGAATGAGATCAAATCAAAGCAGAGAATTCAAAAAAATGCTAAAGGCTGCAGGGATTCAGTTCATTATCAATTGCTGCACCCCAGTCCCAAACACAACACAATATGTCCATATTCAAATGCCAATATCACAAACTGTTATTTGTCTGGCAGCACCTATTTTTTAGGGGGTTGACACAACCTGATGAGTCTTCCAAACTGTGTGAAAATCCCTGAGGCAGGGAATGAAAGCTGTATTCCAGTGCACAGGATCCCAGGAAGGTTATGCTGAAGTTGATAAAAGCAAAACAGGGAAAAAGAAAAGGTAAATGAGGAGGCAATGTTTTGTCCTTGGGGCTTTACCTAGTCCTTATGGAAAATGTACAACAAAGTTAGCAGTATGTGCTATTTCTAGCCTGCAATTCATGAATAGGGCTTTCTCTCCTGCTTCTAAGTCTCCTTCATTTTGCAGATTGTGTGCTAAAGCATAAGCAATCTTGTTCCCTTCTCACTCTGCATGCAGACTGAGAGCAGGCTGTCAGGCAAACACAAAACTCTCACAAATGATGCAAGTCGCTGCTTTGGTGTTGCTGCTTGCCCCTGCTGATGGCTGGGCTGGCTCTCAGATTTGGTTGGCCTACCTTGCGTGTCCCATGCAGGCTGTGCGGGAGGGGATGCCTGCGTGCTGCTCGGTTTCTACCTCATTCAGAAGGCTGGCACCGAATGGCCAAATATTCACGCACAAAAGTACATGATTATGGAAATGCTGGGTTGCGTGTGAGGGGAATTCTGCTGGTTTGTTTCTCAGAATTTATATTTTGCCTGCCTTTGTGTAAGGTTTCAAAAGCAGTTTGGCTGAATACATGGGTGTTTTTGTTTGTTTTCTCATTGCGTTGATTTTCTTTTCCAAGAGCTATTTTTTCTTTCAATAAATAACAACAAAGAAGATGGCCAAGGCCTACAATGCAGACGATCAGCAAGGATGATATTGTCATCCTTGTCAATCGGTTCAGAGTCTGGTGAAATAAACAGTCCCTTGGGAACGTCAGTGCTTCATCAAGACCAATTAGTGGATCTGCCGCTGCTATTTATGTTTAAGCATTAACGACTGGGCAGGGCTGCTTTTTGGAGTGCCTGACACTGGCATGGAACAAGGCACCGACCTAATTACTTCTCTACAAGAGCAGAAAATGCCTCGTGAATGCCTGCTTGGCAAGGATGTCTCATTAAGGGGAAAAAACCCAACACAAGCACTCCTAGAAACAAAAATTAAAATGATAGGTAACCTGCGGCCATGAGACTTCCTTCATGGCTGTGGGAAATTAAGAGAAACTGCTGTAAGGTGATGTATGGCTGTATAGATGGATAAGTGCTTCTTTGTACTTTGTTTCCTAACTCCATCTATTTTTATAGTCCATAAGGAATATGAGAGACAGAATGCAAACTTGCATTGTTGAAGAACAGAAAATATGTTGTCATCTTTGGTATCAATGTTAAATAGGACTTGAAGGGCATTCCCATGTCGGTGTCTGCTGGAAGTTATTTTATTAGTCTGTTTCTTCAGGGTTTGCAAACTGGCCTAGGAAATTAAAGGGTTTGGTAGACCTGAGTGAGGAGTCAGTAGTGTGGAACTTATGATATATAGCTTCTCTTTCTGCTTAAAATGATCAAGAAGCAAGCTGTGGTTTCCCAGTTCAAGAGTGGTGGCTAGGTATTTTTAATCATGATAATTTTGTTAAAATAAAACCTGAGGAGTAAGTAGAAACAGATGCTCAGATGTTTCTTTGGTCCTAAGCAGCTCTATTCATTCCTGACTTATAGGTGCTTCTTTTTACCTTTATTTTTCTTCTCCTCTGAAAAGGGAGAGCAAATATCAGAAATCCAAAGTGTGCTGTTTAATTGTGATTTATGAGATAAATTACGTGTCATTACTTCTTTTCTTTGACTGGATGAGCACACACTCTTAAATACTGAGGTCCATTATTCATCTAGGGAGTGGGTGCAGCACAAATACTTACATGTCAGGCTTTGCCCAAAAGGCACATTTTGAGCAATCTAGCTCTGAAAAAGCATGTATGGTAGTGCAGGAACAGTTAAGCTTTCTAGGTAAAGCGGGATCTAGTGTTTGTGCAGATATGCACGTGTGTGTTTCTCGAGATGTGCCCTTTTTTTGGCAGTCACCAATTTATCACAAATTGCTGAATTGTTTAGTTGGCTTCTGGATTGAATGACGCCCTCAGGGTGATTATATGTATGCCACATGATCTTGACCTGTATATTTCTTTGTTCAAGTGCAGCCCTTTACCTTAGTTACTCCTGCTATACCTATCTTATGTCACAGAATGGCAGAGAGAAATGATCAGCAGCTGAACAGAAGACTACCTGCTACCTGCTAAGGTGTAGGTGGCCTTAAATACTGTAAGATGTTTAATGCTGCTTCTTAAATGCAAGAGCGTGAGTCTCTGAGCCTGCTTCTCCAGACAGATAATTTCTTGTCAAAAACTGGGATATAGTTATTTTCTTCCTTTGAGTCCGGTGGAGAGGATGCTCACACATCAGGTCCTAAACTCAGCTGTTTCAAGCCTCTTGCTTTCAAAGGTGAGGCACCAGTCTTTTTTTAAATGGTTACTAGGGCTCTAACAGAGAGCAATGCTGCAGATGCAGGTTTACAGGGATGGGGGCGAAAGGGACTTTGCTTTCCCAGAGCATCATTGGTTCTCTTGACTGTGCTGCAGCTGCACATCCGCTGCTTCCAGTGGCATGATCACCACATGCTTGGCCTGGAGAGATCTGCGGGTCTCAGGCCATTTTTCTTTCTGTGGTTCTCTTCCTTGCTGATCTCTGAGTGAGAATGGTGGCATGGTTGTGTTTCAATTTGCCCTATAGAAAGGAGTCAAAATAATGCTTATAATCAGGTGCCAACATGCTGCAAGACATTCTCCTATCGCTGTGAAGTCTGGAAGCTTTAAGGGCTGTGCCTTACAAACTTCGCTTTGATTAGACTCTTGCTTCTATTGTTATTCTGATGAAATAATGCAGAGTTATGAATAACTGCAGGTTTGTTCAAGGTAATCAGGTTTCTGAGGGGGAAATGGAGGATCCAGTATCAGCAATCTACTTGCCTTTGAATCTATGTGCAGCAGCAACTGCATGAGTTCAGTATTCAGCTCTTCACTCAGCTTCTTACTGCATCTGATTCCTATATTGCATCTGGTACCCTATAACGCTATGTAAAAGAAGTGCACCAAAACTCAGTTATTTATTCAGGTTTTACACAGTTCTCATGTAGTGTTAACTTCTATAGACTTTCATTGCAGCATGGCTTCAGAAAGAAATATATAAAATGTAAAAGACTTCAGACTTTGGCCCTTTATGTTTCCTTCAAAGCAACACTTCTGAACATAATCAAATAGTCAGGGGACAGAAACAGAAAGAGTCAGGAAAATACAAAAGGATAATCGCATTGTTGTACTAGAGGTTGATGTTAAAGGCAGAGACATAGGAATTGCTGTGGCAGAGCTAATTAAAAATTAATTGTATTATGCAATAATGTTTTGTGGTTCTATAGTAGTTATCAGCTAAGAATCTTGGAGCCCTCCGCAGGCTTCACCTTATTCTGGCATTCCCTCCTGTGAGTTTCTTTTATTCTTTTTTTGCTATAGACATGCAAATAGAAATGGTCAGGCAAAATGACCTTTCCACCATTGTCTGTTGGGTCTGAGTTAGATCTGAAGTTGGAGCTGAGACAGTTAATTTTCACCTCGTCCTACTTCAGCCATCATATAAATTTTCCCCTTTTCCTGCTGATTTTTTTTCCCCAACCATCTTGTAGAGAAATATTGCAGCAGAAGGAAATGTGTCACTCAATCACTGATGAAATTACTGCAAAGTGGTTAGAAGGAATTTTAGAGAGCACAATCTTTGATGATCCACTGTCAAAGCAGTACATACATTAAGTGGGCATCTGCAGAGATCCCTTGTGTTTGGTACTCTTGAGTATTTTCATTCTTGGACTGCAGGATAGAAGAGAATATACAGATCTGCAAATCTCTCAAAATTGAGAGGCACTGAGGGTGTTGTGAAGATCAGGAATATAACGCAGAATTATTTTTGAGAATTGGAAAAATGGCTTAAACTGTAGGTTGTAGGCTGAAAAGGGACCTAGGCTTTATAACATCTTACTAGCTAATCCAAATCAACAGGCTACTGTTTTGCCAAAACGGTCATGGTGTCTCATAAAAAGCAAACATCTAGAATATATAAACAGGTATAGTCTGTGAGCTACTTCATTACATGAAGTAATTGTCTGATTATACTGAAAATTGGTAAAAACACTGTTGAAGTTTTGAACAGCGAGCTTCAAGGACAATGTGAACCAAGGGGAGAGAGCTCATGGAAAAGGTCAGTGGAAAAAAAAAACATGTCTCACAGAGGAAAGTTAGAAGAAATTTGAGGTAGTCTCTCTGAAAGCAAATACAAGTCTCCAAATACATAAGGGTGGACAGGACCATGTATGTAGTGGACAGGACAGACCTCATACCAAATTTTTTAACATTAATGAAGTAGCATACTTGTCAGGCATGCCACATTTTCCTGAACTGTGAGTGCAGGTGGACAAGATGACCATTTTGAAGCTGCTGCTTTTGATGATTTCCTCTGTCCCCACATGACTCGTTAGGTGTACTCTGAATAGGTGACTATTTGAAAAAAAGTAGTCATAAGGATACTGCACAAGCAAGTCACACTAACTTGCTATGTTTAAATTTGTTCTGCCAACAGGTCAAACTGGGAGGAGAAGCCCCAAACTCCAGTGTAATCCACATAGCCAAGGGCAGTGATGGCAGCAGTAGCAGCTGGAAGAATGTTGGTGGCAAGTGTGGAACCAAATGCCACCTTCTGGATTTTGCCAACTCCGAGCGGCCACTGGTGGTCAACTTTGGCTCAGCTACCTGACCACCGTTCACAAGCCAGCTGTCAGCCTTCAGCAAGCTGGTGGAGGAGTTCTCTGGTGTGGCTGACTTTCTGTTGGTCTACATCGATGAAGCTCACCCATCAGATGGCTGGGCTGCCCCTGGAATCTCTCCTTCTTCATTCGAAGTTAAGAAACACAGAAGCCAGGAAGAGAGATGTGCAGCTGCTCACCAGCTCCTAGAGCACTTTTCCTTGCCACCTCAGTGCCAAGTGGTGGCTGACTGCATGGACAACAATGCCAATGTGGCCTATGGGGTTTCATTTGAGCGAGTATGCATTGTGCAGAGACAAAAAATCGCCTACCTGGGAGGCAAAGGCCCCTTTTTCTACAACCTTCAAGAGGTTCGGCTTTGGCTGGAACAAAACTTCAGCAAAAGATGAAATCCATTCTCCACAGGAGTTATGTCAATAGATGTGTCCCTTTAAGGTGATGCAAAAGGGAAAAAAAGAAAACATATGCTAGTTTGAATAAAATGTGTCCGATGATTGCAGGAGAACACGTTTGATAACAATGTCAAGTGAATGTTAACTAGGAAAAGAAAATAAAACAAAAATCTAGCTCCACAGAAACATTGTCAAGTGAAAAAATTCCACTCCTGCTCTTGCTATGGGATAGAAGAGGTGAACAGGCTTCTCCAAAAAGGTGCTGCAGGCAAGCAGGTAGGGTGGTGAGATAAGACCTGTCTCCCAGAAGCCCCAGTCCTGGGGTGAGGCAGAGCAAGGGTTTCTGCTTGGAAGGCATTCCATGGAAAGGCAATGCTGCACATTACATCAGAAATGCTTCTTTACGCCCCTGTGGCCAATGCAAGGAACGTGGGAGGAGCAGGGGTTTGCAATTACTTTGTATACAAATGCAGTGCAGTGCAGTGTGGTGATTTTCCTCTCTTGGTAGAAAATTTGTTGTTCAGAGACTGCTGGAACCACATGCAATGCAGCGCACAGGCAGACTGGCTGCTCAGAGCAAGATGAACCTTTGTCTGCTGGTATTTGTACTCTCTGTGGACACCTCTGCACAGCATATTAACTATGTAATGCTACCTACATGTTTGTATCCATTGTGCAGGCCTGTGCCTGCTGAGAAAGATGCTAAAATCTATGGAGTTGGACCAAAAAGACAAAGGTGATCAAATAAGCCCATTACCATTTGAAAACTGAAATACCTGGACTATTTATAACACAACATTGAGAACCATCTAGAGCATGCATCATGAGTCAAAACTCAGCTGATGCCAACCAAACCCTTGGTTCTCAGAGCTAACAACACATATTTATCAATATTCACTGGTTCTCACCTCTGTTTCTTTACCCTCCTCCATCTCTTTCTGTCTAGCAATAGGCTTAAAGGTAATTTTGCTTTTAGCTTTTAAAAAAAATAACTTATTTCTCTCTGGTTTTTTTGTTTTTTTTTT
>VZTI01005483.1:1803131-1896726 GCA_013397865.1 Struthidea cinerea
AAAAAACTTTTTTTTCTCTGGTTTTTTTTTTTTTTTTTTTTTTTTTTTTTTAATGTGATATAATGACCTGGCAGGTGTATTTTGGGGATGGGGGAACTTATGCACAACTTTACCTCATTGAAATGGAAATTTTTCCTGTCATTTTCCCTGTTAAATGTAGTCATGCTGACTTTTGCTATCTTAGATACCTGAAACTAGTTTATAGCTATGTTAATCTGAAAGTTGTTTGCAGACTTAGAAATTATTAGCTGCAGTTCTGCTACCAGATGAGCTGATAAACCTGTTACACTCATGTTCTTGAAAACTTTCCCAGAAGAGAAACAGGAAGGACAAATAGTTTGAATTAATGTGAATAAGTGTAAAAGATGGCAGAATTTTCATATGAATGAGTATGAGGAATTGATTATGTTTAAAGAGATACTGTGAACTTGGAGTATACATTAAGTTTAGGTATTTCTAAAACTAAAATTATTTAATCAAGCCTAATGAAAAGGCAGATTTACAATGAGCTAACCTATTAGAGCTGATAAATGAAAACCCATATGGAGATGGACTATCCAAGTTTTCTCTCATCTTTGGGAGAAACATGAAACAGATAAATAGAATAAGTGGCAAAAATCAAATTAGTTCTTTTAATTTCTCATCCTGCCCATTAACAGTAATATGATGCGTTGATACTAACATAGGAAAAAATAGAAAATACGTAGGTGTTTTAATTTTCACAATGCCAATTAATATTGTGTATTTCCTCTAGCTTGGCTGTTGGTCAACTTAGCCAACGTAGGAGGAATCAGAAATGTGTTTTCAAGCACAGATCTGAAATAGTGACAGTAACATGGGTAATTTCTCCCATACTCAGGTTCATGCTTCCCATTCTTCTTATATTTTCCTCCACACACTGTTTAACATAGACACACATGCACTTACACAGTTGGTAACGTGCACTGGAGAAGGGTGTAAAGAGTGGTCCTCAGATCTCCTGGCGAGCCCCACTTCTCAGAAGGCCCGTGCCTGTGTGTGAGTGTGCATTTATATGTGCATCTCTATGTATAGAATACATTTTTATGTATGTGTATACATATGCATGCACATATAAGTGGTGTCTAAGACCACTAATAACAATTATTCTCTCCTACCTGTTACTGTAAATCATAGCTCAGTGTGGAAGATTGTTACAGATCTTCATGACTAACTGGGATGTATAACTGAATTTTTAAAACCTATTATCATATGAACAGTAACATAGCCAAACGACATGGTTTATTTAATCCAGTATCCTACGTCTGACTGTATCAGATGCTTCAGGGGAAGGTGCAATAGTTTTCAACTTACAGAATTTTTATTAGCTTCAGCCGTTATTGTTTTTGCCTCATCTAAAGTGATTGTTGATGCCTCATCATCCCTATGAGAGGCTGATTCTGAGTTTTGAGATTTAAATATTTTGTGAGGTTGGGATTGCTAAAATAAAAAAACCCATCCCATTTAAGATCAAAGAAACCAAATGAAAACAGATTTTTTTTTTCATATTTAAATTGGCTGCTCTTCAATGTCATTCTCATCTCTTGGTGTTATATGCTAAACCACTAAACATAAGCGATCCTAATTTTTCTCCTGTATGTAGGTCATTATATAATCTATATAGAAATTTGCATACCTTTTGTTTGTTTCTTAAGACAAACAATAACTCATATTCTTATACAGGTCCATATTCTTTCCTTGCCTCTGAATCTCTTCTATTTTTGCTTCACTGTCATTTTACTCAGGTGAGTAAAGATGTAGACATTAATCCAAGTAAAATCTGTGTTGATATACCCAGCACAGCATCTTTTCCTTATTATATCCTATTCTTCAGTCATCTGAAACTTTTTTAAACCATAGCAACTCCATAGCCTTTGTAAAACTTAAACTAGTAAGTCTTTTCATATTTTCCTCATTATACCCTTGAAGTCTGAACTGTTTATATGGGAAATGCTAGCCAAATGTTTAGCACAGCTGTTGAAACACACCTTTAGTTCAGAGGAAAGAGTCTGAATTAGTAATTCAGTTTGTTAATATCATTTGCATATTTAAAGTTACAATTATTTTTCAAGTCCATTCCCTCCTTTTTAATTTCCATTATTTTGTCTTACAATTCATAGATGCCTGTTCATCAGATAGTATACAGGAATTATAAAATTGGCTCCTGTGAATGGGAAAAACACATTAATTTTCCACAAATAAAAATACACAATAATTTCTTTTCTTTCTTGGCAACATGTATGACTGTCCTGGCTAAAAATTAAAGTTATTCCAGCCTCACTGATTATCAAGACAGAAATACATTTTGCAAAACCTTGGGTTTCCCCAGAAAACTTCTGGTCAGAAAGCAGGGCTTTCTTCAAAGAAAAATGGACATAAAGGAAAAAAAAAAGGAAACAGATTTTCTATGAGGCTGATAGAAACATAACCTCTTTTATTTGTTTTGTTTCTTTTTTAGAAAATTAAAAAAAAAAATTGAAAAGGTTTTAATTAAATGTCATACATTATCCTTAATTGATGGTAAAAGTGACCATATGTCCGATATCCCAAATTTTTGTAACAGTTGTTTTGGGTCCAGGCAGAAATTTTGCTACCTTGCTAGGCTTGTACTTCACAGCTGGTCTAGTCTGCTCTGAGATTGGGTTTGCTTCTGTCTCATTCTCACTGTCAGGGCACTATACCATATTACTTGAGGTGCTCCAGTGTGACGTACATGTTGAGCAAAGGCTCACAAAATAGGTGCCTGAAAGTATTTTGGAAGGCTACTGTATATAATAGAGACCCCAGTACTGTGTCTCAACTTTAATGTGGGAAACCTCCGGTATTTTTCATTTTGAGCAATGTAAAGAGCTATTCTGGGCTATCATCCTACATTGTTCTGTGCTTAGCATCTGTATTTAGCACTGTATAAAAGCAATGTAAAACATTTTGTGCAGATGAAAAACTATAGCATTTTGCTCTTTCCTTGTGTAGACAATGACATAAATTTAAGGCAGCAGGAAAACATGCCCCATCTATTAAAAAGAAGAACATATATTATGAAATATGTTGTTGAACAACTGTCTGAACACTTTGAAAAACAAAATGCAGTGATTTTTAGGAAGGTGATCTTGGTGGGGAAACCTACAAAGCTTCTCAAAAAGGTATTTGTGCTATGCATCCAGGTGTGTGCGGAGGGAAGTTATGTTTCTGCATGTGTGAAAGTGGCTTTTCTGTGATGTGGAGTATAGATTTAAGAGTTTTTAAGACTTTCATTCAGTACTATAACCAAAGCAGTAAGAGGTGTCAGGTAGGGAATATTGGCCAGTTTTGTACAACTCGACACCATGTCTGTGACAAATCATATTCAGTTGGGCCCAATTTGGAGTCTTCAGTGAAGAGAGATTGGGGTGAGACAGAGGGGGCTTGTGTGCTTATGAAGATCGCTAATAAAAGAGTGATTAGCTCAGTTAGCGTTCAGATGCCCTCACACTGGCCTTCCTCTGTGCACCTTAGTGTGTCTGCGTTTGAAAAAGGCGTCTCTTTGGGTCTGTTAATAAGATCGCCGTGGTGTAGGTGCCTGTGTGTACTGACTATGTGTGTGTCATTGTTTAAATGTCAAAAATACACTGCAGGAGAGCCAGCAAAATTTTGTTACAATATGGTGCTCCATGAAATGTGCTTTCTAGATTTGTTTTTCTTGTATTATAATAAACGATAAAGGAAAATATACCTCTTCTGTGTTTTATTCTAATACTGGTTGCTAACGCACAGTGGAATCTTGACATTTGACCAAGGAAACTTAGAACTATATTTAATACAAAAGTTTATGCCACCCTGACCAGATCTTAAGCAATACAAGCAAAGTCCCTTATAAGTGGTGGGGCTAATTTACTATCTGACTACTCAAATTTAAGAAAGGTAAAGGGGAGGGAAACAGAAAGCAACAAGGACAGTATTTGAGTCTGCACAGAATAGCACTGTTCAAAAGAAAAAAGTGCTTGAAGAAAGCATGCCAGGCTGTATACAGCACATGAAACCTGGAGAAATCAGTTATGAATGCATCAGCTGTAAATGCGACTCCCATTTCAATGTACAGGCAAAAGATCAAAATTAAATTAAAACCACAGCTGAATAGCAGCTACAAGAAAAAAAAATCAAACTAAAAATGTGCAGCAACTTTTTAAACAAACTCGCTTTGTGATTTAATTGTATTTTAGAAATTCCCTCTTCTTTATCATCTTTTGTTACAATAAGTTTTATAGGACCCTACATCTAAAAACTGATTATGAATATAGGTAAGCAAGAACAAAACAAATCACCAAAAGGAAGACAATGAAAAAGGTTACATCCTAGTCTCCCAAACAGAAATGTTCATTACAGTATACTTTATAGGCCTTGAAACAACCAAATAAATAACTCTCTCTAGATTATCTTGTTCACAGAACAAAAATAACTCCCAAAAGTACTGAAAGGAGAATTTTGAGTTGTGAGAATATTCCTGTAGTCTGGCTGTTAGTGATTATGACCCTTATATCAATTGTTGCTATAAGGAGCTACTCAGTAGTTTGGAAGAAATAAAAATACCTTTCTTGCTTCTTATTTCACAGCTTGTAAATCAGGTGAAGGCAGATGTGATGAAATAGCAGTTTTATTAGAAAATAGGACCATTAATAAATGACTTGTTAACAAAAAATTAGACTCTGGACACTCCTAAATATTTGTGAGAGTGTTTTGGGTTTTTTCTGGAATAGATGATGCCCATGATAGAAACAAACAAACAAAATTAGATTATTTGTCGAGCAGTATTTCAAGATGATTGACTGCTACTCAAGATCTTGCTTTCTGACAGAGAATTCCTGAGGCATAATAAACCTTTCCCAAATATAGTCTTCAAACGAAAGACCTAGATCTTGGTTAAAAACTTGATTACAGACAAGTCAACTCACTCTATATGCTTGTGTGCTTCTAATGTTCATGTTAGTGAGTCAATGAGCTTAAATGTGTCTTAGAGGGCTAATGTGAAATAGAAACACATATTCAAAGTCCTTAAGGACTAAGGATTTGTAAGCCTTGTTACATGACTTGACCAGAGAAGGAGAATCCAATTTAGGTCATATATATGAAACCTATGAATACATCAGAAGTTTTAGTTGTCTCTAAGATAGTTCCTGTTATATAAAATTAAAGAAGTAGCAGGCAGGAAAAATACTCTTTGTAAGTCAGTGTTTCCCATATTTTCAATATGTATATTTTTGTTACTCATAGAAAAGCTACTGTGACTTAGGTACTGGTTAGGTGTGCAGGTAATAGGAGGGGAAGTTTTCTTAAAAGCCTTATCTTCTTTAGGAATGGATCAGGTTTGGATGTCCTTTAACCCTGTTCTTTTTCCTTATATCCCTCCTGCACCTGATTTCCCATAAACCTGTTGTACCATTGGTGATGTTTCCCCCATTTCAGTCTTTGGTTTTGCGGAGTTTACTTAAGAGGTATAGAATAGCTGAGGTCTTCATTTCAAGTATGATGTCAGGATGTCAGTTGTCAGAAGGTCAAGTGAGATATCGGGAGAATGCAGTATTTTATTCTGTTTATCTGTGTATTCTCAGTGCACATCATCTGCATGTGGGCTTATTCTCAAATATAATTTTTTGCATGCC
This sequence comes from Struthidea cinerea, assembly GCA_013397865.1. Lineage (NCBI taxonomy): Eukaryota > Metazoa > Chordata > Aves > Passeriformes > Corcoracidae > Struthidea > Struthidea cinerea. The sequence goes on from VZTI01005483.1 coordinate 1,808,786, forward strand.
AGCCTGCAGAGCTAAAACTGGCTTTCTGGGCAGATTATAAAAACACAAACAAGCTTTCTGCAGATTGAGAGTGAACATACAGGTTTTCATCTCAGGCCTAGCTACCAGAGTTTGTATGTCCCTATGTCTGCCAACCTTTTGTAAAAACTCATAACAACACTCCAGCCTCATGCAGGGTGAAGGTCTGAGCACAGTGACTCCCATACATTAGGTCTGAGCAGATGTCTTGTGAGACAAATCTTTCTGAGGTTTTCTCAGAGATTCACAGGAAATTAGACCAATTATTCCAAACCAGAAATTGATGGACTATGCTTGTAAATGAAAAACACTTGCTTCATGAGAAAGGACATTTTGTAGCTGATGCTGCTATGGAAGGAGCAGCAGATTATTGCTAGCTGCAGAAATTGTCTCTCATGTGATCCTTGCAGGTCTTCACAGATGGGCTGAACAGCAGTGCTAAAACTGTCCACAGTAGTTCACATGAAGACTGAACACACCTAATGGTAAATAACACAACTTTGCCACTTGTGCTTGTTAAGGCACCTGAAAAACAGAAGTACGTCTCTACTGTAGACTAATTTGATAACAGCTAGGCTGGATGCCTGACTGAAAGTGCACATAAGCATTAGAGCTATTTTCTCAGGGTATTTCTCTTGCTGTCACCAACATCTGTATATGTCAGTATAATGCTGCTTCTCTGTTGTCCAATACCATGGCAAACAGTCCAGTATCACACACAGCTCCTCCTGAGCAGATTGTAGTGACCTCTTAATTTACACTGTGTGACACTGGTGCTGAGCTGAAGTTCGGGTCACCCTGTTTTTTATTGGAATGGCTGTTTCCAAGTCAACAGATCAACAAGTTTCCCAGCACTATTTTCAGCAGCAGAAGTATCACAGTAGGTGAGGTGGGGAGAAGAAAAGTCCAACAGACCTTTTTTATTCCAATAGGACTCACTATTTAATGGTAATTGCAAGACTTTTCTTATTGTATGTTTATTATGTTTGAAAATCTTCACAAAGCTTCCACTTGCATTTACTTAGATCATCAAATGCTAACTTCAATGGAACTTTCAGTATCTGACATGGAATTTCACAAGACACAAGTATTTTTTCAGGTTTCTGAAACTGTAACTGTGACAAAGTCAGGAGATACTCCTTAAAGTTCATGATGGCTGTTTAGAGTTTCTCCTGTGAGTTGTTGAGGGAAGCAGAAAAATAATCATTGTGCTGTATTATGATCCATGTCAATGTGAGGCAAAAGGAAGATTTTCAGGGCACACGGCAGTCCTTTGTGTCTTCTAAAGCCTTCCTTAATGTTATTGCTTCTGTTTTGGAGTGGATCACCACTCCTTGAGAAAAAGCCTGCTGGAGTGCCCCAGTGGTGCGATGAGATGTTTTTCCTTTAAAGGACAGAATTTCCCCTCAACTGACCACTTCAGAGCAACAACAGGAAAAAAAAAATCCCAAAAAGTCCATGAGAACTAGGTAAGTTTCCATTCCCAAACCGACTGCGGAGGAGGAAGATCTTCCTGTTGCGTTTATACTGTTTTAATCAATTTCATGTTTTCTCCCACTACAGAAGTGAATGTGCTGCTTCAGTGATTTGAACATTTATAATGCCAAAGCGGCCCAGGCTACTTGAATCTTTTTGTGGCCCCTCCCTCCCCTCCTTTCTTTGTTTGGGACCAGGTAAATAGATAATATAAGTGATTACTGAGATTACTTCAGTCTGGATCATTACCCAGAATACCATCTGCCAGTATTTTGTCAAGCTTCCTTCTATTAAAAAGCCATTAGATTACATCTGACATTCATTTATGATCAGCAGATAAACCAGTTCACTTGACAGATAAATAGGAACCCAAGCAACCATTTTTTAATTGTGACTACTACCATATGTTGTTACTCATGATATATTTAATCTGATCATGCTTTAATTAAATATATCTTAAACCTCTTTGTCATGTCAGCAGAAAAAAAAAACAGATGGCAATACTTTGATGTGGCTTTGAGTTTACTGTAGACTTATATTTTCATTGACATGCAATAAAGAATTAAATTTTAATATATATATATATAGATGTAGCATGCATGCAGGTTTACTTCTGATATTTGGAGAACAGGAACTGTTATGTAAAGTTGGTGATACTGGAATTTTGAAGAAAAATTCAGAAGTAATAGCAGTATTTTTATTAAGGAAAAGGTCTTTCACATACTGTCTTAAAGGTTTTTGTGTACATTTGTTGGAATACCTATTTTGAATGTAGTGGGCAACAAAAATATAGGATATTCCTGTTAAGTGTGTGAGTGTGCTTAGACTATGTAATTTTTACTTTTAACAGAATGAAAGGAAACAGTGATAAGTTTCAAACTTAAAGACTGTTTTATATCACCCCCTTTTTATTTTTCATATCTTAGTGCGTTAAAAAAAATTGCCATGGAGTGTCCTGAGGATAACTCTACTGGAAATTTAGTCACTACATACTACTTAGTTTGCTTTCTGATGTCTGGCAGCCTGAACCAGAGATGCACATGAGTCATAACAGAATGCAACAATCAGTGTCTCCTTCAGGGCAGTATGTAAGTTTACAAATAAGTCCATCGTGTGATTAAAATTTCTCAAGAATTTATGGACTTAAAAAAATTAAATGTGGTTAACCTAAACACAACTGATATAATAGGACTTCACAGTTCATACTTTCCATTATTCATCACTCTCTTTTGAAACATAATCTTCTGTGAATTTTTTTTTGCCCAGAAACATTCCAGCCATGAACTCTTTCCAGAGTTGTTGGGTTTTTTGTTATTGCTTTTTTTTCTTTTGTGGAAAATGTCATGCCATTTTACATTGCTATTTCAGAATGTGGTAAAGAATAGAGATACATCCACACAGAGACACACAGATGTGTATTTTTCCCATGGTAAAAAAAGAAGACATGATCACACTTAAACAAAAGGAGATGGCCATACCAAGCATGACTGACATTTTTCACCTGATATATTGTACATAAAAACTCTGAAGTAGAAATCTTCAGGAAAAATAACACTCACGTAAGCTGTTGAATACTTGCAGATGTGCATTTTTTTCTGAGAAAGAAATCACATAATGCTAGCTGTAATAGTACTTTCCACAGGTTAGGACTTTATCAGTATTTTAATCATAAGGATGAATACATTGATGAACAGGAAGGAGAACTTCTTTAAAGGAAGTATTCCATAAGAAGCCAGAGCATGTTAAAGGAAAACACATGCCACCCCGTGTGTCTCTATTTTCAGAAGATTTTTCTTGCCATGGGTGAAATCAACCCTGTGGCCAGCCAAATTTTCATGACTTTCTATCTAGTTATTTCTGTAGAATCTTGCTGAAACCAACTCCTTTTTTTTTTCTTTCTTCTGTATTCTCCGTGCATCTCTAAATGGGCAAATTTGCCAGAATATGAAGGAATGAGCAAAAGAAAGGAAAATCCTACAGGTGAAGGTCTTCTTCATGAGAATCCATGAACTCTGTCTCCAGTGGTATACAGTAACCCTACAGCCTCACATGATTGTTACCCAAACTGGACATACTTTGAGAAGTATGTTTTTACACTCTACACACTCAAAGTGTAATATTTAAGGAGGACATTGTACACTGACATTTTAGACAAGAAAAAATTTAGACCATTGCGACAAAGTTAAGACAAATAAGCTGTAAAAGACAAAATTTTCAGAAGAAACTCATCTTACATTATCATAAGGTTAACTATATCTCAATAGAAAGTCTGAAGTTTAAGCAACAATACTTAAGTGACAATATTTTAGTGATTAATCAACAATACCAGCATGATTAGTAAGCTAGTATTAAATAGATGCATTTCAGTGGGATGTAAACAATTTCATTATTTTTATTGTTTTTGCAAAAAGGTTTGTCCGATCATTTAAACAATTTTAAAATTTAATTTAAAGTCTTGAATTCATCATGTGAAAATACTTGGAACTTAGGCACTAGGTGAATCAGATTTAAATTAAGTGTCTGGTACTAGATTGACTTCAGAGCTAGCACTCTCACCTCTAAGATGAAGACTCTAATGCCTGTACGGCCGGCACCATGAGGCACTCAAAATGAAAGGCTGTTTGGCAAATTATTTTCTCAGTGCTAAAATGTTAGCTTAGTTTCTGCAGATGTCAAGTATACCAACTAGTATTTTCCATGTAGTGAAGTTGTGTGATCGATCTTCATAGTTCTCAGGTAAATCAGCCTTGCTGGGATATAAAATTATGATAATTGATTAAATCACAAGTTTCTCAGGAAAGGAGTAATAAATTCTCATTGTCCTTGTCCCTAAAGTTGCAAATAAATCCTAATAAGTATCTGGTAATCCAGTCTCAAGGAAAGTAAGATATACAACTGAAGACTGACTCACTTATATGTGCTTAATTACAGAAACAGAAAAAAATTGATTTTAATTTTTTTTAAACTGGGAAGTTATTACAAAAATGTGAGCACAGAGCTAATATTCAGAGAAAAAGGTAAGAAAAAAGCAGAAAACAGATGAACTTTATTGGTAGCACTCATCAAAAGGTCATAGCTTTACTTGCCTTGTTCTTGCCTTCAACCACTTGGAGCTTGTGTTGGCCTGAGGTTTAGGAGGAGGGTAAGCATCAGAGAGGACCAAAGAAGAGAGACAGCCTTGGAATCAGCAGTGTAACAGTAGAATGTTAAAAAAATTAGCCCTTTCTTTACCTTAAATAATTGAATGTCATATTCCTGCAGACTTATTTCTGAATCTTTGGAGTGTCTCCTTTAAAAAAAAAATCATTGCCTTTATAATGGGCAACTCTCCAAGCATTTGTCAAAAGATCAGACCTTTGTGCACACACACACACACACACGCACAAAAATACCTGAACATGCCCTAAGTAGGTTAACGGTTACAAAACACATTAAACCTCATATACCTATCTCACACAGAACAGCAGGCTTGGGAAAACAGTAAAAGAATGTTTTTTACTGTTTCCATAACACATTAAAAGGATTTTGTACGGCTTTTTTTTTTTGCACTGGTTGGTATCAGTGGGAGGACAAGAACATCCAGCTGATAGGTTTTTGTTCATAGTGTTCCAACACTGCTGCAGTCACAGGTCCAGCCCTTTTAGGCATCATGTTGCAAACTGACACAGGACCACTTGGTGGATGAAGAACTGGCTGCATAGCCTCACACAAAGACTTGTGGTCAATGGCTCATTGCACATGTAGACACCAGTGACAAGTGGTGTCCCTCAGGGTTTGGTACTGGGGCCAATACTGTTCAATATCTCTGGTGGGATTGAGTGCACCCTCAGTGAGTTTGCCGACAGCACCAAGGTGAGTGGTGCAGTTGACACGTTGGAGGGAAGGGGTGCCATCCAAAGGGACCTTGACACGCTTGAGAGGTGGGCAGATGCAGACCTCATGAAGTTCAACAATGCAAAGTGCAAGGTCCTGCAACTGGGTCACAGCAATCCCAGACAAACCTACAGGTTGGGCAGAGAAGTGATTGAGAGCAGGCCCATGGAAAAAGGCTTCAGGGTGATGGTTGATGAAAAACTCAGTGTGAGCCATCAGTGTGCGCTCGCAGCCTGGAAAGCCAGCCCAGTCCTGAGCTGCATCAAAAGAGGTGTGACCAGCAGGATGACAGAGGTGATTCTGCTCCTTCACTCTGCTCTCTTGAGACCCCACCTGGAGTGCTGCATAGAGTTCTGGTGCCTCCAATAGGAAAGAAATGGACCTGATGGAGCAAGTCCAGAGGAGCGTCACAAGGTGGTAAGAGGACTGGAACACTTTTCCTATCAAGACAGGCTGAGAAGTTTGGGGCTGTTCACCCTGGAAAAGAGAAGGTTGCATGACGACCTCATAGCAGCATTCCAGTATCTGAAGGGGGCCTACAAGGAAGCTGGAGAGAGACTCTTTGTCAGGAACTGTAGTGATAGGACAAGGAGTAATGGGTGCAAACTGAAAGAAGGGAGATTTAGGCTAGTGTTAGGAAGAAAATCTTTACTATGAGGCACTGAAACAGGCTGCCCAGGGAGACTGTGGATGCCCCAACCCTGGCAGTGTTGTTAGATGAAGCCTTGACCAACCTGATCTAGTGGGAGGTGTCCCTGCCCATGGCAGGGGGGTTTGGGACTAGATGATCTCTGCAATCCTGTACAACCCTTAACATTCCATGATTCTCTGATTCTAGAGTTGTTCCCTGGAGAATATTTTCTGGGGCTTTCTCCATTCCCATTTTAAGTGATGAGACATGTAACTACTTTCCATTAGTATTCACAAGTTCAGTTACCTTCATATGAAGGTTTTTGGTTTTGGTTTTTTTTTCTGTTGGATAAAGCTTTCTTTCCCTTTTTTGAATTTTCTGAGACACCCAATCTCCCTTGTTATTAACTAAAAATCATGCAAACAAACCACATGCCTTTGTCCAGGCTTTCATCCAACCCAATTCTCCCATGTTTCCTGTTTCTCAGCCCTTTCCTTTAACCCGTAGACCACACTGACTAGTCCAAAATCTATTTTAAAAATCACTAACATATAAATAAGGCTTAGAGTAGTTGTAGGATTTTGAAGAGCCCAGGTAGGAAAATCAATAGCTAACATTCTGTCTTGGTCTTTTGTAAATAGATATTTGCAAATATAATTGAGGTTTTTTTGCTTGGGATGCATACAAGTTGACATTTTGTGGGAGCCTATCCTCTGCTTAAAATAAGGAAAAATATATGTTAAAGTTGCCACTGTAGGTCTTTGAAGGAAACTGGTAATTCAGCCAACATTGTATATTAAATACTCACTGAATATCTTGTTATGCTCTGGAAGTTACTTGCAGGGTGTTAGTTGATACTGGTAACAGTTACAAAAAGAATTCAGCTTTTTTGACTTATTCCCATAAAAGATGAGAATCTTTTCACCACCACTTCAATATTACTCAGGGAAGCAAGGAAAATGTAGCTGTTCCTTTGGATAATTTTGTTATTTAAAAATAAATCTTCATTTCTTGCAACACCACATAGTTTCTGTTTCAATTCTAGTTCTTCCAGGTCTGACATTTTTTCTGGACAGTTCTCTATGCATTTATGTAATTACGGATCTCTACCTTTCATGCCAAAGGCAACGGTGGGCCTTGTTGCTTAAGCAGCATTCTGATCCATGAGCATTTTCCTAAGAGTTTGGCTTTGGTTTTTTTCTGAATAACTGGGCAGCTGCAGGATGTCAGATGATCAGTGGCCCAGCAGTTGGAACAGCGCTCTCTGAATTGGCACTGCACTAGAGAGCCTCTAACACACGTCTGGAGACTGCTGCCAGGTGGGCCTCGGTGACCCTGGGTGCTGCTGAATTTCTGTTAAGCTTGCACAAGAGGAGTGGTATTTCCCCACTCTCTTTCAAAGTATTAGTTTGCGCAAATCCCTTTTTCTTCCTTGCATTTCACCAGCTATTGCCAGGCAGGGACTCAGTCCTGCCTATTACAACTGCAGTCCTGTCCCTCTGGGCTTTCATGTGATGCTTGGACACAGACTAGCTCTTGCTGCCTTTCTGTAGCAGGTGGTCAGAGGACAACTGCTGACAAGTGCTGCCTGGGTGGCATGTGCTGAGCTGTGTGTGGAAAAAGGGTCAGATCAAATGGAATTGGCATAACCCTAACCCAAACTTGGATAAATAGTGCATCAAAAAGCTTTGCCAACGAAGAGAAGACCTACCAAGCACCTAGCCTATGGCTTAAAAACAAATGGCACTATCAGAACCTGTGTTCACTTACAGGGAACAAAGTACTGCTGTTTGTTTTGTTGGCCCTCAGTTTATAAGGCCTACAGATTTCATTGGGTATTAACTGACTCTTGTGAAACTGCCCTACAATGCTTTTTCTTTTCTTTTTTTTTAAATTCTGGACACAATGTGTTCAAACATTACTATCCTTTGCTCCTTACCCTAAAACACATGTGCACATCCACAAATGAAAAGGCATCTCATGTTGTTTGTGTGTTAAGGGGCTGAATTTCTAATGAGTTCAGCTCCCAAACAGCTAATTTCATAATGATCAGATTCCCAGAAGAAGCTGACCTGCCAGTTTTGTGAACTGGAATAAATGGGACTGAGATTCTGCCATTAGTGTTTTGGGAGCTCTCTGAGTATGCAAAATATGAGAGCTTTGCTTTATTGCTACATTGAACAGACACTAAGCCAAAATCAAAAATATTTGGAAATGATGTAAGAAGAACCTTGGTTTCAGGTGTCAGGCATTAAGGAAAAGCCCCTAGGCTTATTCTTGTCTTCTTTAATACAGGCTAATGCTTCTTGCTTGTCTTTGAATGGTAGCAGGCTCTGGACCTGTCCCTTTTCTTGTTTATGCACTGCCAGGCCTGCTTTGAATTTCTTCTAATCTGCAGCTCAGAACAAGTGGAAATCTCATTGGATCTGTTAAATCCTTGCCTTCCTCTGGGGCTGTCATTCAGTGAATGCCCTCCCTTTGAGCTCTCCCCATAAAACTGAATTCCTTGTTCAGGACAGTTATGGGCTGGTGTTTTTTTACTGAAGAGATAAGGTGGAGCTTATACATACCCAATGAAAAGCACCTGCTTGTATTAACCCAGACCTGATCTGTCTTCTGCTGGTTTTGGTAAGTAAAAAGATACATGGATGCATTAGTTGGAGCAAATGAGACATCCTCAGATACTAGTGATATGGGGTTGTTTTGTTAGACCAAGTAGAGCTGTGCAGTTCGCCACAGAGGAATACATGCTTCTTGATGCTGGTCAGCTTTGGAAAAAGACTTGATCTTTGACTATTGCTTGTGGATGGGCCAGTCATGATTTTCAACACAGAAGAAAAGTTTTGAAAGAAAGTGGATTTGCACAGCAAAATACCAACCACAGCATTAGCAAAGTTGAGAATGGAAGGCACTAAGACATCTTTGCAAATTAAACCCCTAGAGTTCTACAAACCTACCCTAGTCTGTTTGGCACTCTATGAGGGCAGAAATAACATGCTCAGTTCATTTAGCACTCAGTTTTTATCTTATTTAATAATAGCCTTATTTGAGAGGGAACTCTCCCGCCTCAATCACTAGGGATTTTTTCAAGGTTAAACAATGAATTAGTTGTAGTGATTAATGACATCTCACCTCTTAATTCCTGAGCAACTAGAGGATCATACTGTCTTGCAAAGTAATTCACATGCCTTTCCTTTATTCTTCCACACTATTTTCCCATAGACCTCCTTGAAAGCTCAAGGGTGGACATGCTGTTTTCCAGCCTTTAGTAGACTTGTAAAGAGTCAGCTATGCATTTAATTTCTGTCCTTGTTCTGAGACAGTTAGTGGTTGTTTAGCCTGGAGAGTCAAATATCTCTGAGTCAAAGTAATCGGTCTCCATGCATGGTTTGTAACTGATACTGCTGTAATACAGAAGAAACCTGAAGCACTGAATGTTTCTTTCCAATACCATGGCACTCAAGCAAGTAGGATATGTTTGAGACATGCCAGCTTCTTAATCCAAAGAGTCCACATGATAAATATGAAATAGTAGGTTGGAACCTGCAAAGACATCTCCTGCCTTCCCCTTATGATACAATGCTTTCACACTTGCAGAGAAGCAAATTTCTATAATATCATGCAACTGACATAGAGAGGGGATTTTTTTCCCTCTTTGTCAAAACAAAAAAAGTATAAGAAATCAAAGGGTATTTTCAGATTTGTGTGTTCAAATTGAGGTTCTGCCTTTTCTTTAGCTGGCTAAACTCTGTGATTTGCTCTTTGGAGTTTCTCAGCATCAGTTTATTAATGTATGTTTTCATGCAGGGAAAATAGGCAGGAAATGCACAGCTGAAATTACAGTTGTTTGACCTAGTTTGTGAAGTCCTAGGCTCTGAGTTTGTCAGCCTCTCAAGTCCAGCTCTGTGGGAGGAGCCACCTTTAAGAAATGTGTTAGTTGTTCATGTTGTGTTTGAGTTATGGGAGAAGATTCTAAATCTGGTTTAATTTTGGGATGCTGAAATAGAAAGATGTTAACAGTCTAAAAAAATTGTGTGATATGAATACCAAGAAGAGAGGGGTCAGGGAAAGGAAATATTTAGGATTGTAGGTAGGATAAATATAAGCAAAGGAAAACTGAGATGGAACATCATAAGAAAAATCCTGGATTTAAAATGTATTCAGCTGAGTTGTAAGTACAGTTGCATAATCCTAGCTCTTTAGGACAGTCAACATTAGAATAGAAATACACCAGAAATGTAGCTATATATCTGTAGGGACTGTCCGCAGACTAGCTAAAGAATCTGCCTACATGTATTTTAAAGCACTTCTCACTGCACTACTAGAAAAGGGGACTGGGGGGCAACCTGCTAGGCCAGAAAAGTGGTCTACATGGCCTATGTACTTGTTCTGAACAAAAGCTCTGGAGCCCAGTTCTCTTGCTTTATCAGATCACTGTAAGCACTTCCCCACGCAAATAGGTGGGATTTCCTGGGAACACATCCTTATAAAACTTTTCTTTCACTCCCTCTACTCAGTGTTTCCATGTAATGTTACAGCTATCTGAGCTTAAACTAGATTTTCAGATCTCCAAAGCTAGCTGAACCTGAATGAAAGTGGCCTCACAACTTCTCCCCCTGCCGTGTTGAAAGCACTCATAGGTCACTATATTACAAAGCTGAACATTCCACTTGTTTTTCCTGTGTAAACCTGATGTATCTATTAAACCTGATGCATCTTTTATAGCAATGAGGGCTTGACTTTTCTGCGTTGTATCTTATGTGGGCAATAGAATTAAAGTTAACTCCACTACTAGTCTGCTAATATTTCAAAAAATTATTATTTCAGTTGTCTTTGAATAGTGGCTTTAAGCACTGAGGAAAAGGCAAATCTGGGTCCTTTCCAGCTTTGGAGTGTCAACAGATTTGCTAGGCTTGAGTAATTTTATTTTTTTAAAGTTATTAAAGCTAACAGGCAGAATTCAGCCATTACCAGGGTTTTGTATAATACTTCAATTCCCTTACACACTGCCAGTTGCTAACAGCACATGGAGCTAATCCGAGGTGGCCCAGCTTCTGGAATCTGCAGGCTGAATTAGTTGAAAAGGATTTAAGACACATTGCCCAAATGTGAGGCTTTATTTAGATGGTAAGTCATCCTTGCATTTTAAGGCTAGAAATGGATCCAGACAAACATCCCTGAACTGGAGAAGAAATATGGATACAAATTTTGAAACTAATATTTTTCTCTACTGGAAAAGAACCCCCTAATTTTCTATTTATCCTGTTCCTCCTTTCCCTAACAAAGCAGTATTTTTCTGATCATGTGAATTTTATTTACTGACTACCAAGTAATTGCATGGTGAGTAATTGGATGGGTTTGCAGGGCTGGAAATGGAATGTTGACTGCTTAACCTGTAGGTGAGTATTCCAGCGCTGTGCTGCCCCAGCAGTGAGGGCAGATTGCTCTCAAATGCCGGCTGCGTGACGTGGTGGGATTCAGCCCAGTGGAGTGAAGCGTGTGCTTCGCAAGGAACCACTTAGCTCTGTTGGCAGCCTTGGGAAAGGAGCAAGGACAAAACGGTTCTTGGGGAGAATGTCTCTCCTACTAACTGCCCATTGTCTGGACGGACTGCGTCTGTGGCTATCCGAGAACATAGAAGTACTTGTAGTAATTGAAATCTCAGTTTGTTCATGCTGAGTACCTGCCGAGCTCTGTTATCTTTCACTGACACTAGATGAAAATTAAATATTTGATTTAGCTGCAGGGCCTTAAGTAACTGCCTAAATCACTGCTGGAAAAGTAAATAAGATTTTAAAAGAAAAATTTGTAGCACAGAAACTGCCAGAAGGAAGCAGTACTCAGCACCACTTTAATTGGAAGAGGGGAACAATTCCTGCCATTTCTCAGCAGTGGATCTTTTCTTTCTGACCCAGCAGCAGTTGATTAGTTACCCTGAGCTGTTGTAATCTGCACCAGGTCCCACTAAAATCCCTGGGTTTTTTGCTTAAGAAGGAATGATGAAAAAATGCAGCCCAGCTGTTACAATATAGAAACCTACAAGAGCAAAGCTTGTAAAAAGAAGCCCAGCGCAGAGAGAGCTTTCATTCATATTGACAGAGTTTTTTCTCCTTTTCTCCTTTCCTTTTCTTTTCATTCTTTTTTTTTTTTTTTTTTTTTAAACAAATGGCGCTTTTTCCTTCCTTATTTTTTTTTTCTTTTTTTTTTTTAAACCACATGGACCGTTTTCCTCCTATAGTTTTTTGCAAATCTTCTTCCCCTTGTTGCTGGGAGATTTAAAACAAACAGCCAAACAACAAAGGGCATTTAATGAACTATGAATTGCCTTGCTATTAACTGAGAGAATTTCTAGGTTTCCCACTTCCCCAACTGGCCTAAAATCACAAAAATAACCTCATCTTGTTATAATCCTGTTTCACAACTCGTTTTTCACTGCTTAATTCCACTCTAGACTGGAGTTTTCTTTCTCAGCTCTCGTTTTTCCCCACTACACATGTATCCACTCTTCCTCTGTCACAAACAAGTTTGTTCACACACCCCCACACATCCATGCTCACATACATCAGGAGTGGTTTACAGCTCAATTCGAAAGATGTTTCTTAACAACAACAACAAAAAAGCTTTCATTGTTTCTGATGTGGAGCACAACTAACAAAACAAAGGAAACCAGAGTGGGCAGTAAAACTCTTGTGGTGTGCAAGCTTAGTTGCGGGAAATGTGGTGTTAATTTTTCTTATTTTAAAACCCACTGATGCCTCTCACAGAACTTAAAAGAACATTTTGTTTACTAAAAAAGTAAAAAACAATAATCTGATGACTTCATTATATGGGATTTATTTGGATTCTTTCTTTTTCTTAACTAGGAAAGTTTGTAGGAAAACAGGATATTTGTCTCTGAAGAGGTTGTCTGCTACTTATTTCCTGCATAAACTTCCTGCTGTTGCTACTTCAGAAACTACTGTCTAACCCACTTGTGTCCCAGGCCTTTAACTCTGTCACTGTGCACCTGGTCCACAGACCACGGACTTCCAAAATTAATTTGTTCTCCCATATCAGCCTTGCCTTTAATTTCTTTAGCATCCACTGGCTGGGTCATGTGACAAGGTTTTCCTCACTCATTCTTTCCTTGAATAACCATTTTGTTCATCTCTCCCTCAGATTTCCCTGTTTCCTCACATGCTGTTCTTCACAGTACTTAAATTTGAACAGGCTGCTGAAGCCTGTGGAAAGAAGGTCCTTGCTTTTGTGTATGTTTCAGCACTGTCTCACTGCACACACGAAATACCTACAGCCTTGCAAATATCCCTGGAAATTTGGTTTCCTGGTTTTTCTGACTTCCTCTCCCATCATCCTCTAATTAGTACACATGTTATGAGCTTACTTCTTTAGTTTAGCTAGTCTCTGTGGAGTGTGGTAATACCATGCCAATTTTTTTTTTTTTTTAATGTGATAAAATGCCATTTTCTTCTATCAGGGCAGATTTCACAGTCAGCTGTGTATTAAAAGGTCAGTGTACAAAAACCTTATAAAAGTATCGATCAGTCTGGAAGCTAGTGATATTTTTGTAATGCCCTGGTGACACAATGATTAAACTGATTAAGCCATAAATGATGAGGACATCAACTTCTGTCAGTTCAGCTCCTGGAATAGCCTTCCAGCCCCCAGTCTCCCAGTGTTCTGGATAAATGTGCTTTGAGTTCGTTGTAAAACGCCAGGTCAATGGACTGCCGAGTACTCAAACAAAGCTAAATGTCCTGACCACGTGCAGAGGCAGCTCTCATGCCTGTGCTGCCACAGGTGAAATCAAGGCAGGAAAATGTGAGCAGTTGGCAGACCTACAGCAGATGCCATCTCAGTTTGTGTATGATGAAGGTGAGCTGTTTCTCTCCACTGGCAACATGTTTTCTACTTCTGCCTGGCAATTTGCCTGGCTGCTCTTCACTACTTATTATCCAGGTAGTCTCAGGTCTGATATATTTCATCTGGAAAAGGTTTCTATCTAATCCTTTGTAGAACACAATCACAGTGCAACAGCTTCAAAGGGAACCCCTGAATGTGTCCAGCACTAGCTACTGGGGCTACTCTAATGGCTCCAACAAATGAAGCTAAACACTGAGACCATTTGAAGAGTGTGACAAGTGTGGATGGTAGTGGTGGTAAAAACTTGCTTATTACTCATGTCACACCAGGAACATTGCACACCAGCTTTCTGCCATCTGAATGGTGTGCCAGGACTTGGGGCCAAAGCATAGTCCTAGCTGTTTAAGGCCCTGATTACCTGGGAAATGCTCCTTTTTTGCAGAGTCACATACCCAGAGCTGGTGACGAGGGAGCTGAAGTGGGAGTGCGTCAAGACGACGTTTGTGGCAGAGCACTCTGTAGCACAGCCTGCGTTGGCTCACTTGCTAGGCAACCTCTGAATGCTGCCTTTCTCAAGTATTTGGGAGGAGGTGAGCTGATCTCCTTTTGGGTATGGCTAGAACAGAGCAGCTCTGATTCTGAATCATTATTCTGCCACCGATTAATTAACAATGGGAACAGTTTATTCATTAAATGAACTTGTCTCTCTTCTCTGCTTTAATTTGGGAAAAGCAATTAAGTACTAGGGTTGATGAACCAGAGTGTAAATACACAAACAGCTAGTCCCAGAGCCCTGTGCCTTTCTTTATATGAGGAGGGTGTTAACACCTATTTACCTGTAAGGTAAACTTCCTGCAACTCTCCTGTTAGAGCTTGTAGGGATGAGGCTATGGCGAGTGAGCAGTGTGGGTGCAGTGTTGGCACCCACACACAACAGAAGCTGGGCTTGGGCCAAGATCACTGTGCAGATGCAGCTGGCGCATCAGGCCCTGCATGGATTTAGCAGTTGCTCTGCATCTGTGGAACTAGTAATGGTGTACAACAACCTTGCATGGAAGGAATTTAACTCTCATTGTTTTATCTTTAGAGAAGCCCTCTTTGTAAATGCAGCCACTCGTACTTGCTGCAGTGCAGAGAGGATTTTTTTATGTGTGTAAGGATCACTAGACCCATCACTGACATATGTTAGCCTTCTGGATGGAAGGCAACGGCCTTTGTTACCATTTCCTGTGGACTTTATGGCATTGTGGTCTCTTGCCCCTCTCCAATTCCTAGCACTCAGAAAGGATGAGAAAAACACTACCAGATGAATGAGCAACTGGTATAATCCTGCTGAGCCAGGATACCACTTTCAAGTTGCACGTGATTGAAATTTGTGATGATTTCCACCCTTCTGGGGATCTGCTAGCCAGCTATAGGCAAAAAACGATTCTGGGTTTGAGATATCTTGGCAGCTGGAGGGATAAGCTCTTGAGCGGTCATTAACTGATGCAGACAGACAGAAGCAAAAGGAAAGCAATTCAGGGGGAGTGAGACGTATGCTTTTCTTTGAATTTATTCTTTAGCTGCTGTTTCTTATCATGGTCCACTGATTTAGGAGTTAATATTGTAGTAGAGATTTTGTAGTTTCTTTGTAAGCTTGGGTCTCATTTTTTCAGCAGGGGGTTCAAACATTTAGTCTTGGTTTTGAACTCTCATGTGACAGGTTAGGCACCTGCATTATAATTATGACCAGATATTTTCTATTCATGAGGACTTTGCTTGTATCTTTCTCACTGATGCCCAGAAGAGTTTAGTAACAGCCAAGGGAGTTAATGACTGAGCTACTTCTTCAGTACTTTGTGAGATGAGATTGTGAAACTTCAGATTTGTTTCACTGTTACGTATTAATGCTTAAGAGTGTGGTAGCACCTAGAAGAGAAGACAAGGATACAAACTAGGCATCCACCTGACAAATGCCCTCCTTCTTTGCTGGACAAATGTGTGGCAAAAGAAAAGAAATAAGGCAGAAAGAGATGGCGGTGCAGAGGGAGACAGCAGCAAAGATGGGGGTAGATGCTGAATAACCAGGTCTTCCAGTCTCCTCCATAAGACTTTTTCTCTTCAGCCCTTTTAGAGATGCTCTTGTTGGCAATCAATTTAGAAATGGAGGCTAAAGACTCCACTTCTCTCCCATGCAGTGGGAGAAAGTGGTAGCTTGAAACCTCAAGACACTTCTCTTCTGTCTTGTGAAGAGGGGCTGTCACAGGACTGACTGTCAGAAGAATGGATATGGATTGGCCTCAGAGAGCCTGTGCAAAAGGGTAGCAGATGAAGGATCTCAATCTCAGTGACAATTCTGGGTCTGACACAGCTCAGAGAAAAATAGAGTATTTAATTACAGGAGGGTTTCAATTACATGAATAGCTGGTGCAATGTGTAGTCAAAAGGCTGTATGGGATAGGTCCTTCAGATTGCTGAGCATACTTTCAAGACAAGATATGAAGGATAGATGAAACATGATGCAAAACTGTCTTGTAAAGATTCACTAGGGTCATCTTGCCATGAGGCAGATGAAGTTTGTAAATGGGCAAGGAGTGCATTGACTCTGCTCTCTCTAAGACTCTCACTACACATTATTTTGACTTGTGACAGCCACAAGCTGAAGTAATAAATAAACCTGACACTGCATGCAACCTACGAACATCTCTCTTCTGCCAGACAAAATGCTTTCAGATGTCTCTCATAAGACAATCGATTATTGAAGCCCCTTTTTCTTTTTTTTTTTAATAAAAAGAAAAAAAAAGAAAAGCAGGTGACATACCATTTGCAAAGGTAAGATGTTTCTCTTGGATCTCCTCTTCCCATCCTCTATGTTGTTTATGCAGCAGACAGCAGTGCTGCATGTTCCTGCCCACTCTGGAAATCCGCTGTGTGGAATAAGCAGAGGGAAGGAGCAAAGGGAAACTTGAGGTGTAACTGGGCAGTTGGACTTAAGGAAAATAAAGAATAAATGCTTTTCATAGAGCCTGCATGTTAATGACCAGCCAGAGCTGAGAAAATATCAAGCTCAACAGTCATCAAGTGTGAAAAAACTCCTCTTTAAGACGGGAATTTGAGGCCTTACTTTGTTAGGATCAGTTCCAGACCAGGATTTAGGCATCATGACTTTCAGTAGAGGAATTCCTTTCCTCCTCCCCAGTTCAAAAGCTTGGTTACAGCACATGCATGTACAGGGCTGACTTCAGATCATTATGTAATGACTTTAGGTGTCTAAGAATAGCAGTCACACTGAATGGAGGGGATGAGAGGGGATGAGAGAGTCTGATCCAGCCAACTGGCAATGTGATGAGACCTCTCTCTATATTGCCTGGATTTAGAGAGTGATCTCAGAGGTGGCATTTTGAAATGGAGATTCAGCTTCTGAAACTGCTTCTGGCAGATAAATGCCTGGCCTGTATGCTTCAGGTAAAAGCTGCTATTTTTTCATAACACTTTTTTGCAGGAGGAGTCTTTAACAATCCTTGTTTCATACCTAGATTACTCATGCTGGAAGTGTTAAAGATGAGTATAGACCTTTTGCCTGCAATGATGCCCTAAATAACTCTCATATGGGAAAACTTTCCGCAATTCTTGAGCCTCGGTGAGTGTGCACAGATTCATTGGAAAGCAAGTAGAAATGTAATGTGGTTGAATAGTACAGTGCTCGTACCTTGAAATTGTTCATAATGTTCAATTATTTACTTGTTCCTTTCATTTTGAAGGCAAGAACTATAAATTCATACAACTTCCTGAAAAACATATGAGTGAGAAGCTATCAGATACTAGTTAACAAGTTCAGATTACTTCCTCAATGACAGGGTTACACTTTGAGTGTTAGAGTGAAGAGTAAGAGTGCTGGTTTTTCAATTGGTATAGCAGTAATGGGACCCCACTAATGTCTCTAGTGGCATAAAATGAGATAGATTAAGGAACAGATAACATAAGACATAAAATGGCATAAATATGTCAGTTCTTCTGAGCAGGCAATATGACAAAGGAGAATTCAACAGGAGAGGAATAGACTGGCATGCAGCTGGGTTGCCACAATCAAATAGACTGAAAACCACCACACCCTCAAGAGGTGTAATTTTGCTCTTTTTCTGGGCCCATAAGCAGGGTCTGCAAAGGCATATTAGGTTTTTTTTTTTTCCTATGTCCTCTCCTCTTTTTACTTTCACCTTAGGGATGACACAGACACTTGATCATTATGATTTTCAATGACTCATGCTCAGCAACACAAAGCTAAATTGATTACCAATCCATCCTCCAGGAAATACTGGTGGGTATCCTCAGGAATTTAGGTTAGGTTCAGGTAAACATCTCTCACACTGGTTCTTCTGATGACTAGAGCAAGTTGGTTCTTCCTGCTTTCTGTTTCTAACAACAGAAGTCTTGTTCTCAGTTAAATAAAAAAAAAGTATATACTTGGTAATTAAAAAAATCCAAACAACAAAGAAACCCAACAAAACCTTCCAACAGAAAATATAATGATATACCAGAAGAACCATTTATGCATCAAAATCTCTTCTCAATTTTCCAGAAGCCATCCGAAGCTCATTAAAAGAGGCTTTATTTTACTGTGGTTGTGGTTTTCATTTTCTCTCTTCTTAAAACAGCTTCTGTCACAGACAAATCACTTTCTCTGGCATTTTCATGCACATATTTCCTAGCAGTCATGCTAACACCATCACAGGAGGGAAGCATTTAACTATTGCTGTTTCACCTCTGTCTCAGCAGTGAGCAATTCTGACTTGCAATTGCCATTGAATACAATTTTCCTGCAGGGAAATGTAGCCAAAACAGAGCCCTTGCCTTAAATAATAAAACCAATGAACTTCCCCAATGACTGATTCCTGCACTATGCAAATCTGGTCTTCTGCATGGTTGAATTGGTGGAATACAAAGAGATCTCCAAGTCAAGTAATTATGATGTACCCAGGATGCAGCACACAAGCTTGAGATTTTGTTGCAGGCTATGTTAAGGATCAGATCAAGTGCACAACTATTCAGTAATGGTGTGTTTACACCAAAGTGGTTGATTTTACCTGAAATCTGCCTCTGTTGTCTGAGTGCCAATCTGTGGTGGTCTTATCTGCAATATTTGCTGTGTAACAGCCTTATTCAAAAAGTTTTAAAGTCAGTGCAAGGCTTCTCATTGCTTTTAACACTTTTGTGTAAGGCTCAGATTTGAACACTCATGGGAAGCCTCAATTATAGCCTTCATCTCCCTGCTTTGAAAATGTGGTCTTGGCCACCCAGCATGAGGAAGGCTTCCTTGGTGCCAACAGCCGGATTTTTTTATTGTTGTGTCCCTTACAGGCAGTGTCACTCAGTAGAGTCTGATTTAGCAAGGTACTTTAGACACATTCCTAATTTTGAGTCACCTTATGAGACTGTGCAAATCAGGGAGCATTGTTTGGGTGCTTAAAATCAGGCAGGTTCTCACCCAAGTCCTTAAAATGCAGAATCAGAATAGCCACACCCACATGTAGCAGTTCTCAGTGATTCTACGTTACTAACCGCTACTGTAGTATTGTGGAATGATGATGGGACCCGTTGGCCCTGAGGCGTTCTGTTGAAGGATCTGAAACAAAGCACTTATTTGGCAGAGAAATAGAAGAAAGAGATGGCCTTGAAGGGAATACCTGACAGGAATTGTGTCAAGTTAGTCACTGGAACAAATAAGCCCACTGATGGAGAAGAAGTAGTTAAAGAGGACCAGCAGTCCCAGAACTAAATAAAACTAGACCAGAAGCCTCTGCCTGAGTGATTGCTATAGAAGCAGAAAGTTAATAGGAAACTGGAGCTAAACTGCCTCCTTCTGTTATGGCATATCTGACCAGTAGTCTGTGGTGGCTTCAACCTTAATGCTTTCTTCATGGTCTCCTGATCTGTGAAGGTGTAGCACCATTCCCAGTACAGTCGCCCTGGTGACTTGACCTTGATGTACTTTCTAGGCACACTAGGGTGAGATTTTCTAGGACACTGAAGCTGGCCTGATATCCCATTTCTTTTTAAAACAGGTGAGCTTGGTACTTTATTAACTTTATTATTAGCTAGTTTAGGAATTTGAGTCAGCTCACAAGTTAAACAAGCAATGGAATGGGTGCACAGGAAAGTGCAGAATTAGTCCACGGCTGTGGCAGGGGGGTGGACTCTCTCCCCATCAGGAATTGGACAAGTGCAGCCACTTCATGCAAGGTCAACATTTTTCATACCTCTTGCCCCAGTAGTACCACCTGTATTTTCAGAACTTAATGATCTAGCCTGGTCCATGTCATGCTTCCCTATGTAGGATAGTGCAGCAGGACTGAGGATTATTGGGCAGATGAGGGAAGGTGACAACTGCATCACTTGTGATGGAACCTGAGTAGATGCTGAGTAACAAGAAATTCCCCATTTACTCTGTCTTCTTGTAGACACTATGTCAAGTCACCACCTTCATGAGACCCTCTTTTTGTTTCTTTACAGGAAAAGAGTAGCCCTCTGCCTTTTAAAAGTATTGCAAGGCTAAATTACTTATTTTCCAGAAAAAATAGTTGGTTTCAGCTTCAGACCTATCAAACATTCTCATGGTTCTTGTTTGTACACTTATTTTTTCAAAAATGTATGGGAGATGAGAAGACTAAAGGTTAGTGGTCCAAAACAAACTTTAGTGGTTATTACTGTAGCAAATAGTTGGATTTGGTAAACACATGAACAAGAGCTTTTTCTTCTCAGCACTTTTTTTTTCCCCACAGAAGAATGTGAGCCACTCTTTATTAGGTGTTAATTGTGTATTACTGCATCAAGAGAATGATGTTGATTTACATGGGATCATGGCTTGGCTCACTCAAGATCTGCTCCACTTTGCTGGGCTACTTTGTGACTGCAATGAGGCATCCTACTAATTTCTCCTGCAATCCTATTCCTCACATCTCCCAGGCCATGGTGTTTGCGTTTCCTGATTTTAAAGCACAGTCTCTTAATTATGGTCAGAAAAAAGACATAGGGGAAGGGAATGTTCTGATCTGTCTTTTAACTGCAGTTCTGACTGGTATTTATTTCAAAGTAATTATAGGAATGGAAATTGCTATGAAAAAATGGCTTTTTCCTACTAACAATCTCAGATGCTTATGTGTATTTGAGACAAATCTGCAGACCTTTGTTGACACAAGTTTTGTTGCAAGCCATATTTATTTTCCAGCCACTACTATGAAATAGACTTGCAGCAAGGGCTGTCTTCAAGGAGAGGAGAAGGGTAAAGAACGAGAGGGACCTGCAGTGCTAAAGTCACTTTTTTCTCTTACTCTCTTGTTACAGGGAGCTTTTGCTGCGGAAACTGTGAGCCTCTCCTGCCCCCTCGTGCAGACATGTGAGCACTGCCAGCAAGTCTCTTTTTCAAAAGCCTGCTCAGAGAAATAGCAAAATAGAAAAACATGCAAAAGAGATTTGAGGTAAGGCAGTTGTGTTGAAGAGCGTTTTAGAAAGGATAGCCATATGAAGACAGCTGTCTTGCACTGGAGTATCTCCCAAGCCATTAACAAAGAGAATTTGCTTCTTGAAAACTTGCTTTTCCAGGCTGTAGAATGCACAAGCATATGAAGATAGTAGATCTGGTGAAAGTCTGTTTGTGTGTCACGTCCAGATTTGACAAAAACTGTGTCCAAAATTTTAATCTGAAGAACGGTATCTTCAGGAATTAAGTGTGGAAGCATTAGGTAAGCCTTTCTGCTCTACTGCTTCTCTCTGCCGGACAGGTCTCCCATGTGTGTTGAGCCTCTGCTGGCGTGTTGCTGGGTCCTGCTGCCACCTGGTGCTTCTTACACCCTCATCTGGTACCCAGATGTCTCAGGCTAGACGTCTGTTCTCTTGGCCTGTAGTCTCTCACTACACTAAGTTCCAAAATACTTTTTGGGTGCCCTTAATTGAAAAAAATTATCAAGATAAATATCAAACAGTTTGTCGGAAATGGCACGGTGATCAAAGGGTGAGAGGCACTGTAATACCTAAGCTTTGCATTCATATTTCAGTGCACAGTTTTACATACCTGCACCAATACTTGACCATGTTTAGAAGACTATTTATTTTGTTTTTCTCAGTGCTAACTTAGACAAAATTTCACAAAGGTTAATGGGAGTTCTGCTGAGCAGAGAATGAATACAACCGGAATCAAGACTGTGGTATTTGGTTGTTTTTGGTTTTTTTTCCTAATACAGTCAGGGTCAGAGTGGATTGGTCTGTGTTCCAAAAACATCTTAGCAGAAGATATTGAATTACAGCAGCAGCTTCCTCACCTTATTTTTGAGGACCAAACTAGGTTATATAACTAATGCTATTAGCAAACACATACTGACATTATCTGTGGTACTAGACACCCTATTTTGGGTGCAGCTTAACTGTTTTAGGAAAAAGCACAATCAGTAATACAGGATTGATCAAGACCAGAGAAGATAAGTGAAATAGTCAGGAATACAAGTCCTTTAATTCTTTTTCTAGGTTCCCATCCTGTAGGGTTTGGGTCTTTTCCATCACCTTTTTTTGCATAAATGAAATCCTAACATATCCCCCTATCAATTCCCAACAAAAACCCCAAACCAAAACCAAAAACCAAAACCAAAAAAGAGAGAAAACCCACAACAAAAAAAAAACACCAAAAAACAAAGAGAGGAAATTGCTTCTGTGATTACTGTGCACAGATTCTTAAGAGCAGATTTATAACTAGTTCTTCTAGTTTCTGAACTGGCTTTACTCACTGGAAAACATTCTTGCAAGCAGCAGGGCGCTATCATGTACAAGGGAGGGGTAGTGGTGGGGCACTTGAGTAAAAAAAAGTCACAGAAGAAAAATCCATTAATAGTTATTAAATACGAGGATACAACCTCTGTTTCAAGAATTCCCTAAACTATGGATTGCTGAAGCCCATGTCTTTCCCAAAGAAAGTATCACAGTAATCTTGCTGTGCTACTTCCCTTCCCAACAACTGGTAGCCACTGCCAAAAAGAGATAATCGGGTAGTTGCTCTTCAGTCTGGTCCTACCATTCTATTCTTAAGGGGTCTCTTAATCTGAAACCCAGTGAGAGCAAATAAGTTGTGATTCACGAGGAAAGAAATTAAGTAGAGAGTAATTCACACACTCTTCCCAGTACCCAGCAGTCCTGGCTGCAAATGTGCAAGTAACTATGAAAACAGAGAATTGAAAGCCACGAAGAGCCACAAATGGTTTAATCAGATCCAAATTTTAAATAATTCACCTTAGAAAGATTAAGTGGTGGTGGTGTTGTTATTGCAACTTTTTTAAGGCCTCAATTAATTCTAGAGAAAGAGAGCCAATGCACCTTTAAAACTTTCTGCTTAATCAAGTATAGCGAATGCTCTTTTAATGATTGTCTTTTTGTACCAACAAGAAGCAACAACGCTTTTAGCAAAAGAAATGGAATGAGAGAGAAATTGCCTAATCAGCCCTACTCATGCAGTGCTTTGTGAGAGAGATTATTGAATTTTCAGTCTCTGCAGAATTTTAATGAAGCTCTGTCTTGCTGGAAAATCCAGCCCTTTGTCAATAAAGTTCAATAACTCGACCACCCATGTAATAAGATGTACTGCCTGCAATCTTTCACTTGCCAAAGCCAGAGCCCTGCTGGAGTCTCCCTGAAAGTTGGAAGTACTCATTTGTGTTGTGTATTTTCCTACAGTCTGCATGCAGTGGAATTTGTATTTGCTGTAGTGAAAGTGTTTATAGTGAGGCAGAGAAAAAATTCCAATTTGTCTCCATGTGCTGTTGCTATCCTGATAGGAATATTGCCCTGCTGAAAGGGAATACAATTAACCTGTCTTTAGGACCACATCTGTCACAGCAAAACTCTAAGTTACAGAATAAGTAACAAGGTACTGAGCAAGACAGAACTGTAAGAAAGGGAGTGAAAGGTGTTTCAGTAAGGTCTGAGCTGAGGTGAAAAAATTAATGGGCAGAGAAATTCAGAAGGTCACAAAACAGGGGAGTACCCTTGCACCACTGCTGCTGCTTGGTATTGGAAGAAAAGTGAGACCACTGATCTGCCAAACTGGATAGAGCAAATTTCAAGGGATATTCACAAAGCCCACCAAAAACCAAAACCCAACAAAACAAAACAAAAACCAAACAAATAACAACAAAACCACCAAAAGAAAAGAAAGAAGGAAACAAAGTTGATTTGGCTGGACGGGTATGGAGTGACTATTATGTATACACCAAACTTTAAATTTAAAAAAATCAGAAAATGCAGGGATGTGAGCAGGTTTTTTTTTTTTGTGGAATAACTGGCCACATTGAGGTCCTCTGTGCTGCTAGTTTCAAACAAATTCTGTGCTGGATTCACAGGACTTTTTGTTGATGAAAGCTTTGTTGTGGCACTAACTTATTGCAGTGAGAAATTTTTTTTATATCAACTATATTTTTTCAGTGGAGAAAACTTCGGCTGAAGCGATTTCTAGACCGATTGCTCTCTAACTCTGGACCGTATTCCAAGATGAGCAAGAAAGGAATTTTAAAACTTCTGAAGAGAAATTTGTGTAAAGGAAAATCCATAAACAGCAGGGGGGAGCTGGGATTTGATAAAACCAGGGGAAGGCTCAGTCTCCTCAGATTAGAGGACACAAAGTTATTGAAGAAAATGCTATCAGAAACTAGTAGGGTAATACAGAGAACAGCACAGAAGCAGATTAGCCACAGCAGGAGAAAACTTAGAGTCAATTCTGACATCAAGGTTGTGATGGAAGTGAAGAAACCTGTAGAATATATGTCATGGAGAGCAGCAGGAAGTGTGAAGATTTTGTTGCCCCAGCTGCCCATAAATGTCTTTCAGACCATGGTTTACATTAAATGAAGCTAATACCACAAAGTTAGATGGACAGAATAGAGAGGGAAGTAATTAGACATACCCTAATAATTAAGAATAGGCAGCCAAAGAATAGTAATGCAATGGATAGGGTTTACTTTATATAGACAGCAGAAGATCGGAAAGGTTTAATGAAGATTCTTATAAGCTATGGAAATCTGTCAATTAAAATACTGTGAGTAGCTGGAAATGTTGCAGACTGCTTTGGAGAAGACTGTTTGTCTGCTGCCTAATGAAAAGCCTTGGGGAAGGATGCCAAAAATGCATTAAAAATTTCGCAGTGGTTGCTCTGGAGGAAAAAGGACTAAAGGCTGGTGAACCCTAGCTTTGGTAGTTTTAAAGCTGGGTAAGTATCTGGAGTTCTTGCTACCCTGATCAAAATCACTCATCAAGTCATCCAGATTTAGAGATGTGAGTAACAAAGCACTCCTTTTCCAAAACTTGTCACAGGTAGCACTAGGATCATCTGGGAATTTTATGACACTCGCTGGTAGAAATGTGAAGAAATGAAGTAGAAAACAGGTGAATACCTTAATAAGAAATATCAAGAAACACTACTAAAGCTGCGGGGATTTTAGTCAATGAAAGAATTAGTATGGAAATAGAAGAAAGCAGACAGAGTGAGGCAAAGAGAATGGATAAGAGTAGGGAAAGAGGAAATTATTCTGGAAGGAAATGGAGATGATGGCATTGCTGAAGAGCGAATTAATAGAATGGAGCTGTCCATCAGATTGAAAACTAATATAAGTGGAAAGACAGATTATTAAGTACTTGCAGAAGAATTGTTTTCATGTTCAGCCAGAGCTAAACCCAGAGTAGGATAAGAATATGAACTGAATTTTTAAAAGAAAGAGACTTGCTTGAGTACTTGCTGGTAAATAGGTTGGAATTGGAGTAGCAGAAAATGTACTGGAGAAAGGAAATTTATAAATAAGGTGTTGAAGAGAGAGCCCTCAGAAATTTACTGTTAAAAAAGTGTGAACAAAGCAGCTGTTTCAAAGGATGCATGTACCAGGTAAGGTCTAGCTGCATGAAAAGAGAAAAAGAGAGAAAACACCAGAGGAAGAAACACACAAAAGTTAATGTTTGAGGCATAAGATGGGTTCTAATAGAAATGAAGAGAGAAGAAAGGATTGCCAGCAAGACTAGAAATCAGATAGGGTGTGGCAAACAATGAACTTGCATGTACCAGTACTTGTTTGCTGGAGTCAGACAATTGCCAGACCATTTGTGGTTTATGTCTTAGAACAAATGTCTGGGAAGAGTCCAGGCTTTGTCTTACTGAGTGTACAAACCAACTGAGATTAACTGATTACTGATGAACACAAGTCAAGAACCTATTCCTCTGTACTTGCCGAGTGAGACTCTCCAAAGGTGGGTGTAGGTTAGCCAAACCTTTTAAGAGTAATTTATTTTCCATCTCAGAAGTTATTTGGACAAGGTAAAATGTGCCATTGAATGATACATCCTAGGTCAATCACAAGACATGTTGCTTCATGCAGGGGTTACTGGGTACAATTCTGGCCTTTATGTCAAAGGGAATCTGAAAAGTCTATATTAATGTTGCCTTTTAGTTCTACACTTCATTAACACAAAGTATTACATTTCATCTTCATATGGAGACAGCCTTCTTTATAGAATGGTGTGTTCTCTGTGTTCAGAGTGAATAGTATTTTATTACAGGAAAGGATTCTTACTGCATCCCTTTCTACTAGTGTGAAACCATAATTAAAAGGTATTACATTAAATAGGTGCACGATTAAACTCTAGGTGGGACAAAGCGATGGCACCTCAGCAAAATGATTCAAAGGAGGATGTGTGTTGGTGCCCAGACCTCCCTGCAGACCCACCTTATTCATTCCTGAATGCACATCCTGTGTGCAATTCCGTACCATAAGGAGTAGCAATAAAGAGGCAGCTAAGCAAAAGTGGAAGCCAGTAACACGTGAAATGCACAGGTTTCTGTGAAGCAGCAATTCCTGCCAACACTTCCAAGACTAGGATTCAGTTGCAGCCATGCAGATGACATCTATGTAGGTCATTGTGGCTAATTATATATCTGAGATGCTACTTTCTTTCCTGAAAAGGTGCAAATAACTGTGAATAGCTGGATACCTCCCTGAGTTGAAATTGCATGAGATAACAAGATTTAATTACACTAAATACAAGTAATTTTAACCTTGTTAAGAGCCTACATGAACGGTAAGAAATATGGGTTTTATTCCTATCTTTGCTACAGCATTTCCTTCATTATGAGCAATTTTAAAATTTACTCTTGCTGACTAGTACTGTGTTTAAGGTATTTTGCACAAAGTGAGTACCACTGTATGGGTTAAATACTTGTTCTTTCTTCTCCTGTATGTGTCAATTTATGTCTATAAAATCTGGCTTAAGTCCTTAGTATAAGATACTAAACAAGCACAAAATTTAGTAATACAGTAAAAAATTATGTTAATGAATATGCAAAAGTCAACCCTGCACTGAAAATATGCACGTGATAAAATATAGCTAACTAAAACTATAAAATTATATGAAACTGAAACTGATGCAAAACAGCATCTATACCAGATATAATGTACACTG
This sequence comes from Struthidea cinerea, assembly GCA_013397865.1. Classification (NCBI taxonomy): domain Eukaryota; kingdom Metazoa; phylum Chordata; class Aves; order Passeriformes; family Corcoracidae; genus Struthidea; species Struthidea cinerea. Next base: position 1,836,105 of record VZTI01005483.1, read on the forward strand.
GGACAGTGCAGCAAGTGTATTTTCATCAAAGAAGCATCACCACTGGAAAAATTAACACTGCAAACAAGAGCCCAGGAGTACCTTTGACCTTTATGAACAGATTTTTTTTTGCCTTGGGTTCATTTTGTTTCATTTCTAAAATAAAACGTTTTCAATTTAGAGCAGCTTAAGTTTTATAATTAGAAAATACTGATAATCATGTCACTCTTCTTAGTTGTGGCCATTTTAATTTTCATTATGTACCATGATTCATTATGTACCATGTATTTTATGTTTTTATGGAAGTAACACTGAAAGTGATACTGCTCTTATTATATCTGCATGATCTCCCTAAAAGGAGGCATTTTAACATGCTAGCTACTCTCTCTCTGCATGCAGGAGAAAAGCTGAATGGGTCAGGGAGGCTGAAAGCAAGCTCCTTGTTCTTGAAGTTGGTAGGAGTGGTTTCAAGCACCAGCTAAGTGCTTGGATTATATAATAACTGCTGGCATACATCATCACAGGTATTTCATGCCTTTCATTTCCTTTGGTTCTGTGAGTATCAGTGATTTCAGAGTATGCAAAGTGATGCATGTGCGCTCCAATATGCTGATAAAAGTCCAAATTGCAAACCTTGCTCTTTCTTTCTGAATGTCTGTCCCCACCTTCATCACATTATGCAAAGATCTTTGCTTTCAAGACACAAAATAAAAGAGCGCTTAAAAAGTTTGATGCTATAACAATGACGAAAATCCTGCTTGTGAATCCACTCCTTTAAACTTTGCTCTCGCTTCTCTTTTCTATTAAGCATATCCATATCTCCAGTGTTGTTTAATGTCTGGCTCTATGTTTACCCTTCTTGAAGAAAGTGTGGGTGCATAGGCTGCCTTGTGAAAGTGGATGGCAGGGAACTTGGGGTAGAATTCTATTATCTTTTTTTTTTTTGTATTATATCCCAACTTTTCTTGATTAATCCTGTGCTAAAGCTAGAGGAGGATCTTTTGTTTGCTTGGCCTGACTTCGTCATCCTAAAAGGTACTTTGATTTGCATGGAAGGAATGGCATTGGAAAGATTACACAGAAAGGGGCTTATATGAAGGAAAGCTGATTGAGAAAGCTTATTTTTAAAAGTCTGGTCCTTTTAGTTTTGTATTATACATTAAATTAGTTCTTTACCCTTTATACTTCTGTGCTCTTGTATGAAATAAAAAGTTAAAAAGAAGCATTTTTAATATACCATAAATTCTCAGACACATGTTCCCCAAGAATGTGGAGCGTTAAAGCTGAGGATAGATCCAAGGAAGAGTTAGATGTCCTGTTGAGAGCTGAGGAAAGGTTAGCAAACTTGACCTCATTCCTGCTTCCCTCCTGGGTGTTAGAGCAAAGGACAGCAAGGGGTGGAGTGCACGGAGCAGTTGCTCTCAGCCGGATTGTTGTGGTTTTAGAAGGGAGGTCTTGATGGGTGGGTCCTGAACCATCCCCAGAGGAGCAACATATATTAGTAGAAGTAGATAGACCCAATTTTTATAAAAAGCAATGATAGACACTAATGGTAAAATGAGATAAATCACCCTCAGCTGGAAGCAATAAAGGTCATTTGTGATTTAGTACTCAGAGCAGCTTTGGAAAGGCAATACTATCCTCTTCATTAATCATTAAAAATCCTGTATTGAATAGCTTCTTTGTCTGCAAAAACTGGAAGATGCAGAAATTTTTCTGTTTTCCCGCCTTGATGTTATTTAATTTAGTGTTTTTTATGTGTAACGCCCAAAGGCATAGCTTGTCCTTCTACTAAATCTTTCTCCAATGTCTCTTATTTCTGATGCTGTCGTAGAATGACATTCCTGCCCCCTCCAACCTTTCACTGTATAAACAGCAAAGAGAAAAGAAGAGAAAAAGTGAGAAAATGAATAGGAAGCATTTTGGGTCCCAGCTTTGCACAGCACTGAAGCTCAGATCTTGTCTTGTGTCTAGCAGCAAGGTTTGTCTTGCTGCTAATGAAAAGCCTTCTGCCACAGAAGACATATTCACTGCCTCAGTGGGCCAGTGGCCTTCCTCCAAATTCATACAGTTTTTGAAGGACCCTCTTCCAGACTGCCCCTAGCTGGGTAAAGTATATTTTATTCTATGAGCAATGTAGGTAACATCCATATTTACACATTGATATGTTTTCTGGACCTCTGGGAAAATGTAAAACTCATAATTGTCCCACTAACATGAATTTCTGCTTAACACTGGAAACAATGCAAAAATATTAGTTTATTCTAGTGAAACGTAAAGAAAATAAATTAGCTACCAGATGAGAAAAATGAAGAGAGGATATGAATTTCATAATTACCTGAGACTTAAGCAGAGCTTTAGGTCTTTTTTAAGTTCATTTGATAGAGAAAAATAGCTAAGTTTTACAACTTGTGAGAATAGGGGTCAATTTCTTTCCAAACTTAACTTTCGTCTAGAGCTGCACATTTCCTTGGATAACCCTTTTGTCAGTGGTGACAAATATACTTCCAAAGATTTCCGGAGACTTTTAACTTTGATGAGCAGTTCAATCAACATACTCAGTTATGACTTCTAATGGATTAGAGCTTTTTTTCACATACAATTGGGATGTGTCTCTTCCTATAAACAGGTTAGAGAGAATAAGCATTTCTGAATTGTCACAACAATTTCATCTAAGTCTGTAAGCTGTTATAGCCTACAATTTGAGAACAATTTAATTATGTGAACATTGCAATGGTAATAAGGAAGACCGCTTATTGCTAGCTCACAGCAGATTATACATGATAGGTAATGAGACAAAGCTGGCAGACAGTAGTAAACTTGGTCCTGGCAATTTCCCAGTCTGAACCTGCAGGTTTTGGAGAAGCATGGGCATGGAACTGTTTTCATGGCCCTATGGGTGCTTGTAGATGGAAGCCGTTTTGGGAGGTGCCAAATGGTGCCATGAAGTCCATGGATATAGAGTATGCTTTGTGCCTCTTTGGGGCAAGATCCAACGGACATAAGCCCTTAAACCAGTATTTTCATAGGGGAATGTTTCACCTGGCCTTTATATCTGTATATACAGTCTCAAAGAAGTGACTCACTTCTAAACAAAGAATCAGAAGAAGCACCCACAAAGGGCAATGGAATTGTACGGGATTTCAGCACAGCCACCTTGGGGCCATCGTGTGCCTTTTTGGCTTATTTATCTTGTTGCTTATGTAAGGCCTTCCACTATTGTGAGACACTGATGGCTCAATAGTCCTACCCTCTTCCAAGTGGGCAGGATTAGTTTTTTACCACACCCCCTGCCCCTCCCTCCACCAACAATATGAGAATAAGGGTATTGCTGGGAAGATGACGGAACGCTGATCCCAGACAACATGCTGCCCTCTGATTTGATCCATTATGCACATCTCTGCCATCCAGGATCATAAAGAGACCAACTTTATCTTGTGTAAAAAGTTATTGATGCAGCACATGTGTTACAAGGCTCAGTGGTGAGCCTTTTATTTGCACTCCTCTGCCCAGCTGCTGGCTCTGTAACCCAGGGTGGATTGTCAGGACACAGCCATTTAAATGTGTTTTTCATAGCTGTATTTTCAGTGGTTGTGTCTCAAAGTGGCCCTTTTGACTCTGGTGTTATCAAATATCGTTTGAGCTTTGCACTCCTGGAGTGTGACACTGCCAACCCCTTCATAAAGTAACAGCTGTGCTCCAGTGTCTGCTGGCCTCTTGTTCAATTTCTGTATCAGTAGATGACTCTGCTTCAGTAGTGTGTGTGAGAATTGGGTCTGACTGCCTTTGTTTCACTCTGTCATTTCCTGTTGCACCTTGGAACGTATACAGGGCGAGAGACTATGTGCCTGGCATGCCACTGCACCACTAGTTTCCATTTTTGTTCTGTTTGATGTTAGCTCTTCATCAGTTGTTTTGGAAAAAACTATGTGCAATGAAAGAAGACTTTCTATTTGCAATGTCATATTCTTGTTTTGGAATCCATCTGAGGGCTGTGCCTGTCACAGCTGACTTGCTAAATTAGAGAGAATTCACCTTTTTCATATTTTCACAGTGCCCATTTTCTTTTTTTTTTTTTTTCCCTGATGTTTTGATGATTTGCAGATAAGGCATGTTGTAAGTCAGCAGTGAAATTCACTGTGCCCTGGGGACCACCATCTAAGGGTAATTTTAGGCCCTGGCACCCTGACTTAGCAGACGCAGGTGGATACAGCTGCTGTGCACACAAATGGTAAGCCTCTTGAGAAACAGCACACAAAGCCAAGCGAGAAGGCAACACAACACGTTATTTCTGCAAAAGCCTGAACTCAACAGAACAGTGGTTGTGAAAGTGTGCAGTGTGCTGATTGAATCTGCCTGAATGTGTGTAATTGCACCCATTGTTCATTCAGTCAAAATGATGAAAACTGGTCCATTTTCTTCTTTCTTCCCTCTTCTCTCCTTTTGTAATATGTGACTTTTTCTGTACCTTCCTCTTTGTGTCCTCTTTGTAAATGATCTTTGCCACATGAAAATGCTACCTGGCATTAATGGTTACACTCTGAAATAACATTGCAGGCTGTAATAGCATTCCATGAGAGGTAAGCCATTATTTTTTGAAAATGTGTGTTCTGTACGAGACTAGGTAATATGTCAAAGTTCTTTGCCTCCTTCAATGTGGAACTCTGCTTTTGTGTTGTCTCCATAGTGCTGAAGCAACAGCATATTGCCACTGCTTATCAAATTTTCAATATATTTTGAATATTTTTATTTTTTTTTTACATTTAAAAATTCTTCTTCTTCCTGTTTATGTCAAACAAAAGTGTCCAGAACTGTAAAATGAGTGTACATGTGTTGCTGTTGATGGGGAGGAGTTTGTCTTCTACACCGATTCTAGGTTTTAAGTTCCTCTCAGTGCTCTCTTACTGAGTTACATTATCTCTCAGTTTTAATCACTAAGGCTTCTTTAGATAGCTTTCTGGTCAGACAGAACCTCCAACAGAAACCACCAGCTGTATTATTTAAATCTTCTTGCCTCAGAAATCTCATCTTCATAACTGTATCAAAGAATTTAATAGCCTGAACTATGCCACATTTTGCAAAATATGCCAGACAATGGAAATACTATCCAAACTGAGATTTTTTTAAGTATGGTATGAGCTATGTCTCTGGGAACCTTTTCTCACTAAGCCAGTTTGTCAGGCACTGTTCCTAATTTTTGTGCTGTTCACAATGTTATTTGCTGGGGTGGGAGTTTGTAAACACTTCCCAAACTTCCAGATGGGAACACAGTCCCTTTCTTCTCTATTTCATATCTACCAGGGCTGGTGCAAGACCCAAGTGAAGCAGGTAACTGGTCTGAGGAACTAGTGTAGACCCATTGCCTCCTTTTTCTATGTCAGGGCTCTGAAAAGCAAGATTTCTTGCAGCTGGTGCCACTAGGGAATGGGTGTCATCTGTGGCATAGCAGGTATAAATGCCTGTGAGGAATTCAGTCTCTCCAGGGAGCCCAAACTACCCTTCCCAATGATTTCATGACTTGGCAGGAGCAGAAAATATTCTCTTTCTACAGTGAAGGTAAGCCTCAGGGGCCTTTTTCTCTTGCCTGCCAAGCAGTGATTGCCCAGGCCTGTCCCTTCACCACAGAGCTCAGTGTCAGTCATGCTGCCTGACACCATGACACGATCACCACGACATTCTGCACTTCCATAAACTACTCACTTTGTGACTGCAGGCAAGTCACATTCTCCGTACCTCAGTTTCTCTGGGAAACACACTTTCCTTTTCGAGGAGGAAGTGAAGGCTGGTTAATATTTGATTAATGCTTTCAGAAACAGGGCTAATTATAATCTCCACTCACCCTTCTTTCCTGTGACAGTGCCATGAAATGTAAACAGTAACAACCAGTCCCCTAGAACTAAATAAAAAAAACCTTAAAAGGTAAAATGTAACTATTGTGGATGCTAGAGGCTAAAAACTTTAAGAAGAGGTGGAAGTGAGCTAGTTTGGATAACTATTTTTTTGATGATGCCAGTAGCAAAATTATTCAGTACATACAAATGGTAAATATAAACTTAAAAATGTAAACTATACATCTAAATTTTATCTAGGGTTATCCTTAGGAAAAACCAGTCAGGGAAAAAGGTCCGTAAATGTCTACATCCAGCAGTCCTAAGAAGATGACAGTATGAGAAGGATGATGTAAGAAGGACACTTAGAATCAGGGCTGCTTCTGGTGGTGCACATGTGGACACTGTTAGTCAGGGTTGGGTTAGATGCCCTGTATTTTTAACTTCAAGATAAATCTTGCCTCTGAATGATGATTTATTTTTTATTTTGGTAAAAACCATCTAAACAAATGCAATTAAGTAAAGATTTAATATCCCACAAAAGGAATCTCAATTGTTTTGAACCTCTCTTACTATGTATCCACATGACCATATGTGAATGCAAACACTTTGTCCCTGAAATTAATTTTGTGTCAATAGCATGTGTATGGGAACTCAGATATTTGCTTTTACAATGAGGTGGGTGACAAGAAAATACTTATGATTTGATGGAAAGAATGTAAAAACCATTTGTCAGCTACTCAGTAAGGTGAGTGCTGGATATACTTAACAGTTTGCTTTGATGGTGGTGTGAATTTTCTAATTTATTGGATGCCTGCTTCCTTCATAAAGTAAATTATGTATCATTAATCTTGCTTGGAAGCTGGTACCTTCAGGATAATTTAGTGATTATTTTCTTAGATAATCTACCAGTTAGGAAAGTATGATGTGATCAATATAGAGCACTAATCTAGCTATCAATGATTTATGTGTGTACATGTACAATATATGCCACACCACACTTGACCTCTTCTCTCAAAGGCATTCACATTTGTTTTGGGGAGTGAAATATTTTATTTCACATCTTTTGGCACTCAATGTGGATAGCAGCTAAGATTTATAAAGGCAAAGGGAGTACATTGATTGATTCCTACACTCATCTACCTAAACATTTCTAAAATGTGGGAAATTAGCACTGATTCTTCAATAACTTCCATGAAGCCAAAGCCATGAATCAGTGTGCACTGCAAGATCTGGGCCATAATCAGTGTTGGGAGGACAGATTGATTCTTGACTCAAGAAAGTAATTAAGCATATGCTTAACTTCGAGCACTTTTTATGCCTGTGGTAATCAGCTACCACAGAACCCATGTGCCTTTATAGCAGAGCACTGGAGCCCTGAGAGGACAGTCCAGAGCCCATCCTACTCACCTGGAAATCACAGGAGTTTGCTACAAGAAAGACTGAGGCGTGTGTAAGGAGTGAGCTGGTGCCTGTTTGCCTGCTAGATAACTGTGTCCACATGTGCTCCTGCAGTGCATGGATGCATTGGAGCTTTCCCTGAGCATGCTAGGTGGGATGCTCCGGTGTGACGGCCTAGCAAACTTATTCTCAAACAGAGCCTGGAGACCACTGTTGCAAACTCTACAGGGCCAAATATTATGGTCTTAGGATACAGCAAAGATGAAACTCTGTTTTCCTGGAGGGAGAGGCTATTGAATCAGACTCTGTTCAGCAGACCCTCAGTCAGCTTCAGGGGTTAGCAATATTCTTTTTTTCCAGCTTGGTTGCATTTCTAACCTGATATTCCTGTTACAGTAAAAAAAAAAAAGGGAAATAGGATCTATTTGCTTTTGGTGGAAAATGTAGCTTAATGAGAAAGTAAAGTGGTTTGGGGAAAGCATGGTTCTGCCTGTGTCTTCTCCCCAGCTGCAAGGTTTTGAAAAAAAACTGGGTAAATATTTCTTTGATGAAGTCCATTTTCACTCCCTTCTGTGAATTTGCTGGTTCAAAATAGAGCTTGAAATATAATTGCTACTACTTTCCAGTGGCAGAGAGTTCTATCATGCTTCTAAACCAAAGGCATGTTTTGGTTGGAAGTCTGTTCTCAGGAGATGTTCCGGCTGAGACAGATAAATCAGTGGTGTAATGCTACTGAAATTAAAAGGCAAATAGCTGTTCTCTGTTACCTTCATTTATACCATGTAAATGACAGTGGAGCATGCTCTGCTTTCTTGTTCCATGGAAGTGTATAGTCCAAGAGGTAAGAGAAATAACTGAACTTTGGATAGTCCAACTGAAGTTGATTTTTGAACTTTTTGGGTTTACTTATCACTGAAGCTAATGTGTTCCAGAAAAAGCTGCCTCACTTTCTGACCTCCTAACGACTAACTATTCTGCTCTATTTCATTTTTTATTTCACACCTCTCACCCTTGTATTTGGATGCCAGTGAGACGAACACCTTGAAAAGTGGTTGAATTCAAAGGACTCCCAGTTTTTCCCTAACTTTAGTTTTATAGAAACCTATTTTTTGCTCCAGTTATTTGGCCTCTAGAAGATTGCTTTCTGACAGTAACCTGGGAACACTGCAGCCTATTATCCTATAGGATCAAAGGACATGTTTTTTTTTTTGCAATGGAGCCTTTTCCAATCTTATATCAACCATAGTAGCAGAGAATCTGCACACAGAGAGCTGAACCTATTTGGGCTCTAGGATGTAAAGGGTTATTTAATTATTTTTTTGCCTTAGAAAATGTAGCTTGAAAGATGGCTTGGGTCATTTCACAAGACATAATGGGATAAAAATGTATACATCACTTTGAGATATATAGACAACATAGAATTGCAGAATAATTCAAGTTGGAAAGGACATTTAAGATCATTGAGTCCAACAATTTACCCAGCACTGCCAAGTCCACCACTAAATAATGTCCCTGAACACCGTATCTACACATCTTTTAAATACCCATCGGGATAGTGATATCTTTTCCTGGTCTTAAAATCAAAAATCAAACACAGTTAGAAGGGAAAAAGGGATTTGACCTCTGTATTTATTTTAAGGATCCTTATGTGCACCATGTCCAGGTGGAATGCGCCGAAATGCACACAGCAATGCACACCCACAATAGATCTGGTGTAACATTATAGGTCTTACTAATTAGCATATCTATCAAAGATTCCCCAAAGAGAGGCTTGAGTGAGCCCCCCTCCTCGAGGAACCTTCCCCGTGGATGGTCCTATCTCAGTTTACAAAATGTGTTCTGGAGAGGACTTTGGTGTCTGGGGCTTCTAAGATGTTTAGTCTGCTAGCTTGACAAATAAGTCTAAGAGTGTAGGCTAAAAACCACTAAGAATATAAAAACTATAAAAAGGTATATAAAAGGTGTATAAAAGAAAAGGTAAAAAGTCATCATGGCATCCACAGTGACTCAACCACTTCCATGGGCAGCCAGTTCCAATGCTTGAAAACCCTTTCTGTGAAGAAATTCTTTCTAATAACCCATCTAAGCCTCCCCTGGCAGAACTTGAGGTCATTTCCTCTTGTCCTATTGCTTGTTACTTGGGAAAAGAGATTGACCTTGCTACAAGCTCCTTTCAGATAGTTGTGGGGAGAGATAAGGTCCCCCCTGAGTCTTCTTTTCTCCAGGATGAACAACTCCAGCTCCTTCAGCCACTCCTTGTAAGACTTGTGTGCCAGAACTTCATCGGCTTTGTTGCCAGCAGGCAGATTTCCAGCCTCTCTGTCCCCAGCCTGTAGCACTGCATGGGGTTGCTTTGACTAAAGTGCAGGACTCGGCACCTGGCCTTGTTGAACCTCATGGAGTTGGCCTTGGGCATATAACAGATGTTATCTGTTATGAAAGAGACATTGTATGGCCACCTGCTGCCTAGTGTAAAGAGCATGGGGCAAGGCCTTTCATTCAAAAAATGGCAGATTTGCCTGGATGCATACAGGATCAGCTGGTCTTTGCTTTTATCTAAAAGCACCCAGATCCTCCTAACTTCTGTTCACTTGCTCTACGTGCTTAAATTTTCCTTAATGCAGTTTTCTAGGAAACAATATCTCCTGTTAGTCATACCTAGAAATGCATTGAGTGAAGGGTCAATGGTGCTGAGATCTGAAGTACAACTGTTACTTCAACTATCTGCTCCTTAATGGCTAATGCAAGACATTTTTGGAATACAGCAAGCACATGGATTCCTGCACCAAGACGAATGTTTTACCCTACATCCTTTTATTCAGTGACTTAGTCATAAGAGCTGTCACTTCAGAGACGGGAGACTGAGATTAATTTTCTCTCTGCCTGAGAAGGTTTGAAGCTGCATCTCCCACACTAATGGTCTGAATATCAGTCAATTAAATATCATGGGGTGAATAATCTCTTTTTTCCCGTGAAACTGTACCAGTTCATATAGAAAAAATAAGTGACTGTGAAAATCTGGATGGGGAAAAGACAAGGACATTACTGCTTTAGAATTACAAAGCTACGGGGAAAACGAAAAAAAATATTTGGCTTCAGTTAACCTTATGCATATATTCACTGAAATTATACAGACACTGGAACTCAGGTCTTCCCTTTGCCAGATGGGTGGTGTAACCATCTGTATTTCTGTGGATTTCATAAGACAAAAAAGGCCCTAAAATGTTGATGTTGTACAGTGCTTGATTCTGGTTGCAAGGGCCAACTACCTTTGAGAATCTAGTACTGACTTTTTGCAATAGCTAGGGTGTCTTATAGGTAGTAATTATGGAAATTATCTATTATAATTTGCATTTTTATATACTTCATTTTCTTAGATGAATAATCATAGCCTAGCATTTAGTTATCGCAAACACATATCCTTCTTGCCTCTAATTTTAGTCTGTTCTACTACACCTGTCTCTCATCTGCTCTGTTCATCTCAGTCACAATATGATTGTAATGTATTTCATGGAATCATAGAATGGATTGGGTGGGAAGGGACCTTAAAGATCACCTAGTTCCAACCCCCTTCCACTAGACCAGGTTGCTCAGAGCTCCATCTAGCCCGGCCTTGAACACCTCCAGGATTCACAGCTTCTCTAGGCAACCTGTGCCAGTGCCACACCACACTCACAGTAAAGGTTTTTTAACAAACATCTAATCTTAACCCACTCTCCTTTAGTTTGAAGCCATTCCCTCTTGTCCTGTTGCTACATGCTCTTGAAAAAGGCCCTGTCCATCCTTCTGGTAGGCTCCCTTCAGGTACTGGAAGGTATTTGTCTTCTATACCTTTCTGTTACTAAGATTTCTGACCTCCATGTCAATGACTATTTTGTTCTCTGAGCTGTTTCAGTTTGTATACCATTCTCTAAATCTTCTTGGAAGATATTTTTTTCTTTTTGATGGTATTTCTCCCTTATTTTACATGCTCTTAAAATAGAAATAAAACCATATTGTAGGCCTATTAATTTTAAGCAACACCTCTTCCCTCTTGAGATCATTATTTTTATAAACCTTTTTAGAATATAAAGTGAAATATAAGTATAAATATTTTTAGAATAGAAAGTGAAAAAGTCACTCTAAAGGAGAAGCTGCTAACAATGCAGAACAGAAATTTTGAACTTCTTTGCTTGCAACTCAGCCAAATCTGTGGTTGTAAAGAGTGCTGAAAAATCTTCTGATGACAGGCTATGCCATTAAACTTCCTGATGACTTCATTTTCTTATCAACATGGGAGTCCGACAAAGACAGGGTTTTGATTCTCTCCTCTTTGATTTTCTTGTGCTTGGTTTAGCAGTGCTGACTGATACACAACTTATGAAATTTTTGTTTTAAGAAGAGGCATTCCGCCTCAAAATAGCTGAATATTTTGAACTCTCGAAAATATATTGAATTTTGCTATGTTGTCAGTTCTTGCTGAATGCCAGTAGAATAATCTGCCTCTGGCACTGTTACAGTCATGAAAGTAACATTCTTGAGATCTAGAGGTAAACAAAAACTGGTTGCAACTGTTGAGCAACATCTGCAGCTCTTGGAGAGTAGAACAAAGAAGACAGCAACAAGAGTCATATTATTTATTTCTCTTATATTTCTTTCTGAAACCAGAATATGCATAGAAAGCTTTTTGGTTTTTGTAGGTGGTGTCCATTGCAGCTGCCAAAGTATAAAATTATGGAGCTAAACCTCTTTGCTGAAATGATGTCCAAGACTAATTCATCTGTCACATGGCAACCTACATCTGGAAATGAAAAAACTGTTTATGGGAGAGTCCCCCATGGGTAGGATCACTGCAAGTGAAGAAGAAAATGAAGAAAATTCCTACATACTAAAGTTCAGAATACTATCTCTGTGTAGAAGTTATTGCTGGGAGGCATATGTCTCATTCAAACCTGCTGGCCTATATACTGTTAAATCTGGAAAGGAACAGGAGTATGATTATGAAAATGAAGCTAGTTACCTGGGAACAAGCAAGCAGCAATTTTCCTGGGATATGACATTGTAAGTGCAGAGCACTCAATGCCAGCCAGGTGGAAGGTTGTAGTAGCTGTTTAAAATCAGCTGGGTTTAATCAGTCAAGCAGCACATTTTTGGGAAGTGTGATTTTGTTTTCAAACTAGGTTGGACAGCAGGTTCCTCTATAATGTATTCCACAGCATTGCCAGCCTCCAGCCATTAGCTGTGGGTGGATTTACCCTGAATTACCATGGTGAGCCTGAGGTTCAGATTTCAGCCTTATGTATTTATTGTGAATAATATTGTGAATAAGAATTCAGAGTTTGGCAAAATTTGGAGCTGGGTGTAAGGACGCTGCTAATTTGAGTTACTGTATGAGTGCGAGCTATAGTATGTCTGCATAGGGGACAAGGAGAGGAAGGAATTAAAAAGTTCTTGAGGTGAAGCTGTATCACTGGCATCTTCCTCCACCCCTCTGCCTTTGTGAGTTGTTGATAAACAGTAATGATGTGGGCATCACAGCGCTGATACAGATGCAGCAACCTGTCTCTTCAACAATGCTGCTGGGAGCAGTATGCTGCTACTAGCACAGGGGAATTCCTGTCTAGGAATTCTAGACAGGAACTCTACCTTAGATTCCCATAAAATACCAACATCTTCACAGTCCCAATTCTTGATTTCAAGATGCTCAGTGATCTGAGTCTGATAAGCAAAGAGTCACCTAAAACTTCAGGATGAGAGTACTCGAAGACTTCTTTTCTTGGTTCGAGATAAATTATACACAGCAAGAGTGAAACTTGCATGTGTTGGAAGTCGAACTGTTGCTGCATCAGACTATGGACCTCAAAACCAATCCAAACATCGCTAAAATTTATAAGGGTTTGCTGCTTAACTGCCTTTGGTAAACGGCAGCTGAAATACAGAAAACCTTCAATAAGTAACTGAACAATAAACCAACATGAAAACCTCATCTTTTCTGAGTAGTGAAGAAAGAAGCAGAGAATCCTCTTTGACAAGTATCAGTCATGTGCAAGTGCCAGCAGGGTGCTTCTAAAGCATGTAGCAAAGCTATGGTAGAAGAGGGAATTTAACAATCCGAGCAATATAATATCTCACATTTCCCATTTATTTCCCTTTTCAATTTTTAAGATTAAATTCAAGGGATGTTCTGGTTGAAAAGTTTTTGAGCAAGACCACTTGCTCCCTTTCCTAAAATAATGTATTCTTTTCAAGGATAAGTCACTCTAGTTTTATTCTATCTCCAGTACCATCTGGACTGTTGGCTATACCGGTAGTTGGTAGCAGGTCTTTGTAGCAAGTAACAGAATAAGCAGTTCATGACTCCCAGCTCAGAAAATCCTATTTTCTAAGATAGAAATGGTGCAGGGAAAAAATCCTCCCAGAAAGCGGAATTCCAGATTCTGAGATTTCAAGATATTTGCATTCAAAGAATGCAGAAGGCATCTCTTCACGCAGCCACAGACTTGGAAACATAGTCAGTGTGGTCCTACACATGACTATGACACAGCAAGCACCTAAGCTGCTGTGCAACAAAGAGAATTGCATATGCAGAGACCAAGAAAGCCTGAAGAAAGTGGTAACTCTCATAACTGCATCCCAGGGTGTAAGAATGAACCCATGCTAGATACTTTCCAGCTCGTAATAGAGATATATAATCAATTATTTTCAGAAGATCTCTAATCCTGTAAGATCAGGGCTGGGTTAGACAGGATCCAAGGATGAAAGACACTGAATTAAAAGGCAATTGAAAAAAGAGCTAAAGAATATGAAGCTGAAGCCAAAGCCCCAGTAGAAACTGCTTTTGTTCCCATAGCTGGGGGTAGAGTCAGCGATCTTTCCTGATAATAAAAAGTAAACAAAATAAAATGTGACAAGATATTCCTCTTGACAGATGGTTTAAATTTTAATACATCCTTCTATGTTAAAGGGCTAGGGAGACTTTTTACTGTTTCAGCTGCCAAATCAGTGTGAACTCTTAAGCATATATCTTTTCAATTTTCAGTTTTCCCAACTGTAAGATGGAGACAGGGGAACTATATCTTTTTGCACTGTTTTTTTCAACAACTGAAGATAAGTGAAGGTTTCTGGGGATCTTGTGAAACAGAACAAATTGAATGTAAATGCTTGTCATGTTCTTCGACACGTACATTGCTGGTCAATGGAGACACACAACTACTGTGTTACTTTTCTCTGGTACAAGAACTGAGAAAGACCAATTCTCAGTCAAGCTTCAAACTGTCTCCAAGTGCTTTGTGACATGGGAGAGATTTGGACTCAGGTTCTGGATCTATCTCATTTTAATATAATAAACAATTTTTGTCCAAACAGAAGTCTGTCTAGAGCCACAAACATTGAGCTGAGTTTCAAGATAAGCAAACAGAGGGGAAGGTACAAAACCAAACCTCAATATATCCTATGTCTAGTTACTCACACAGCTGTAGAAAAGAAACCTATGTCTCTGCATTCTCCTCAGTCTGCCCCTCAGGCTGCATGAGATTCCTCTAATTTTTCTGTCTCCCTCAGTAGAGCTAGTACTGTTCATCTTAGGCTGAGCTCACAGACAAGCTTCCAAGATTTCAAAATAATACTTGCTATTAACTGCAAAAATGCATTAATAGCAGGTGTTTCATAGTTTTTTGGTTAAATTTTTGGTGTCCTATATTAACTTTAGAATAACAACACTGTCAGTCTTTTTGGGATATTTTCTTCACAAATCATGTCCAGCTATAAACTAATATGTCCTGATAATTACACCACTTCCCTGAAAAATCTTAAAGACCTTTATCTCCATGAAAAATGAGAGATTACATTCCAGTCATTAGACACATTGCTTTGCTTTTCTGAGTTTTAACATAGCTGATGTCTGACTCAGAAAACAAATACATAATTTGGTTTTGCTGTCATCAATTTCTCTAGCACATGAACAATAGGATTTCAGTCCACTCCTATGCTGCTAAGAAAATTTCTGCCAGTTAGGGCAAGTAGTATGATATGAATCTACTTTCCCCTGTATTTGCAGAGCTGCAGGTACTTGTTTTACTTTGCCATTAGCAAGTGTCACTTTGGAAACTGTTGGTATTGATTCAGTTTCTATTAGCAATATATGAGCCCAGCTGGCACAAGAGGTGCTTAGATCCATTGTGGAGTAAGATTTGAGACTCTTGGGCTGATGTGACCTCAAAGAAACAAGATAGATAGATTTGAACCTTTTGCACTACAGCAGTTCATTCTTCACACCACAAGCTGCATAAGTCAGCATGATGCCGTGGGGAATATTACTTTTCCATCAGAATCCCAGTATTTGTCTTGTGGTGCATCCTCTCAGACACAGATGCTGCATTTCACTTTACTTGTCTCCCTGGCACTTTGTCCTTCTGAAAGAAAATTCAGATTCCTTCTGGTCTTGCTGACAGATGGCGTGTACCATTTTCTAGTACTATCAGGCATATAATCTCAGTGGCAAAATTTCTCGTTGATTTAAATGCACTTCAATATGACTAATTTTTCTGGTGGAATGTGTTCCTGATTTTCAGAATTCCAGGTGTCCAGTTGCAAATGGGAAATGTTCCTGAAAAGGTTTTTATAACTGCTCATGAAAATAGTAAGCTAAGGGTTGAGATTCTGGAGTAAAGTCTATCAAAGTGGAAAAAAACCCAAAGTACTATCAACATTAAGAAGGCTCTGGATTTAACCTATTAAAATCAGACAAGTCAGATTTGTATTTTTATTTCTGTGATGAAATGAGATTAACTATTTATATTTGAGCTCAGAAATCTCAGCTGAGTAAACAAAGGTCTTCCATCAGATCTTCATAGCTCGTATTCTCATTTTCAAAGGACCCATATGGATTTGCAACAGAACTACTAAGATTCTTATGCATGAAGACTGAATGAAAGTGTATATGTATAAAAACACCAGAAGGAACAATACAGTTAGAAGAACGACATGAATTGTTAACCAAGAAAACAATTGTTTTTAACTAAAATAAAAAACTGTGTATTTGCATCAGGACGAGAAAGCTGTTGCTTTGGTAAGGCCACAGCAGAGATGATTTCTCAGCAGAAGGCTTGTGCTCTAATAGCAGGAGAAAGGCAACAAGCTACAACACACTGTGTGCCATTTCTTTCCCTATCTTTTATCCCAAGAGGAACCTGGTCTAAGATTTGTGGAGAATGAAGCAAAAACCTATCTTGAGGTAAAAGGTTGTGATACCTGGTGTTGCTCCAGCTGAGTCTGAAATAACCCTGGGTGATGATGCTTCTAGACTTATTCCTTGGGGAAAACAACAGTATTTAATAAGCCTGCCTTTATGAGGAATTTTTCCTTCTTGCTGGTCTAGAGTCCCCTGAAATCAACCACAGTATCATATTTAAAACTCAGTAAGACTTCCATTGAAGGAAAAAACCCCATAGGAACTCTTTGCATTCAGTATAGTAAAATCATGTCCTGATCAAAATTAATTCTCATAGGTAAACATCTCCTGATTTTATACGGATCTGAAATTTGGAGCAGAATTTTACGTATCAAATAATTATTTTGCTGGAGGTTCTTTAGACTTCTTTGTTCTCTTCATCTCCGTGAACATGACTGCCAGCATAGTCACCATATTATGAGTGGGTGACCTGAGGGGAAGATGTTTCATGGGCATTTTGCACAGAAAAAGTGTTCAATTTTCTCTTCCAAAAGTGAGGTGATGACTCTGTCTGCAAGACTGGATGCTAATTTTCACCAACCATTTCTTTAGGGGATAAGTAGCCATTCAGTTGAGTGTCTTTTGATGTTGTTAATCCAGTTAAGTGCTTGTGCAAAGGAGCCTGACAATAATGGCTAACCCATCTGAAAGCCACCCATAATTGTCAGGATCTGGCAAAAGGCTGCTTCAAACACACTGGCTCATACCCTGCAGCTGACATGTCTTCTTCCCTTAAAGCTCCCTTTCTGCACATCTTTCTGACTTGATTTATTTTGTCATGTCAAGTAATGTCATAGCTGTGACAATCTTGTTTCCAAAGGCTTTAGCACTCATTCCTGACCAGTTTATCTCAGAAAACTCTTTGCTTCCCCTTCAATCATTTATTAACTATAGCTGGTGTCTACAAAAGCTGTTATTTCACAGTGTTTAAGTTTTGTATGATGTTATTATGGCCATAAGCTACAAGGATCATGTACTGGAAAGATTTTCTGATATGAAAATCAGTTTTTGCATAATTCAAATGTTCTGAAGAAAAAGATGATTAAAAAATTTTGTTCTGGCTTTGCTCATCACCAAACATATTAATTGCTGTTACATAAAAGTAATTGAAGTAATTATTGTAATGTGTGAATGTATATTACATTGCAAAATATTTTAATTTTATTCAGTGGGCCTAAGTGGAATAATTTCAATAGAACTTTGAACTGCACTTTTTATTGCCTTTTGACTGCTGTGTCTTTCATTGGACCCATTACTGCTGGAAATTATACATGCTCTATAAATGTATACATGGACCCTTTAAATAAACTTGTTTATTTAATACACCTGGTTGCAGCTGAGTAATTGGCAATAAACTCTGCAATTCAGACCCTGCTCTCTGGTTTGAGGAGGCCAGTGTAACTGTCGAAGAGATGGTGCTGGTCAAGGAAGGACTATATAACAAGCCTCTGGAGAAAGGTTTTCTGAATCATGTTTTTGGATGTAAGTATATAAAATCTACCCAGGCTCCATGCTGCAGTACTGGTGACTTGGCAACCACGTCTGTGTTGCAAATTTGCTTACAGCCTACCTACTTAAAATGTATTATGTAAATGCTGTTGCTTGCTATCAATATTTTTGGATGGGTAGGTAAAATGTAGACAGCTACATATTAAGAGGGCCCTGTTATGAGCTAGTTGGAACAGACTGCTGTTTTACAGAAGTGCATGTTTGCTGTGCAAAACTGAAAGAAAAACTGGACATTGAAAAAAGGAGACTTGCTAGATTTCTCAGCTCCTGGGATTACTGGACAATGTACCCAAACCAAAATATCCCATGTCAGGAATAAGGGATTGTATTCATAAATTCAAGTATCTACAGTGTGGGCTTCCATACCTGAGCTAGTTATATAAACTTTTATAGATATTAATCTGACCTGAATGTGGAGATTAGAATTTAGTATTAACCTGAAGGCTGTTGGCAAACTATTTGATCAGATCAGTCACAGTGTAAACTCTAGTGAGTGTATATGGACAAGGTTTCCAGTGATCATGAAGTGGTTCCAGACAACACACGGAGATGTCAACGTGTGCTCAACATGTACCTAAGTTCCTTTGCTTCCTACAAATATATGTTGCATATGCCAGATCATAAAATTCAGTGCTGAATAGATCCTTTAAAATTTTCTGGAAGGTTACTGCTTATGTTCATCAGAGGATTGCAGGCATGTACTATGGCTATAAGTATTTCCCATGCCATATGACTGAGAGTAGTGGTGGTAAAATCCTCGAGAGGTTGACATTATAACTATTTACACTGATGCAGTCATCAGAAATGCACACATAAGTAGAAAGCAAAATAATTAAACCAGCCCAGATTACTGTGTGTAAGTCAGAGTCTGCATCCACAAAACCTGAGCACTGTGGCTGTCACACAGCCTATCCTTGGCAGCTGTAATGAGAATGAGACATCATAGGGGGAGCACAAGGCTGAAAATTTCTGGGGTCAAATTCAATACAGCCTCCTTCAGACAATCCTTCCCATAGTTCCTTTTCAGTTCTGTTTTTAAAGCAGATGTGCAGTTTGTTGGATCCTCATAGGTGCTCAAGGCAGTAGATATATCTTGCAGTTGGTCTTTCTTGCGCACGAGTTGATTTGTCATTTGCATGCTGCACTGTATCAACTTTTCTTTTTTTGGTATGCACTATGCAAAACATCCTCAGCTCTACCAGATCAGAGAAGGTAAACAATTTTCTCAAAGGCACAAAAGAAAGTGGTGACAAACCTGAAAAAAGGACTGAATATCCAGGCCCTCTTATCCTTTTGCAATAACTTTTTGATATCATTCTTTTCAGAAACTGCTCCAGTGCCACAGTTTTTAGGAGAGGAGCTGTATGCCAGACTGAAAGAAGTTCAATTAAAAAATAAAGACAATCAGCTCTTTATGATTTCTTGCAGGAAAGCTTAATGACATATCTCAAGTCTTCACATTTGTGTAGCTGAAACTGGTTAATTTTTCTCCATATAAAACAAGATATCAAGAGCTTGACAGTAATGAAACATTCATTTTCTTTATCTTTTTACAAGGCAGACAATTAGTAATTTTATGGTTGAAAAAGCTCGTTTTTAAACCTTGCATGAGGATGTTATTGCTAGACCTATTCCGATGTCAACTTTGTTGAAAAATAATGAGTGTGACATTCTGAATCTGCTCCCTTCTGAAGGGGGAAAAATCCTTCAAAACAAACAAACTGAGAAATTCTTTTCAAAAGGTTTGCAAGTCTTGTACACTTGCTCTTTTGATTTGTCAAGACAGCTACAATGTATACTTTCTCACTAAATTTGTGCTTCACATAACTGGCCTTTCTATGGCCATCTTGAATGTCTTTTCCTCATTGAGTGGAAAAGCTCCTTTCTTAAACTTTCTCTTTTGTGCTGGCTCTTCCAGGGCCATGCTGCACTGAAAGTTCATCAGTTCTGGTTTGAGCAGACTTGTTTGCAATCGATAGCCAGGTATTGCACAAAAATATAGAAATCGGTGTTCAGCTGAAGATCTTTTTTCCCCTCAAATGCAGTTCATGAGTTTTCAGGCCTTGTTTGACATCAAGAAAGGTGCTAGATTCAATCTCTGAGAGTCTCTACTTCAAAGGCTTAAGCAATTTTTACTCGAGACCCTCTCCTCTAAAGTTCTCTTCCAAAAAGCTGAGAAACTACTCCTCCAGGATTTCATAATAAGCCTTGATTTTTTTTTTTTCCCTCCTGTCTGTTTCTATGCCAGGGAAATAAGCCCAAAGGGATGCAACATAAAATTTTATCAGAGGAAAAGAAAAGGAATAAGAGTAAATAATCATGATAGGAATATATGAATGATAAGATGAAATTCCTGCCAGGGTATTCTCAACTACAAAAAGTTAGTAAGGTATCTTACTATTACTTTTTTGGCCTTGTAAGTGAGGTTTCAGAGTTGATTGCTTCAGTTTGGAGAACATCAAACTCTGAGCAAATCTTAACCTGCAAACCATACCCAGAACCCTGTGCCTTTTGATATTTGAACACTGAGCTTCTCAGGGGGAGTTCAGGCTGCTTCAAAGCTGCTTATTTTGTCTCCCAGCAGATGGTTGTGTTCTCCTTCCTAAACTAAACAAGCTCTCTAGGATCTTTGAAAAGACAAATATTTATTGAAATTATATTTGCAAACTGCTTGTAATTTAATAGCTTTGCAGATTTTGTTGACCTGTGCTGTGCAGTTCCTCTTGTCACAGAAAGAAAGGTCTACTAGTATGCATATTCTCTGAATGGCTGTCAGTGCTCACTGTGTTTGAAGTGGGGGCTCAGTCACATGGAGAGAGTTTTGCTATATAAGTTAAGGCAAACCATGCTTCTGAAATTAAAACAGAAAACTCTTTAATTTCAAAGTAGTAGTTGAATGCTTAACCTGAAGGAGACTTTCCTTTAACTCCTTGCAGACAGTAATTTGAAAGCTTGATTTTTATTTTAGTTATGCCTGTACACCTGCACACTTTTAGCAGAATTACTGTATGAAAAGAATCTTTTCCTTGTTCTTTATTTTGAGGTGATGCCTGGTCCCGAGCTCACTGATATCTGAAGATGTTTGAGGGCAGTGCTTTCATGTTTGTGTTCTCTGTGGTCTGCATGCTCACAGGCACTGGCCTGACAGCTGTTGTTGCGGCAGGCTGGAAAGCACGAGATGGGTGCATGCCTTACTGTTATTAAGGTTCTGAACTACTCGTTGATAATTTAGCTTTGAGGGTATGTACTTGAAACTGTGTGGGTTTCACGGGACATAATACCAACACTGTGAACCCCAAAATGAGGGCAAAGGAGTTAAAGCCTTTCTGTGGCCAACAACCCCTCATGCAGTTGTGCAGCTCTATCATAAGCCACAGCACACCATGCTTAGTCAGACAGTTTCAAGTTCACAAAGATCATTTCTATGATGACCTCCATTAAACTGATTTGTAGAATGTGTCATTTTTTCACAGCTTGGATGTATCTTATAAATTACAGGAGTCAGGACCTGTTATACCATCATAATGGCTTTCCTGCAGAGGGAGGTTTGAAACAAATCTCTTCAGTGCTATGGGGATCCTTTTATGATCGCGTGCATCAACACGTAGTAGTCTCCTTAAAATAACATTACGACTTTCATGATTTTTCCTTTGTTGTTGCCTTTTAGTATTTCCCTGGAGTTGCTTGCCCAATTCCAAACTGCTATGTTTTACGAGGGTCTCATGCTGCCCCCTCCAAGAAATGCAGTATTGCGCTCCTGCTGTATATGCTACCAGCCTGTGTTGAGCTCTGGTTTTGAGTTTAGAAGAATGCCTGCTTTTTCTATTAACAATTAAAAATAAAAATCTGTTTCCCTCTTGCATCACACCTCAGAGGAAAAGAAAACTTCAGTTTTCCATGCAATGCTCCCTATAATTGAGTTGGTTCAAAAGGGTTAAGAACCTTTTTACTATTTTGGACATGTTTTTTTTTTTAAGTTAGAAGCTGTATCATGAGGAAAAAATATAACCATGGTAAGAAGTACCAAGATCTGTCAGCACTGGTATTTGCAAGCCATTGTTTCTATACTGTCTGGGTGAGCATTTTGGTTATAAATTTTATGTTATGTGTAAGTCCAAATAGAGTGTATAGAACTTTTTAATGGTCTGAAATTAGCTGTTTAAACAAAGCTAGCCATTATATCTGTTATATACAATGAGATATCAATTTTAAACAAAGCTTTCATGACACAAAATGTCAGCAGAAGTTTAAGAACTAGCAGTGTAACTGTTCATACAGGAGAAATGGAAACTAAAACTGACTAAAAATTTGGGATGTTGACGGACAAACATTCATTGTCACACTGAGGAATTAAAAATGTGGAGTGATAAGAAATGGAAATTACATTAGGAAGTCTCCTTATTACCTTTCCTGTTCACTGTCATCCACCATGACATTCAGGTACTATATGAATAGCGTGACAGATATGAAAGATTGTTATTTCAGCTAAGAATAGTGTTTTTAGATGTCTGAAGCTGTTTTTAGGTTGTCACTGATGAACATCTGGAATAGCCACACTGATTTTTCTGGATTTACTTCAAGTTCACACCTGCATTTCCCTGTGAGCAGGTGTGAATGCTTCTTTTGAAGAGAGCAGCTGTGAAGTCCAGTCTTTGGCTACACCTTGTGCAAAGCGGCTCTCATGAGAAAGCACGTAAATGAAAACCCTGAGCGTTTGTTGCAAGGCCTGGTGCGTGCAGAAGCTCCCTGCTCTCAGAATAACAGGCTGTCACACTCTCGTTAAGTGGCTACCAGTGCCAAGGATGGTGACGGGTCTGTGGAGTGCAAACTAATTATCGCCAACAATTGTGTCTGCTTATTTCTCGCATGAACAGATAACATCTTCAGCGGGGCTGGTCACATATCATCACTCAGGTTTAAGGGCTGTTGATTGGACAGGGGATGGTTTGTGGCTATTCATAAAGAGGAAGAGTGAAAATATGGCCAGTTTCACATTTTATAACTGCATCTGCAGTTCCAGGGTAATTACCTACTAAATACACTCCAAAATCTCTTCTAGATGCATCAGGTGAAAAGTGCAAAATGTGGAGGATGCAGAATAAAGAAATGCCTTGATGCTTGCAGATGATGTTTTAGGCACTTCTTCCCATAATTAAAGCAGGTCTCTCAGCTACTAAAAAGATCTACCCTTACAAAATGCTGAGTAACTCCTACAGTTAATTTTTCACCCTCCGTTTCCATATTGTTCATAGGGCCCAGTTCTGCAAGGTACCATGCTTTCTTGGGACAAGCTGACTCCACACAGACTCAAAGGCACATTCTAGAAGTAAGTTTAAGAACTTTCTGAGCAATGAGCATGGTGCAGATCACCAGGTGTAGATAGGCACACAGTGAGCCTGGGAGCAAGGATGGGAACTGAAGTGCTTTTTTCCCTTTCAAAAGGGAAGGTTTGATCTGGGACTAGGTAGGAATCAGTTATTCTGTGACTAAAAGCGAAGACAGCTGATATCTGTTGCATACAGGGAGCTTCTAAAGACAAGAAAGAGAGGTAGTTAAGTGGGTTTCTGTCTGGCAAGAAAGGATAACTGCAGTCCAGGAAACCGTGGAGCTAAGGGATCTTGCAAATGTATATCCACATAAATTTTTCTGCTTACTGAGGCACTGCCATTGGAGTGATGGCTGGAGCTGAGATACAGAGTGACTGCAGTGAGGAAAGTACTGGTCTTAATGAACTATCACAGCTAAAAGCCAAAACAAAGCAGAAAGATGGCAGTTTTCTTACCTGACATAAACTCCTGCTGGGAAAATATGGACAAATTATTTGACTTCTGATTTTCTTTTTAAATTTATACACCTAAGAGCTATTTCATAGCTTCCCCAGGATGAATTACCAAAGTCACTGTCCTTGAGATGAAGACTGCCCAGAAGGCCGGTGACAGCAATTAATGTGAGTTACTTGGGAAAAAGGGGGAAAGAAAAAGAAAAGCTTCTGCCACTGCTGACTACATTTTATAAAAGTAAAGCACTTCAATAAGTATTCCAACACTGTAAAAAACTCCCTGTTTAATACATTTCTCTCATCTCTCCCTCCCATCTGTGTTTTTGCATGACAACTCCCAAGAGTATTGTCACTGGACTAAATCATGTGAAGGACATTTCTCAAGTCCTGATTCATTGTAAAGTCATTCTTCCCTGGAGCTGCTGCTCTTCTGAAAGAGGAAATGGAGTTTTTTGGACTAAGAACTCATGATTGTGCTGAAGCCCAGGCTCCCCTGTGAAGATGCTCATGAGAAACATCTGGATGCTGGATTTGGCTGGTCCTGACTGCCAGCTGATTCAGAGACCACTGTTCTTTTTATGCATTTTTCTCTCTCCCTCTTTGCTTGCATGTCTGGAAAATTATTTAGATGCTTTCTGAGTGGCTGTTTTCTTCCTTGCACAGGTCCCTATTATTGATTCTGAGAGTGGCATGGATGGGCAGTGCTGCCTGCTCTCCTAGCTGGAGGACTCTCAGTGATGACCTGCCATGAGGGAAGGGGAGCACTGAAAGCCTGAAGCTTTTGAGATCAGTGAAAGAAAAAATCAAATCATAGAGGAAAAGCATTGAGAATTTTCTCTCTCCTGCAGAGCAAGCTGCTTATCAGAGCACCACTATTTTGCTGGACCCTTCCTGCCATCTCTGAAAACCCTCTCTCTGATTCAGGTTCATAGCCAGTGATTCATCTCTATCACTTGATAGAGAACCTGCTCTTTAGGTCAGACTTTGGGACATGGAACAAAGGCAATGCAGAGAGGCATTTCCCTGGAGAAACTCTTGGGAGTTTCTGCTTCTCTGGTGCATTTTGGTATGTAGCCTTGTGCAGGGACTTGCCCTCTTTCTTCCTGTCTCTTCCACTTGTGTCTTTAATGCTGCCTCTCCTTGGAGCTGGTGGCTGATGGCAATGCAATAAAAGGGCTCTGTGCAGTTCATGATCCCCTCTGCACGTGGACAAGGGGTTTGGCTACAAAAAGATTGTTATTCAAATATTGCAGTAACCTGACTCATGGGGCAGGCACTCAAAGCCAAGGCAGCTTGAAAAACAGACTTCTAGAAGGAGTTCATATGAAAATAATATGACTTTGAAATTCTCTCTGTATGAGAATCCGCATAGAACAAACCTGTAGAATGCCTAAAATAATGCCAAATTATGAGTTGAACTGAAAGAAATATAATAATCATGGTAAATGGTTAATACAGTTTGTACACACACAATAGTTCAAATCTATTGTAAATATGCAGTAAATATGCAATATAAATGCATAGAGATATAAGGGGGACCAAGCCGCCTCTTTCAGAACATTACAAATGACAGTAGTGACAGCCAGTGTTAGTGCTGAGAAGCTGTAGGAATTCTCTGTGTTAACATTTACACCCCTGTCAAAGGCTGTATTGTTTTAATGACCAAATGCTCCTTATTTATGGAGAAGTGCAATTCTCAGGTTTAGTGATGCCAAAAAGATATAGTCATTTTAGGAGCTTCAGATTTCTAATTTTTCACCAGGAAAGGAATTAATTATTGGACAGTGTCAAAGAAATAATCTGGGTCAAGGCTGGCAGCTCAGATTCTTGGCAGTTTTCTTTGTGATTGCAAGGAAAATATACATTTTACTAGGGAATATAATCTGATGAATGTGAAATTTTATAAATTGGAATTTAATTTCTCTCCCTCTCTCTCCCAATATCCTCCTAGGTGACTTGGGAGAAATCAGTCACTGTGCTTCAATGACCCCATCTATATGACAAACAATATGGTACAGAACTTGAATTTTGATACATGAAGTTATCTTGACTCTGATCTCTCATTTGGACTCCTAATTTCCCACCGAAATCAATCTGCAGCATCTCAACAAGTCTCATATTCAGAAAAAGCTGTCCTCCCTGTCTTCTAACTTCTCAGAGTTTCTTTTAAAGATATATCAAGCTGGTTATTTAATTCCTCTAATTCTGAAACTTGTGGTCTCTATTTTCATTGTACAAAATGACAAACTGAAGCAGTGGCTTGCTGACTTATCTAAGGTCACACACCAAGTAAGCATCAGTCAGAAGTCTGACTTTGAGTCCGTGTTTTGAAAACACAAGATAAAAATACTTATCTTGGGCATGATTTAAGAACAGCTTGGAAAAAGAGCTTTCCTAGGAAAAAAAAAGTCCAGGTATGGCCCATGCACTTGAGATCCCAGGTCCTCTAAATACCTTACTGAAGGAGGAGATGAGGGTGAAATGTGAAGGATATTTATGTAGTTTGCTAAGGGTACAGCAAAGGAAAAAAAAAGAGGGTCAAAAAGATTGATCAGGTAAGTCAGTGAGCTTGACATAAGGGTTAGGACTTGTGACATGGATTAAAGATTATCTTGGAGACTTATAGGACACAGGGGATGTCAGTGAAAGATAAGAGTTAGAAAAAGTCAGCAAGATGAGGACCACACTTATCTTTGCCTTGGGTATAAGAGACCCAAAGAAGCATGCTGTTTCAAGCTGCTGAAGTTTGCAGATGTTGCCAAGAATGAGGACAACGGGGCAAACTTGGGAAACACAAGAGAGAATGCAGGCCCAGATTTCTAATTCTTCTGACTATTTGGATTTACTGTCACACAGACACAAATTTAGAGCCACTTTAGATATGTGTCTGTGTTCAAAGGTGTTTTGAAATAAAGGACATAGATATAATAATCAAGTGTTTGTAGTAGTTCTGTAATGTTGAAATCAGTTGTATTTTTGTAACAGCTTTAATGTAAATAGAGAAAAAAAATGTTTCCTAAGTTTTTACTAATCTGTATTACTTCCCTCCAGGGTGAGGTATAGTAACTATCTGCAAGAGGGAGCAGGAAGCATTTAGAATGATTGTCTGTGTCTGAGCAGAAATGAGAATCTAGGTTTATAACTGCACCCACTGGAAGTGTGACACTAGAAATTACATATTTTATGGAAAACTGCTCAAGGCAACTAGTGATTAAGCCATCAAGCAATCTGAAATCAAGGGATATTCCTTCTCAGTAACACAGTTAAAATCAGGTAACTGTCAAGGGCTGTATCCAGACCACACTGTGTAGGAAGGGGGTTTTGTGGTCTCTAGTATTGAACAAAGAAGCTGTGCTAGGGTGAGATGAAAGGGGAGAACACTGTCACCAGATTTTCTGTGGTTCTGTTCAACAGTGTACCCAGCCCAACGGCACTGCACTTCTGCCCTTTGCTGAAAGCAGAATGACAGCACGGCTCTGTCCAAGTTTATGATGTAATTTTGTATGTGCTCTCTTATGTGTCTCTTTGTTCTCAGTAGTGTAGCTCTTTCATCCAGTGCCACCACTGTCTTGGTATTCTGAGCACATTCAGAAGCCAGTCCAATTTAAATGTACCCCTGTTGTGATACCTTTAATTCTCAAATTCATCTTGAGTGTGTGGGAAGGAATCAATGTGGCTTTTTGTTTTAAATGGAATCTGATCTCTGTCAAGATCTCTGCTCAGGGCTTTCCATTAGCAGCTTTTAGTTTACTAATCACTTCTTTTGAGCTCCAGGCATTAACCATTTATGCAATCAACCATAATACCTGGATAGGGTCTTTTACATGTTAGATTGCTGTTGTTCGCTAAGAGTGAAAAAATTATTTGTTAAGTGGATGTCTGATGAGAGGCTAAATTGCTGCCAAAGGAAGTAAAAACAGCCATGCTGTAACATATCCACAGCCCATTTAGACTTTGACAGCGGCTGGATCTGAATGCTTCATCAAAAGGTGTAACATTTCCGCAGTATAAACAATTGTATCTCTGTATTCCAGAAGATTTCTTCCTTATTCAAACTGATGCTTATTTTATGCCGGAAAGCTTGAATACTAATAACCTTAATGTTCCTTGCAGTAATATTAATTAGGCTAACATTTTCCGTCTATAAAATAAAAACAACACAGTAGAGAACTTTACAATTTTAATTAAAAAATCAAACAGCTGGTGGGATACCAAGTCACACCCCAATGCAAAGCCCAATTGGCAGGATTTTTATGATTCACATACATCCAGCTCCCAAAGAGCTGTGTTGATTTACTTAGGTGGTAGAGTAACAACTTCTGCAGAAGTGTTGGAGGTGCTCCTTTGCCCAGCCTGCTTGTGGCTACCCCGGGTGTTTGAACTTTGCTGAGCACATCATTTTCCTGTTGAACCAGCATGTGTGTTTCTGTTTTAACTGTTGCCCTCTGCATCTTGGCTGTAGACACACCAAAATGGCTGTTCATGGAAACAGCTTGCTGCCTGGAATAGTCTCTTCCAGTGCTAGTTTTGCTAGGTCCAGTTGCCTGAGCGTGATGTTTCTGAGACACCTCTGTAGATTTCTCCTCCTTCATAGGGAGTCTGGGAATACTTAATCATCTCAGGAATGGTTCATAGATATCTGGCAGATATTATACCTGAGCTTAGACACCCGCCCGCACCTCAGACACCGCTGTGTATAGGGCCAATGCTGAGGCAGTACTAACAAGTCTGCCTGCAGTCATGCTTTGTTGAAGTAAAAGCTGTCATTTCCGTATTGTGCCCTGGGATAAGTCTTTTAGAACTGGAATTTCCCCATTTCCCAGAAAATGGAGAGCCACAGAACCACAAGGAGTACTTCACAGGTAGGGAAAAGAACTGAAGAAGTTGCCTGTAGGTCTTCAGGTCTTCTCTTTGGACTTGCTGCCTACATCTGGAGGTCCCTCTGTGCAGTATTTCAGTTTCCTGCCTTGTCTTCAACTGTTCAACTCAGCCACTGCATCTTGCATCTTGCAGTGCCACCATTTTGAGCACAATTCACTCTGAGTACTTTAAAAAATGTTCAGAATGCTGATCTTACATCAGGTTTACAAGAGACTGGTGAAAGTTTTCAGCGAGGACAAATAGACTCTTGGGTTCTTTGTAAACTTCACTGGAGCTTGGAGAGGGAGAAACATCTAAACACAGATTTGATGCTTTCAGATATTTTCTGAGGTCTGAAATACCATTTAGGAGTATTTACTGTTAATTTAGCACAGACCACTCTGGGCAAAATCTTTTGTAAATCAGAAACAGAATGACTAAATCGTAAAACACCACAGCTTATAGAGTCTAGAAGAATCTGATGTCTAGGATGACGCAGGGTAAAATGTCCCAAGATTAGAATTTTAGCATGTAGCAAACTTTTGACATGTAATTTATTATAATTAAGGAATGGAATGCAGCACATGTTATGCATAGAGGGTGATTTTCTGGCCTGGGGCCTAATACTTAGAAATTCTTGATATCTAACTGCTGAGTCCAAGATCAGTAAAAGCTGAAGAAACCTGGCATCTCTAAGTATGTAACTAAA
Source organism: Struthidea cinerea (assembly GCA_013397865.1). Taxonomy (NCBI): domain Eukaryota; kingdom Metazoa; phylum Chordata; class Aves; order Passeriformes; family Corcoracidae; genus Struthidea; species Struthidea cinerea. Next base: position 1,865,378 of record VZTI01005483.1, read on the forward strand.
ATGAGATTAATTTCATCTAACAACCCCCCCTTCCTCCTTCGAAATTAGTAGTAAAACTTCTATTATCAAGAACTGGTAATCAAGAGGGGGTATCCTGTTTTATTACTTGGTAACTGAGACATTCAGATATTAAGAGTAAGATTTTCTAAGTGATGAGAGCTCTTCCAACTCTTGTCCTTATGAGATGTCTGAGAATTTTACTGCTTAATTTGTCAGTGCCAAAATATTTTTGAAACCTCCCTGCATTGCCTTAAACTCAGTAGGTGCAGAGCACCACGAAGTATTGTGTTTGTGTCCTCTGTTTGACCTGTGCATGATTTCTGTCTCTCAGAGCACACACTTCCTTGGGTTGTACAATGTTGATTACTTTCCAAAGGATACAGATAAAACAGTCTCTTCTACATGGATTAAACCCTTTGGCTTTCTGCTTTCAACCCCTTCAAAATTTCAACCTGGGAAGGAGCAATCAGAAAGGAACCAGACATACTTTAAGGGAGATTCTTTTAGTGTGTGCAAAATAGGATAAAATAGACACTGATGTGATTTTGAATAAAGGTCATTGAAAAATAGTGGCAGCAAACTGAGAAATTAGATTATTAATTAAACGAGAAATGTGAGAGGAAAGAGTTGTTTGATACAGCACATATGTGCTGATGCTGTGCTTTATCCAGTAGAAACTAATAGATCTTATGGAAAAATAGCTACCCATTGCAGATGAATATATACTTCAACAGTTAAAAAAAAAATATTATTTACCTACAGCAGGAGTAAAGAATAAAGGCTATGGAACCCAGTCTGTGTGGGGATGTCTGTGAATGCATCAAAAGCAAACTCATGGACACGTATTGTCTGCAAAGCGAAGGACATTGTTTTCCTCTGAAATACAGTCGTTGCTGGCACTGCTTCAGATCTTTTGCATTTCTTCACATATTCCCAGCCAAACAAGGCAAGACTTCATAAATACTTAGATGAACTGCCATGCACCGGAAAAGAGGGAGCTAACAGAGTGTATTGCATCTCTACCCCTCTGAAGACTGGTGGATCAGAGGAGGACCAGGGAACAGGGGTATAGCAAGGCAGATCTCAAATCCTTAGTAGTCTTGGGTTTCTGCCTATTTCTTGACTAAGATATAAAGGATTTGTACAGAACAGCACCCAAGCAAAAATAAGAGATCCCATTGCCTCCCTGTGACCACCTGGCTCTCAAACTATGTAAGAAGTATTGCAGAGTGCACCCAGTGGCCCAGCCAAGTAGTCCTTTCCTTGGCCACTTGGCCATGCATATTGAAATTCTTGCATTTAGCAGCATGACCAAACCCTGACAACACAGAACTCGGTCAGGAAGAAGATTGGGAGTCACTGCAGAGCTGGAAGGTGAGAGCTTACTCCTGCTAGACAACTGGGAGGGTGACTGAAGGGTTTCATCTCACTTTATGAAAGCAAAACCTGTTAATGCCTTCTGACTATTAAATCTGTACAATGTCAGTGAAACACTGAGCACCTCATTGTCCTAGCAATAACAAAGGAATGTGGTTCTATGTTTTTGTGGTCCTTACCCCAGACTATTGAATTTGCAGCTATAATATCTTACCCTAAGAAAACTTTAAACCAGACAAGGGTTTTTCATTTTAATTTGTCACATTCTTTTTTTCAAATTTTATTCAATTATTTTTCCCATCAATTAAGAAGATTTATGAATATGTTTTCCATTACATGATGATGTTTGTCAAGTAAATTATTCATTAGTTTTCTCTCAGCCAGCAAATTATTTGTGAACCATCATTTCCCCTTTTATTTTTCAACCTGCTTAGGTTTCTAAAATGGTGACAGTTTGTGTTTGATGAATGTGGCTTATTTTCTCCATAATTTTTTACATAACCAAATACACTTTTTATAGGCATTCAGGCTCACAGTTAACTAGTCGAACAGTTGCACTCAATAATGAGCACTTCTAAGACCCTAGCTTTAGTCCAAGTTATTAGCCCATATTATGTTCTGCAAAGGTGAAGTATAGCTTTATGTTAGGTGGCATGTTGTTGTTCAGTTGTAAAACATAAAGATTTCAAATACCACTGAAGAAGGAGTGGACCTTAACTGTCAACTTGCATAACGTTCACCCTAATACCAGGCTACCAACCCAATTTTCATTTCACGACTCCTAGAGCTTTGAATAACAGAGGCTGAAAGGCATGTTCACCTGCAATATTGTGGTAGTTCAGGCGATCTTGAATTTTCAATTTGTTGCTGTCTCAGAGACGTGGTGGAGGATCTTGCACAAGTTGCAGCTACAAGACTGATATCATTGTATTGTTGGTAGAAATGAACCAAAATGTCCATCCCTAGGATGTCTTTAATACTTTGTAGAACTCAGCAATGCAAGGTAAGAGGGGCAATAACTTTGTCAATAATACAGCCAAGGTCTGAGTTTGGCATACAGGAACTGAGATTAATGGGGGTGGTTATTTATCCGTATCATCCATGTGACATCAGGTGTTGGCCTCCTGTCAGGTCCTAGGGGACAAACACTTGGCTAGAACAAGATATGGTCATCATCAACAGTGAATTGCTGGCAGACTAAATGGAGGAGTCACACAGGGCTATGGTGGTAACTTGCCCTTTGCATTGATATAAAGCATTCTGAGTCCCCAGGCAGTGGTAAGGTGCTACCCTGCTGACAACGGGGGGAAAAGTGGCCTGGTACAAGTGAGTAAGAAGTAAAGAAAAATTAAATGGCTGGAATCATTCATACCTGTCTACATTTGGTTGATGCTCAAAGTGTGTCCTATCCCAAACATTTTTCAGTGATTTAGCTGTTTCTATTGTTCTTGCTACAGCTATTGTTTTTCTGTTCCTTCTTGCTGCAGTTGGGCAAGTCTGTTTTTAACTTCTGCTATGGGGTTTATCTCCAATGCTCATATGAGAATGCTAAAAGAGCATGACATGGGTGTGCATGTGGAAATGATCAGTAATCTTTAGCCTGCAATAGCAGAATTCTCTTATCTCTTAACGAGGGAGGAGGGAATGAAATTGGATTTCCTTCTCCTCCTGACAGTTTCTATAGCTGTACTGTGGTAGCCCCATCGGGTACGATACTGCACAGCTAACCTAAGCTGCTTTTCTCATCGGGGGCAGCTGCCAGTTTCTCTTCAAAACTGTGGGATGTGAAAACTACATACAGAATTTGCACTTTCCTTCTTGGTTTATAATTTTCTGACTCACCTTAAGTAAAGTTTTCGCAATATTTGTGCCTCACAAGAACACACCCAAAGCAATTAAGAGTAAAGCCCCAGTTCTTTACAGGAACAATAAAAAACACATTATTGCAATTGTGACCTTAGCTTTTGTCTGGAGAAATAAACCAAGAGCAGATGTTATGTTTGAGAATAACTGACAGGGAATTAGCCATGTACACTCTGTCTTGAAAGTGCTGTAATGCAAAACTGACGCTCTGTTAACCCCAACTCTCAGCAACACACTCGGTTCATTGGCATAATAGGAGCAAACAGATATTTGTAGTGGTGGAACGTGAGACAGGGAAGCTGCAGCTTGTAAATCTACTTGTTGGAGGCAACTCTCAGTCAGGTGCAATCCACAGGATTATTCTTCTTTCTGTTTCTTGAGGCAGTGTTTTTTGGGGCTTGTAAATGTGAGGAGTGAAGAAAGTTCAGCTCAGTCTTGCTATATGTCCTAAACTAATCTATTCCTTCCCTTCTTGCCTTCTGCTCAAATCATCCTTGCCTTCACTTGTGTGAAGTGAGAGTGAATCCTTTGGCTTATCCCTTCTGTGTCATGTCATTTATTGAGAGTGAGGGCCTTCCACCCTTTTACTGCTCTTTTGTGTTGCTGTGGCAATGGTGAGGTGAGGCCCATGCTTCTTGTCTGGTTAAATGTAATTTTAATTGCTTCAATAAATGTATTTTAAAAATATACAGTGAAGGCTAATGTTAATGTTATAGTTTTGTTACATCACCTGTAATAGAGATAAAAATAAATGTTAATGTAAACTTATCTTTAACCGGTTTTGAAGCTGGTGATTTAGCTTTCAGCACTCTGCCTTTCAGGCTGTGGCAGGGCTGATTGCTTTGGGTAAACACTTGTCTTCAGCTGAAGCCATGGGCAAATAGGATTGGAAAGACGTGCCTGCACCATTGAATTCAGTTCCTTAAGATTGCAGGTGACTGTAAAATAGACATTTAGCCTAGAGTGATGCACAGAGCATCTGGATTGTGTGATGTTCTAGAAAAACCCTTGGAGCATACTTCAAAATCCTCTAACAAAGTTAACTTCATGTGCAGAGTGCTGTTAGGGAGAGGGCAAGAGATAGGGCTATTACTAATGTTCTATGTTTCCATGATTATCCTACCCTATAGAGCACAGGGAAATCATATGTCATGGCAATGAAATGTAATTTTAAAGGCCTTTGGGAGAACATTTTAGTGGCAATTACTTTTGTTCTTTTCACATGTGAAGAGTGAAATATGAGTTGAAACGGGGGTGGTAGTTTCATCTTCTGACAAGATGCCGAAGACTGGCAGTGGACCTGTACACTCAGTCTCTATATCCAATATTTTTTCCTAACATTAAATTGTGGAAAGGGATAGAAAAGAACTGCAAAATTGGTTTGAAAGTAGGAAAAAACATCCTGCAGCGAAAAAGCTACAAAGTCAGCATCTTTGGATTATTAAAAGGCTTTAAAGGAAGCTTGGCCAGAGTGAATAAATATCTTCCTAAAGAGAAAATACCATATACCAAAAGGGCCTTTTATTTAGCAGAGAGAGGACGTAAGACCAGGCACATCCAAACTGGATATAAACCAGATGATTAAGCTTGAAGACTGACTAATCAGACACAAAGAGACTCTCCAGCAAGTCTTCATATGAGGACTGGTACATTTCTAGAGAAATTGCTCCAGTTTTACACAAGCTGGTGGGCAGAAAGGGGCAGCAGAAGGGGAAATGCTGTAACAATTTATATACAGATATACCTGCACTATGTTTATATGCTCACATAAGCACACAGACATATAAGGCAGTAGTGATGACTTATTAGGCTTTTCCGGCTCTAGACTCCAAGGCAGTGATCTGTGTGGCAGTACTGAACTTGCTGTTTATAAACTTCTTAGAGAAGACTTCTTAAAATAAGAAGGGTAGAAAGCAATTATAAGTTTTGTTGAAACCAATTATAATTTTTGTTACTAAAGCTCTGTTAGATTCTGAAGCAATTATAAGAGAATTTGAATTATAATGTAAGTGTATAGTGGTTAGCTTTGATATGTGAAGGAAACATGGTTTCTAGTAATGGAACAATGTTGGCAATTAAACCTTGCAGTGCACAAAATGTTTGTAAACGAGATAAAGGATGTGTGTTGGTTGCAACAGTCTTTATATGCTGTTAGTGAAGTCTCCTTGAGTTTTGAAAATTTGACATAACCACTTTTTCTTGGAGAATGTATGAAATACAATTTTTAAGTTCTAGATTAAAGCATAATATGTAGATGAAATACCTAACTGATGCACACAGTGTACAAACGTGTACATAAGTCTCATATTCTAGAGAAAAAAGAAATCAGAAAAATGTTTTGTAATCAGAAGAAATTTTACTAATATTTTTGCTAATATCAATATTTAGAAGTATAAGAATTATGCAAAGTTTGGCTTTGTGAGAAGTATAATTTGACTAATTATTTACTATAAATAAATAATATATTGATATGAATAATATATTTATATAGAGAAATATTTTAAAATTATAAACTTAATTTCTGCAAAGTGTTATTTCTTTGTCTTGGTCATGTCCAGGTTTACTAACTGAAAACGTTAACTTATTTTATTCTGCAGATCTACACTCTTTCCTACAATCATTTGATCATTTTTGTGCTTTCCAAGGTTTTAGAAGTGTTAATCTTGAATAGTTTTTAGGGTCTGGTGATATTATAATGTAAAAACAAAGTTAACCAATTTAAAAAGTTTTAATGTAAAAGCATACATCATCTGTTATAATAATTTAATAATTTTTATGTTAGCAGTTAGAAGAAGAGACCTAATTAATGAGCCGTTTTAGGTGGCTTGCCAACTTGCAGCCTGATTGTCCTTTCCCCTGGTGCTGGCTGCAACCTTACCAGCAGGACAGGAGGTGGTGTGGCTCCATCCTCTGCTCCTGTGGGAAGCATAAATACCCTGGTAGTGCTGGGCTCCCAGCTAAGGGCTGGGACTGTCAAAAAGAAAGAGCTATTTGTGACCCCCTTCCTCACCCCCCCTTCCCGAATCCCCAGCATAAAAGAGATGTGTGGAGATGCAGAGGGTACCTGTCTCTGTTAAAATGAGCTAACATGATGCTTTCAAGTAGTTAATGTTGCATTGAACAGCACTAATTTGATGAGAATGACATGAGCTATTTACTTTGCATTGAATCATCGCTTTGCAGCTGCATCCTAACACCTAAAAACAATGGGTGTCTAATAAATCACAGGAGCCAAAGTGGCAGGTTTAGAATTTGCAGTACCTCCTAATCCTAGTAAAACAATTCTGAAGTAGGCTGAATAACTAAGGGTGAATGATTTTGAGATCCATTTTATAAGTTCTTCAGTTCATAAATAGCCTACCAAAACTTTGGGAGCCTTTTAAACTTGTCCTTTATTACCAATTATTTCCTGATTCCTTTCTCCCAGTAATTTTTGATCTTTTTTATAGATGAGATTGCAGATCCTTTGATGATCAATTCAGAAGTAAGAAAAGTATATACGTATTAAAGTAAAGTATACCTTTAATTATGAGCAGCTCTTCCTGGTTAAATCTCTACCTTCCTCTGAATTATGTTAATTGACTTCATATTCGTTTTGGAATAACTGCATCTGCTTATTACAAGTAAATAAAAAAAAATGTGACATATTTATCTAGGAGTAAAGTATATGGACAAAATCTGTAGATCACAGATTTGGTTCTAGACTGGCTTCTGATGTTATCTAACTGCAAGAATGCACAAACCCCCATTTTTTTAATGTCACAGCTTCCTCATATGATTCTGTCATCTTTTCTCAAACACTTCAAAATTTTTAAGTGGATTACATCCATTGTGATTTGTCCCTGTAGATGATGCTCCACATCATAACCTTTGGGACTCAACTGTATGAATTGGATCCATTGTTATTTTGATGTCAGACCTTCATTGTTACTCTTATAATTTCTTGTTATAATTTCTTGGTGCAGTCCATATTTGTAAACTGAAATCTGAAGCCTGATACCAAGCTTGTCTGTTCAAAAAGATTTATGTTTGGTGAGGTTTGAGATGTCTACCTCAAAAGCAGAAAACCAGATTTGAGCACCTGAGTCCAGTTTCTGCTAAAGACACTAAAAAAGACTGCTCTTTCTGCAGGGTTGATAAGTGTAATCAGATCAGACAATTTGATGTGTAGTTGCTTGGATACTTGCAGAATACTTTTACAGAGCTGTTATACTACTGAAAAATATTTATTCATCAAAATATTCTATAAGAGAAGACTTTGACAAAGTCAGAGCTAAACCAAGAACACTGAGAAAGTCTTTGTAAGCTTTTAACTACTTGGGAGGTGTCACTTAGTGAATCTCAGCTCAATTGCAGTGGATAGTGCCCTGTGTCACAAACATAATACCTGCAAGATGGCACTGCGTGCAGGGCCCAGTTCACTCTCTGTGATGTGAGAAACATATGATTTAAATTAGGTGAATACTAATAACCTGGTTGTTATTATTCTAAGGCTGAGAAAGCCTGAAACAGCACTTGATCACAAAAACTTTATCCCAGGTGACTTGCTGCCCCTCATTCTTTCACCTGTCTAGAGAAATCTAGTGTTAGTGTCACGTGTTGATTCTAGCTGCAGTATCTATACGTGAAAGAAAACAAAAGAAACGAACCCATCCCCCAGCCCTCAAACATCTTTCTATTACATCGTTAAAGTTCACTGTCTTTGTGAGACTTGAGACCGAGACGAAAACATCTATTAACATTCTGAAGGCACATTTGTTCACTGCAGAACTATTTCACTCAGTGCCTTGACTAAATTATCTTTGTACAAATTACATTTTTTCCCTAATCACCTCGGGTACTTCACTTGGAAGGCTTTCTACTTTTCCACATCCAACTGTCAGGTATTACTTAGAAAAGCTTCACACCAAACTTGTTTTGGAAGATGTCTGGAGTAAAAAGCCACTATTTCAACCTGCTACTGTGAGCCCATCTCTGGGCCTTTAGCTGTCAGGAACCTTACTTTTTTCTTAGCTCATGTTTGTAGATGATGAAAAGCTTTTGGTAGAGAAATCTTTCAGCTTTCTGCAGCGTTCTGTGAGAACTTTGCAGTTCTCACAGAAGCTATGAAAAACACTGCTATGGGTTTTTGTAAACTAACTCTTTATCTTGCACCTGGGTTTGTTATGCAAGATCGTTATGGTTCTAGCCTTCTGATATTTTGGAATAAGTATCTTAGAGCTTGACCAATCCCCTCAAGGGGTGGATGGCTGAGCACCCAATTGTCTTATGCCATTCAACACACTCTTTGCGAACCATGTTATAAAAAGATGATTATAATTAATTAAACTACTACTGCTTTCCTCCTGAACTTGGTCGTGTCGTTTCTTGCTGTTCTCGGTACTTTACAACGACACATGTTTGATATGATGGAAAACTTGTGAGACTAGCTTGTGCTTTTCTAGCACCTAAAGCACATTCAGACAGGATTTAGTCATTATCCCAAGCCCTTGCCTATATCTTATATGGAGATGCAGATAAAGAGCTCATGCCAACATTCACAGGGCTGTTATGTTAAACAGGTGCTGAGGTCCTGGGTGGGGTGTGTCAAGGCAGATCAGTTTATATGGCTTACAGCATGCATCATTACCCTCTTACTTGGATACCATGGCTTCAGGCAGGGACGAGGTTTTTCTTGGCTTCAGGCAGGGATGAGGTGTTCTGTTTCTGCCTGTGTTTATTGACGTATGCAAACTTAAGATTCTTGAGTTATTAAGTTAATTTCAACACAAGTGTCCTGATTTCTGCATAAAATACTCAAGCACCAAGGAAAACCCTGCTGAGATTAGCTTGTGATTTAGCACAATGGCAAAGTCTCTCTTGCTTGAGGGATACCTGGAAACCCATACTCCCATACCTGAATCACTGTACTGCCTACTAAGCAAGTGGACATATTTTCTATCCTTCATTTTCTAACAAAACTACTGTGGAGCAAAGACTGAAGAAAAAAAATCTGAGGCCACTAAAATATCTGTGAGAGGACCTAATCTCCAATTCCTGACCTACAGAAATTTCTTGCATCATATAGTTTCTGGATAAAACGCAGAACAATCCAGGGAGTAAAGACCAGGTACTAGAGCAACACGTTATCAACAAAACCATGTCAACAGCTTCCTAAACATGGGAATCGTCAGGCACCTGTGCAAGAATCGGGCATCACAAGTGGCATTCTCACATTTAAGGTACTTAAAACACTAGCTTTGAAGCTATGGGCTTGATAAGCAGACAGTGAGGTGGATTGAATACTGGCTTAACGGCTGTACACAGAGGATGGTGATCAGTGCTATGAAGTCTAGTCAGAGGCCAGTGGCCAGCAGTAGGGGGATCCTTGGGGTCACTGCTGGGTCTAGTCCTGTTCTCCTCAATGTACATAAATACCCGAGGGGAGGGTGTAAAGAAGATGAAGCCAGGCTCTTTTCAGTGACAGGATAGGACAAAACAGTGTCAGTTCATCTGAATTCAGACCACACTTATCAGACTGGGCTCTGTAAGGTATCTAGTTGTGGGAGATGGTTGGCTCTGCACATCAGGCTCTGGAAGAACATAGAGACGGCTGAGGCCAGTTGAGATTGCAGAACCTCAGCTCTGTTTTAAAGGGAAATGTAACTGTTGACAGCAAGAGGTTGGCTTGTACTTTTTTCCCCATCCTCTTGGCAAAAGACACCTATTTTATACACCAGACAAATTAAATGGCCTCAAAGTCTCACACCTCTAAAAGCACAGTTGACATTCCTGCAGAAAAGTATGTTCCAGACTCTAGATTTCCTTCCCTCCCAACTCTCAGCTACTTTAACCATGAGATGACAGCCTCTAACCCAGTCATTGCCTAAAAAAACCTATAGCAAAAGTTTTGTGTTAATCGCTGGCAGCAAGTGCTGAGATCTGAGTGCTGACAATGTTTTTAAGGGATAGCCTACCTTCATAGGCGTATCAAGATGTCTTTGGAGATTTATTTTGGATATGGAAAATAGGATGGTCTAGGAATCTGGACTGACCCATTTAGGGAATGAAAATAATTTGTGATTGAGAGATGAACATACAGGGATATAAGTGCAGATCTGTATTTTAATGTGAACTAGTAAACAGTCAGCACTATAATAATCTGTAAGGCATTTGATCCCAATAAACCATCTTAATCCTTAGGGCTATTCTGGCAGTAAGAGATAACTGCACAGAAACAGAAATGTTCTTAGCATAAACCTCATATATCTAGGTTTACTGTGTGTGTTAGACAGTTTCAGACCCTTCTCCCCTCCTTCCCAAAACTGATGAGCACTTCATTTGTGCAGTCTGCTAGCTCCCTACTTCACTAGCTCTTCAATTTGAATTTTTATTATTTCCAGCTAGGGCCAAGACAAAAGGAAAATCAAGCCATAAAGAAATGCTTGGGACTAATGCTCCCCTACTGCCATGCCCTCTGCTTCAATAAAGTTACACTGCAGATTTTGGTTTTAGTAGCCATACATGTGGTCCTGCACTTTGTGGGAGGATGTATTTACACATCTCCGCACTTAACAAGCCTCTGAGCTCAATGTTTTTGTGGCTGTCTCCTGGCTGCTGCAGTGTCTTCATTGTTATCTGCATTGCAGACAAAGGGCTACAGCTCAGAAATGCAGAGACAGTGAATGCCTAGGCAGTGAAGCCTAAAAGTGATTTAATTTGTTGTCATTATGAAAGACTGAATGATGCTTATGAAAGGGTGGGAGCAAGAGCATATTGTACCTCCAAAAATGCATAGTGCCACTGCAGGTTGTGTGACCATAATTTTTTTTTATAATCTTCAAGCCACCACTTGCTCCTCTACTTTTGGTGCTCTGGCATCTAAAGACACTTGAGGTCTGTGTGGTACTTCATGAACATACAGGCCTTGTCAGCAGTGCAGATGTGCAGTACCTGGTGCTACTGGTCTAGTGCTGGTGCTCTGCTGGCCTAAACTGTGCGGCAGACGTGAAATGGGGACTATAACTTACATCTCAGAAATCCCCTGAATAAAGGTGGAGATGGTTCTGTAGGTGTGGGGGTCGGTGATGCCTTTGGTTAGGGGCGAACAGAAGCATCCCCTGGGATGCTTTGCTCCTTGGTATGGTCTGTCCCGGTTTGAATCTCCTGGTTGGCTGTAAGCCTCGTCACTCCCCTGGCATTCTCCCATTGGTCCCCATGCCCTAATCCCACCTTTCCCCCTGGCCCCGGATAAAACGGGGGCCCGCAGGATCGGGTTTCAGATTTGCTTTGGAGTTCAGCTGTAAACATGGAATAAACCATCCAGCAGGATGATAAGCGAATCTCCTTCCTGCCTCTTTGTCACCTGACTGTATTACCGAATACGCCCCAGGTTCTGTGGGCTTGTGGGAACCCACGGAGCCGGGCAAAAATTATGGTAATATGTAGGTTTTTTTCATTGACCAATTGGTTTGCAAAATCTTTTCTGGTTAGATGGGTGAATGGCCATTAGGTGCCAGGCTTTGACTCAGCTCAAGGTTGTTTGCTATGTAAGCTGAAGCCAATTTTTCCCTCCCCCCACAAATGACAAGCTCAGATTAAGACTCTTCAGCACAAATGTTACCATGTAATGGCATTAAAATAATACACCTGTACTTGTATTGTGGAGTCTTCAAGGTCTGGACCTGGAATGTGAGTTCCCTCAGTTATGCAAATACCAGCAAAAACATTAACCTAGCTGGGAACTGCTCTAAGAGTGGCAAAACAACAATTTTGCATCCATATTTCACATTTAGTGATAGCTCTAAACTGCTTTTATAAACAAGAATTACTAGTTCTACTTCATATTGTTTGACAAGGACGTGTAAGAATTTTAGCTTCAACAAAGCTGCACCGGTGCCACTGCAAGAAATAGTAGATGGGATACATTATGTCATACTATTGATTGAGAATTTGAGGAGGAAAGTATAAATCCTTTAACTTATATGAGGAAATCAGAAACTGGCTTCAGAATTGCACATACTTTCCCTTTATATGTTTTGTTGATGAGTTTGTACCATATTTCATTGAAGTGCTGCTCAAACACTCTGAAATCAGTGGCAAAACATTTCCAAACTTCAGTAGTAAGTGCTCAAGCAGCAATATGTCTTAGTGCTAAATAGTAAAGTATTGTCTGATATGTTCACCCTGGATGTGTATGTTAAGTGCAAGAGCCCATGCTTATGTTAAATGCAACAGTCCTGTTGATGGATTTGCCTTACTCTTACCCAGATGCACTGGATATGCAGCTTATATTCTTCCCTTTTGCTAAGGAAATTAGTCAACAAGAAAGCAATGCTATCAAGTGCAAACAGCTATGAAAAATAAGAATTGTAAATCTATTTGTAGGTCCCTTTCTGTAGAAGAAATCTTGATGTTATGGCCACTTAAAATTAATTTTGTTTTTCAGGGCCCAGAAACATCAGGAGAACAGAGAAAGAACTTTGAGGTGCTTGAGAGTTTTCTATGCTCTCAATCCTTGTGTTAAAAAGGCTTTGAGGCAGCAAAAGCAATCCTCCAGAAACTCTCCTTGTTACGAAGTAAGCCTTTATAGTGTATACCATCATTGTTATTCTTTGTGATCATAATGTGGCTAATATTTAAAAAAAATAAATCAGTGAACACCATGAGGTAAGCGAAAAGAGGAAAAATCCAAACAGTTTAAAAAGCAGAAGTTGCAGAGATTCAGTGATTTATGGAAAGGGAGCACTCTCTGCTTACTGTCAGGAAGCTTTCCCATTAGCTTCAAAGGAAGTTTCAGTAGGTTCTGAATGTTTGTAATAGTTATGACTCAATTTATCCAGATAACAATCTTTGTTATCTAAAATCTTGGCAACACTACATATTTCAGTGTAGACTGTGAGAGATAACAATCAACTTCAACTCTCACTGACCCAGGAGGGCTGTGGTATGGCATTTAGTCTTACTTCCTATAATTACATGTAATAAAATTGTGTTGTCATTGATGTTATTGTAATTGGTATAAAAAGTTGTTTATAGCAAAATATTACAGATGCAGGCAGTGATTTTCTGCAGGACTTTACAGATGGCAAAGCTAGACTCTGGCAGATTAGTACTGCCAGAGTAGATACTTGTGCAGTACAAGTAAGCTCTAGCTCATAATGCACATGGGAGAAAAGAGCTTGATTAACAGATTAGAAGCTGCTTTGGATGTTCAAATGCATGCCTGTGCCTGTGTATTTACCAGCGTGTATAAACCCAGGACATTTTAAATAAACAGTTAGAAACCTAATAGTTTCCATTTTTAAATGGTTTGTTCTTCGTTAAAAGTGTTTTATTCTCTTTTTAGAAGCTCCTGCATTTACACCATTTGCTCTAAGTTTTCTTAGCCAAGCCAAATCAAGCCAGCTCTTGATTTGGAGAAGTGAATGTTAATGGAAGGACTGCATGTGTTCTACCCCTGGCAGCACCACAGTGTACTTCAGAGGCATGAGTATGGTGGGAGAGTCTGGAAGCTTTGAGGGCTAATCTTTTTACAACCATGGATTTTCTATATAACCACAGGCAAGTCTCTTTGTCTTAATTTCCATCCTTGCACAGCAGAGATACTATCAGCTCATGAGGGAACCATGGATGTAAATTAATGTTTGTGACTCAGAGAAGAGGCAGGAATTAATAATTGTATGATGTAGAAGAAGTGGTAGAGATCAAATACTTAGAGAATTCAAATAGACCTACTGGAACTGTCCTGCACAGTACAAGTAAACTCCAGTGCATAATGCATGTGGACAAAAGGGCTTGATTTAAGTTATACAAAGAGTCTTAGCCCTGGCACAGCTCAGCCCAGCATTCCTGGTTTTGGAAATCAAAATCCTGTTCTTCACCTGCTGCTTTACTAGGTGCATGGCTGTGCACTGCATGCAGGTTCTGCTTCTCCATCTTCATCTGCTCTTACAAATAGCCCTTGGAAACTGTTCCTCAGAAGGGGGACCTCATCACCTTGTGAGTGATCCTTCTAATTACCTCTTTCCCCACTCGACTAAAGGCTTGCTGTTACCATCATTTAATAGTAGTAACAACTTTAAATTACTGGGCCAGGCTATAAGCTGAAAACTGTGGGAACTGTATGCACCAAGGAGGTCATGCAGATACAATTACAAATGGTTTACAGAACCATCAGTTTTCCCATTTCCACTTTTGTTTCTGTGGTGTGATTCAGTCCTGTTTTTTTGTTCTGTGTTTTAACACTTTATGTAAGTATTCTTGAAATCCAAATGCTGAGTGATTTTTTCGTAGTGTTACAAAGGTTTTGGCAGCATTATTAAATGTATATATATAATTCTTTTCCAGTGAGTTTAATTTTCCATGTGCACCAGCCAAGGCTGTTAGGCATAGTGCCCAGCTTACTAGCCATTGAAGGAAAGCATGCTTTAAGTTTTTCCAGCTGCTTGTTCAGGATTTTTCTGACCTGTATGGACATTGTCCTTTTGTTGTATTCTGTAAACAGGCAGACAAAAGACATGCATGGAGTGGTAGATGAAAACTCTTGCTGAGTGGCTTTCGGTTGCTCTTGGTGGCAGAAGTACAGGTTTGGGCTTCTGTTGGGTTTTTACAAGGTCTGTAAATGTGCCAAATTTGTTTTTTTTTTTTTTTTCTTTTTGGTCTGCTTCAATTGAATTTAAGGAAACAGCATGCTCATGCAGCTTCATCCTAGCATGCTGTAATGGATTTGCCTCCAGGCAATTTACAGCATATCTAAACCATCTCTCATTTTTACTCCCACTCTGAGACAGGTGAGTTATGTAAGCCTCATGAGAAAAAGCTGAACCTAGTCCACCACTTGCCTACACCATTTGGTACTGCAAAAGCCCAAGCAATTAACACTAGTTAATTATCTGACTACTACACTGAAATGGCCTCAATTTTTAAAGGTGTTTATGTAGTTGATTTCCCCTGTTTTCAATAAGAATTAGCCAGCTTAATACCTTTAAAAATTAAGCCTTTCTTCAGCTAAATGTAGTCCAACATAATCTCTTGAGTGTGCTCTTTTCCCTCTCTCATGCAAATTATAAACATCAAATCCCTGCAGACCAACATTTACTGAAAATTTTCCTTGAATGGCACTGTATTTGCTGATGTGTGAAATACAACATAAACAGGCACTCCAGAGAAATCGGGTTATTGGGAACTGTTTGGGGACAGACAGGAGGTATAGCACTGTGCAACGTGTATTGTCTGAAGAGAAAAGAGAGTATGATAGCTTACTACGCATAAGGCAGTGTTTTACCAAATTGAATAAGAGATTCTGATTCTTTTCTACTTAAATAACCCAACAAATGTTGCTACTGTGGGGAAACTTTCATCAATAAAGAGTATGAATCAGCCAAGACCTTGCATCCCAACCTCCTTCATTTATCACGACACCCCTGTTGCAATACTTCTTTACCACCTCAGCAAATGTGCTCTCAGAGCTCAGCCAGGGTCCCATCCAGAGAGCTGAACAACAGTCTTTCTTCTCATGCTAGTATCTCTACTAACCCAAGAAGATCCGGTGAGGCTGGCAGCTGGAAGGCAACTCTTGTTGCTGCTCCATTTCTTTGTTATCACTTGCATATGGGAAGGGAAAGGCAGTGATTTGTTCTACCATATGAGAAACATCTTCCAGGGAGCCAGTGCCAACCTTGGCAGCTAGGGAGGATGTATGATAAAATGGCAACAGCTGCATGTGACTTTATGTTCTCACGGGGCCCTTGACAGAACTTTGTGATCTTGCACATGCCTTACAGACTGATAGCATTAAAAACTGCATCTCCATAGAAGTAACATGCTTAGCTTTGGCTCTAAGTGTCAAGTCACATTCATTAGTTATAATTCATGTGTCATTGCCTTCCTCGGGAGTCATCGCCATCTTATGATTGAAGATACTTTCACTATGGAATTGACAGGAAGGATATTTGTCTTTTAATCATTATTACCAAACTGTCTGATCAGTATTTTCTCACTTTTTGCTGAAGAAAAACAGCCTGGCACAGCAACGGCAGAGGAGACCAGCATGTCTGCCCTCCCTCCCAGACAAGAAGCACAGACAGAAATGTCTGGAACATTGCTCCTCACTAGTCCTTTTCTGCAACACGAGGGCTGGGAAAGCTAAAGCCCATTCAAGCTCAGATCTTCATGACTTGTCTCAGTGAAGAACCTCTGCAACTGTGCAATAAACAGAGATATGCTGAAAAGTTTTGGAAACACAGAACTAGGCATCTAAGAGAGGGATCTTCAAAAAGGGACACAGTAAATGGGATGTTGTTTACCAGTAGAAAATGGTGGGAAGAAGAGCAGCTGCCCAGCCTGGGTCTTTGAAAAGAGCTACATACCTAGCTCAGTGATGGTGATAAGGCAATTGCGTCTGCTCCAGATACTGGAGTGACTCCAATAAAGAGACATGAAGATGAATAAGTGATTGGAGCATCTGTTGTACAAGAAGAGCCTGAGAGATCTGGGACAGCTCAACCTGAAGAAGTAAAGGCTTATGGGGAATCTTACTAATATGTATGAATACCTGAAGCTAGGTTGTAAAGAAGAGAGAGCCAGGATCTTTTCAGTGGTACCCAGAAAAAGGGTAAAAGGGAATGGGGACACATTAAGAAATACCAAATTTCATCTAACCACAACAAAAAACTTTTACAATGAGGGTGGTCATACAGAGAAGGTTGTCTAGAGAGATTGTGGCATTTATATGTGGAGATTAAAAAAAAATAGACACAGTCCTGGGCAAGTTGGTGCAGTTGACTCTACTTTGGGGTGGTAGTGCTTGGACTACATGGTCTCCAGGGGTACAATTCTAGGATTCTGTGATGAGCCAAAGACATACAATAATTCCAAGCCTTATAGGCAGCAATGAAATCTCCTTTCTGACATTTTCACTTAGCCTAAGTAATAAAATGGTCATTAGGTGGCAGACAAAATGAGAAAAAGAGTGACTATAGCCAGAAGGTTAGGGTAAGTCAGGTTGAAATTTCTCGCTTCACGTAATATTTCACAATGATATGAAGTATAACAGGTTTTGAGAGAAGTTCTCAGGAAAAAAAATATTTTTTCAGAACAGCAACTGCTTGATGATAAGAAAATTTACTGCAATATTAGAAGAGATATTTAGGTTCAGACCTATATCTCCCACATGCCAGCTGACTGCTCCAGTACTGGAAATATTAGGTAGCAGTCACCACCCAGGAATTTAATGATTTTGGGAGGGAAATGAGTGAAGATTAGACCAGAACCTGTGGGTTTGATACTTGTGAGAATCTGTAAGTTGTTAGAACACGATTCACAAATGAACTGAAAACAGTAACTGAACCTCACATTGTATATACACATACATATTCTTGCCTATGCAAATATGAGCAAAACCAATGTAGAAAATCACAGGAATCACCCGAACAATCATTTTATCCTAAGTTGAATTTGGTTGTAAAGGAAACCTATGGAAAACACTACTCAAAAGAACTATGGATTCCACCTAGGGGAAAAAAATGGTGATGTCATCCTCGGTTGAAAATGAAAGGGCTGTGAAACACTCCTTTGGCTGACCTCCAGATGCCTGTAAAAAGTAAAAAAAAACCATTGCAGATAGCTTGGGAAGTCCGAATCTGACAAAACCCCACACTACTACTGTGAACTAAAGTTCCATACAACTTGCTAAACAAGACAGGATACTGGCAATTTTGCATGATGGCCAGAATCAGACTATAATGCCCAGTAGGAACACTCAGTACCGTAGCTGGGGTTTTGGGATCCTCAGGGTCTACCTGGAAAGAAGTGAACGCTCAGACCGTCTACTTTAGGTAGTATGTGGAAGGTGATAGATAAATTCAGAGGACCTAAGCTAGGTCCTCATATAAAATGATGTGAACATTTTTCTGCATCAAATTAGCTATCTAAATCCCCAAAAGAATTCAGCTGCCGCAGCACATCAAACATAGACTCCTGGTAAAAAAGGAATCCAGAATCCCATAAGCATCATGGAAAGACCTACACACTTCAAAGGGAGCACATAAGAAAGGGCATACTAAGTCAATGTCCTAGGTATGCTTTTATCTGAGATGACTAAAACCCATATTCCAGAGAACTACCCCACTGAGGTGGTGGGAGTGGTATGGGATAGACTCCAGACTCAAGTTTAATTTATATCCCGGCAAAGGAAAGAAATAAGGTTCATTGGATTAACAGAAGAAAGCAAACATGAATATGATTCTGTAATTTGGTGGCTAGACACTCCTGTGGGATGGGAGATACTCACATCACAGAATATTTTCACCTTTAAAGGTTTGGAATTTCCCTGAAGCCTTTTGGAAATAAAAACACAGCAACATCCAGGGCTTTGGGAAGAACATTTTATTGCTAAGCATATCTTTAAACAAAATGCAACTAAGAAAAGAAAAAGAATCAAAAAGAAGAAAAAGGAAAAAAAAAGCTATAACATCACGGTAACTCAAATAAAAATTCTCCAGGTTGTCCATAAAGCAACAGGGATATGGTAGAAGCCCACATACAGAAATGCACATGTTCCCAAAAACTGTCCAATAGAAACTTACACAAAAAAGGAAAGTGTAAATATTTTTCCTTTAACTTAAAAAAGGAAAGCAAAAAGGAAAGGAAGAAAGAAAGCAGGAAATCATTTCACAAGACTCCAAGACTCCAAGAACAGCAATCTTTTACAGACATCAAGATATAATCAACTCTATATAGTTTCGGCCAGTTAAGTCATCTAAAATCGTGCTTTCATACCTTTTTAAAACCTGTCTTTTTTTTCTTTTTAGTATAAAAAATAAAAAAGAAAAAAGCTCAACCTCACACACGCGCACACGCACCACACACACGCACACATACACGCACTGAAAATAATTGTTAACATGAAAGCATCTTCTCTAAACATTTGAGAAGACATTTTTTGAATTTAAGTTCCCATGTGCGTGTGTGTATCTGATGACACTTCTTCAAAGTCAAATATTCATGCGACTTATAAACACCAGCAAGAGTAGATTTCTAAACCTAAACAGCTGATTAGCTTTCATCCGCATACAGCAAAAGTTTTCATTTCTGATATCCCAGGGTTATCAACCCGTCTTGGTTTTTGTTGTTTCCCTCTCTGTCTCTCTCTCCCTCATTTATGTTTTTGCACATGATAGGCATGGCCGTCAAACCACCTCACTATTGTTCTGTACAGTAAGATAATCCTTTTCACAATAACTGGGAAAATGTAGAAACCAAACAACCAAATTAAATAAGTTAAATAAAATGTAAGACATTCCCAATTTAACCATAAAACAGTATATACACCATCAGGGTATCCATATAGAAATTATACTAGCAAAAAAATAGTAGTAAAATATGTAAACAAAATTTCAGATTTTTTTTGACACAGGTAACTGTGACAAAGCTAAAACACACACTCCCTTCACATTTTAAGGTTTGCTTTTGTTGTCTGTTTCTTTTTACTCTGTTCTTCAAGAACATTCTCATTCTGCATTAAGATCATAACAGAACTTCTGTTGCAGACGTCCCATCAAACATACCATGATAAATATATCTGTGTGTATATATATATATATTATATTAGTAAATTAATTTTTCTTTATTATTTTTTGTGTGTCACAGCAGCTTTATTTTCTTTTATATAAAAGAGAAGGAAAAGGGAGAATAGGGCAAATGGAAAGACAGAGATGATCTGAAATGTCAAGCTACAAAATTAAAATATTACATATGAAAAACAGTTATATGTCAAAAAAACTACGTATTTTGCATTCTTTTACAAGTGCTTAGCTTTTCTGACATTTATTGTTCTTGTCACAAGTTGAACTCCAGTGGTGTCTTTCTGATCTCTTTATTAAACTGATTTATTATTATTTTTTGCATGCACTGCAATGTCACAGAACCAGAACCCAGAGGAATGCTCCTTTATTTTTGCACAGTATATTCAGAATGGTTAATAACTTTTAAGCATTCTTTTTTGAATCTCCAAATCCCGTTAACCATACTTGGGTTGCCTAATGCACACTAAGTGTTATACTCAAATAAAGCCAATGACTGATCAGAACAGACCCAAACCCATCTGCTCGTCAGTTCAATTGCAAATACTGGAGCCAGATCCAAGAGAACCAGCTTTTCACGACAATTTTCCTCAGCACCACTCATCAGACACTTTCACTGTGTTGTTAGCAAACAACTTACTGCAAGATGACGGATTGTAGAGACAATACAACCAGATATGCAGAGTAAACACCATGGGTAGCTTTTCAGTTCATATACGATAATAGTCTCTCTTTATTTATTATGGACTTTTTTTTCTGAGATTTCTTCTCAAGTCATGTCCTGGTTCACCCCCCACACCATTCCACTCCACTCTTCCCTCCCTCACCCAACAGTAACCAAAGAAACCAAACAAAAAGCAACCCAAGAAACAAAACAAAACCAAACCAAAAAACCAACAATCTCCAAAATCATTTATTCCCCTCCTCCAATCTCGAAAAATTATATGTATGCTGGACACGGCCAGATCAGTTTGTTCAATATTTCTTTGTTGTTTAATAATGTTTGTATTTTTTTTCTTTTTCCTTCTTTTTTTTTTTTTTTTTTTAAATAAGTAAACTGAAAAATTATTGATACAGTCAGGGATCACGAACATTGTTAAAGACTCACTTGGAGATATGAAACAAGTAAGCCATGAAGTCTTCTACCTTTGCAGAAAGTTCAGCGGAGGAGGAGATTTGGAGATGTCCAAGTTCACTAACAGAGCAGAGCTGTGCGCGCCATCTCCAGAACGCTAAGTGTGCTTTATAATACATTAGGGCAAAGTTTGCTGACTCCAAGTGATGACTTAGACATTAACAGTCACTGCTGAAATTTTTTCCCAATACTTTTTCCCACAAACGTTATCTCCCAATCATCTCGTTCGCTGCAATGGTTCTGATATCTCAGTTAAATCTCATTAAGTATTTATATATTTATATATAAATATGTATTCTTTTTTACACATAATACTCTTTGTCCTTGTTTTTCTGCTTCTTGTGGCCGCTCTTTGAGCTCTGCTGCTTCTCCTTCACGAGCGTGCCGTTGCTCTGGGCCGAGTTGCTGATGTAGTTCCGCGTCTCGTCCACCTGATAGGACCCCTCGTCCCTGTTCCTGTACTTGTACATGGCGTACAGGAGGATGAGGATGCAGAGGGCAGCAGCAGCCACAATGCCGACGACCATCCCCGTTGTGCTGCTCGACTCACGGACCACCTCTGAGGCCCCCGGAACCCGTCTGATTCCCGGCTCCGTGGGGTTTGCTGTGGGCACATTACGGAACATGGGGGAAGTGATTAGCGGGCTCTTCAGCTTTGTGCTGTCTAGCTCATAGGCAGTGGGCAACGGAAGCAAGACTATGTCAGGCTGGGGTTTGAGCTCACGGTTATTCATTTTGCCGGCTGGCAATTTGGGAACCATCCCAGTCGAGGACGAAGCTGTGGAGCGGATCAGCTCAGGGGACAAAGACGTGGTAGTAGTCCTACCAGTTTCGGAGACTTTGTTAGGTCTAAAGTCCTTGGATTCCCACTTGGGTGCGTGTGCTTTGTAGCCACCTTCGAAGATTGAAGTGGAAAGACTCTTATCTGTTACCAAGGAGAAGGTGGTGTAAAAATCTTCATCATCAGTAGGGGGTAGGTTAGAGTCAAAGGTTTCCCCTGAGCCATACCCAGATATCACCAAGCCATCATCATCACAACCATCGCTGCCTTGGTCCGACAAGCAAGGTAACCCCGCCTCAGAGGTCATGGACAGGGAATCTTTGGTGGTCTCAATAATGGTGAGGAGGGGGCGAAAGGTAGGGGGAAGTGTAATGAAAGGTGCACGAGTAGCAATAGGAGGGATATCTAAAGGGTCTTCTACAAGTAGAGGGATAACTAATTCACCTCCTGGGATGGAAAAGAGAAAAAAAAGAAGATTAGTACATTTTAATGATACAATGCACAATTTTCAGTTCACTTAAGGGCGAGAGAGGATCTGGGCATTATGAAAAGGTGTCAGGGATCAGCTTTCCCTCTCTAGCTACACTGCCAACATATTTTCTTGGGGCTGCCTTTCGTTGTTCCCTCCCACCCTTCTTGGACATTGGTAAAGTGCATGTTCCATCTCCTACCTATGCTAGGTGCATACAGTGAAATACGCTGAATTTTTGGGGAACCAAATTTTTGATTTTTGAAGATACTCTCAAGTGACTCTGTGGTCATCAATTTTTGGTAGTGATCTTTTTTAGCATTTGGTTAGAAGACTATTTAAATTAATTACTTTGTACTTCCATAGAGCAGTGTTCTCCTAGATGTGTTTTTTACCACTCGTCTTGCCAGTTTTTCCTCTTCTTATTCTTTTCATTTAAAATAACAGTGTTATTTCTTCTCTGTCATTCTAATATGCTCACCTTCTGTAGCAGTATGTAAGTCCTTTCCCTAAGGTGTTTCCCATTCACGCATTTCTCCTTCAACATTGTCTGGCTTTTAAATTGTGGGAAGGTTCATGAAAGTGAGGGATGGAATAAGAACCAAGTACTTACTGGGTCCATGAAGGTACAGAGCTCTACTCAATGTTCGTCTCTTTTTAATCTTTCTTTAGCATTCTGTTTGACACTAGGAATGTCCCTTTCCTTGCATCTTTTGGGGCTACTAGTGCCATGCTATCTTCATCTTCCATTCTTCTTGATATTCATTTACTATAATTTGATTAAAAATTAAGATAGATTTTATTGTGATTGACAAAAAAACTGAACAAGGACTTTGATGAACCAAGATAGCACTTGAGCCCAGGATTATACTGCAGAAGTTGTCTTCACACCTACTGTTACTTCTTGACAGGTAGACAGTTGCAATTAGTTCTACTGATTTCTACCATGACGGTTACCTGCCTACAGAGGGCTGAAAACAAGGTAGACTTATGATCTCTTCTTCAAGTTGAACAATAAAGCTATAGATGTAACATTTGTACCTTACCACAATATAAGCTGCAAATGAAACAAGAAAATCAGTGCATCATTTCTATGATTTGGATTCTGAGCAGCAATATTGCTACTTTTAGGGTAATAGCCCTGTGTTGACTCTATATGTGACTGCACCTCTACTTTTGAGTCTAGGGTAGTTAACACTCTACTGTTTTATTTTGTGGATTAAAAAAAAAAAACCACAAAAAGTGTGGAATCTTATTATTTTATCTAATTCCTTTAGTTCTGATTATATAGTTTTCTGCTGACATAGAGGCTATCAACCCTTTTTTTCAGAGTGAACCATATGGTTTTTGAAAGTTTGTGTATAAATTGTCCCTTGGGTAATTTTTCTTTGCCTAGCCATTTAAGTAAGCAGCTTAAAATATAAATTGAAGTGTTCACCTGACATCATGAGAGTCATCTAGATCTGTTCAAAGGAGTGCAACTCAGTAAGAAGTATTCCTAATGCATAGGAAATTTTGATTTATACTCACCATTGCTTAAGAAGGATGTACAAAAGGAATTATAGTTTCTAAAGAAATAATTCTGGGTTTTAATTATATATTAATAACTGCTAATGAGCACTTTGGCATTGTTACAATGCTGAATGCATCAGGGTCAAAATTTCGCTCTCTCAAATCTACCCCATATAATACATGCACTTGTTTTCCACTGAATTCTGCCAGTAATGTCCATGGAACGTCTATAAAGAATATGGTCTAAAATCAAAATACCTTCTAAATGTATTTGGAGAGCAATATATCTGAACAAATTACACATTGAAGATAGCAATATACTGAAAAAGTACTTAACAGTTTGATTAAATCTGGATAGCCAAAATAGCAATATGGCTTATTCTTTTCCTTAATGGGAAACTAAGTGGTGGCACAGTTTAATCAATTGTAACAGTCGGAATTCTCTCAGAGGCACCAGGGTAGAAATTATGCCAAAATTAGAAATGCGGTACTTTGCATACTTTCATGCAAAGCTAGTTTTAAGTTAAGATACAAATGGCCAATTTGAACATGTTGTTTAGTTTTCTGAACTTCCTCAGTATGTTCATATTTCTCTTTTGTTACTGCAGAGAGAATGAAGAAATAAGTACCAATGTCTCCATACTACATGCTTTAAAAAAAATTATGTAAAAAAGCCTAAAGTGTTGTCTGCCAAATGGCTACACTGCATTTTGTGCTCATGCATCTGAGCTGTTTTCTGAAACTAGAAACTAGAGCATGTAATATGATTTATATATGTCCAGAAGGCCTATCCATGGCTTGAGTAGAGCATCTATAATCTATGCAAACAGGTGGTCTCAGGATGAACTTGGAGTATGCCTTGGGGGGAAAGATTATCTGTGAGCCTGGTAAAAAAAATGAATAAAAATAACAGTATTTAAGTGAGGATTGCATCAAATTTCATGAGTCTGGAATTTAAGTTCCAGAAAGTCAGGGATAGATAGTGCTCCTTTAAACAGTTTTTTAAGATCAGTGTTTTGCTGTTCAATAGCAATACTCATCTGATTTTCATTCACCATCTGTGACACTCAACTGGAAAAAGAAGTTTGTCAGCTTTTAATTGCTCATCTGGAGCCTTGAAGTGCCTTTGTTCTTTAAAGCTATTAAACTGGCCTACAGCATCGGTATGTAGCTTATCTGCCACCCATTGCAGCAATATTCTGGTTAAAAGAGAAGTTATTTTGGTCCTGTTAATGATTAATTTTCTGGAAGGAATCAGACATATCTTACGTTTAATATGAAGACCTTCCTTTTGTCCCAGTAACCTTTGCATTTAAAACCATGTCATCGTTATACAGTTTTTGTTGCAATTTAGGACTTGAGCTGATGATCAAGAATACTGGAACTATAAAAATGGTCACAGCCTTCTTGAAATATTAAGTAAAGCTGATAGACTTGCCATGGTAAGTGGGATTTTACATAGGTGATGGAGAAGATAATGGAGCTTTTAGATGCTAGCAAGTCTGTTGGATGGAAGACAATGTAAGACAGAGTCAGGACTAAGCTTTCATCTCTCAATGTATGTGAGGAGAGAAATAACTTTCATACCAGGAACACTGGATTAACTTTGATACAATTATTTAATCTCATCACTAGTTTTTATTCCAAGTTGTCCAATGATCCATACTATGGTTACTTGCATACGCAAGAAATAGACTGTTTAAGGTCCTTCATTAGGAATCACTTCTCCATCAAGGAGTTAATTTGTTGCATTTACTTTTGTGGGGTATCAGGTAGATGCTAGGGTGGTAATAATGTTTTGGTTTTTCATTTTTTCATTGTCTGTAATAGAAGGAACTGAGACTAAAAAAAGCTGTGTGACAGTGAGTCAGAAAAAGCACTGTAGGTATCAAATTTGGCTTCTCTTTTATTGCATTGTTAGGCATCTATGCAAATCTCACAGCAAACTTGAAGCTGTAGGTCTAACAGGATGCAATCATAATGAATACTTCTTGGGATATGTGATTTACAGAGGGATAAAAACATCCTTAAAAATGGCATGACAAAAATGCCACTCAGTCTAAAAGAAATGTGTTATTTAAAGATAACAGGGAATGTAAATCCTGAAAAGCTCCCAGGAAAGTGTGAGAAATATGATCACCTCTATCTATGGAACAAGTGCAAACTTTCATATCATACCTGCAAACAACTCTGTAACTGGTGCTACATTTCTACATGTAAGAGACACGACAGGGTGTCTGATGACAAGCAGATGATGAGTGTGTGTGTTTAGGTGGAACCACCTTCACAGAAAAATGGCTGAGGGTGCAGGAAGCTGCCTGGAGCCAGTGGTCCTTTGATGGTGGAGTAGTGGTGCCTCTTGCCCAGGCCCCAAGTTGGTTTAAAGCTAAATGCTGAAAGATTTGAAAGACAAAATGGCCACTTGGTTGTCAAGAATATCTTATGCAGGATTTGGATCCTGAATGGTTTGCTGTGGAAGGCAAATGTTTTATAGATTTCAATCTCTAGAAAATGCTAAAGAGGACCCCCTGAAAAACCTTACATAACAATCTCGAAAACAAATATGTTTGAGAGAGGTTTTATGTTGGTCAAGTTTTCTTTTCTCCTTACAATGTCTACCCATTTTTCAATTGCAAAATTAATGCTTTGCAGCCTTGAATAAAGCTTACAGGTTCAATTTCCAAATTGCTCTGTGCTATAAAAAAAAAAAAAGGCAAGGCTGCAACACAGTTTGGGCCGTGGCTTTCAAACAAATATTCATGTAAGACTTAGATTCTGTTTGTGAATGATATAGGCTGTTTCCCTATATCATTCACAAGTAGTTACAGGTTTCTTTCCCCCTTTTTTTCTGTTGGCTGTTAAGCACCAGTTAAAAGTGTTCACTGGTATGCTGTGAGTTCAGGATTACTTTAGCAATCTAAAGATTTCACAGGGATTTTCCAAATTTATTTTTCACCTACTTTGTGCTTTCTCCCCTAAGCAGGAATAGATGTGTCTCAAATAGAAATATGTTTTTTAAAAAGCTCCTCTTGACAACACAATGCCAAAGAACTAAACAAAAGAGAAACAGATTAAAATTTTTTCCTCTGCAGTGACATAGATGCAAAACGTATTTGCTTCTCCACAGAGTAGCTGAAAAAAACCCCACAAACCCCAAAAAACTTAACACCAAACTGGAAGGAGCTCTGAGAGAACTGAAGTCTGTGGGGTGGGAAACCTTATACTAAACAGCCCAGTGCTTTGCTTGGCCTTCTTATTCCAGAAAGTGTGCATGAATTAATTAAAAATTAGCCTTTTAATCTAACGCATATGCTACTTTCATGGAGTTGTGCTTTTCTTTAAACTACCAAGAACACTGGGGATATAAAAGGTCTGCTTAAGCCTTGGAGCTGCCCTGCTTTTTGCTTTATGAGCATATTTATAGATATATAATTCATACCTCTGGAGCTGATCTCCAGTCAGAGTTCTCTGCCACTGGAAAAGACAGAGTGTTAAAAATTTAATAGAAGCCTTATGAACTGTGAGGATGGTGTGGGCAAGTCAGGAATGCAGAGGGCACCAAAAAATACGATAAATAAAACAACATGAAAAACTGTAGCAGCCGCTGGTTTTCATCTTTAGAGCTACAACTGCTTCAGTGGAGTCTCAGGCATCAAACTGATACAGGACAAAAGGCACACAAAAGGGAAGCCTGAAAGATTCATCTTCTCCTGACGATGACAAGGAACACACCTTATCGTCGCTCTCTTTTCCAGCTGCAACTGAAGAGCTTCAAAATGTCATCCATAAAGGCTGCACAATTCATCCATTCCTGCATGTACTTGAAATTCTGCATCCAAAATTTGTAATTTTCATTCTATTCTTTTGATGTTCCTCTGAAGCCTGACTCCATTTTCAATATGAAATACGTGCTAGAGAAATAATTCCTTGCCTTTCCCCCCTCTGCATCAACACAATAATTCCTTATTAAAAGACTGAGTTCAAAAATTTCAGTCTAATGGTATTTAGTTAATTCTGCTTTGAGTCCTCTGAGGAGAAAGAGGAAATTATTCAGAATGTAGTCTGTAATTCAAAGGAAAGGTGATGCTAACACAAAACCTAGTAGATGAATATTCTCAATATTTTCTACTCTTGCAGTCTGAATTAATTGCAATTGACAGATAGTAGTAGAGAGAAAAACATGATTTTCACAATGCAATACTGCAACTCTTTATCTCGGATATCTCCTTTTCCTTTCAGAGACTATATAGTCCTCAAAGTGATTAGATAAAACTGGATTTCTGGTGGAGTTGGTTGAAAAGCATTTCCTAAGCCCCTCCTCGCAACTATATTAAAAGACATCAGTAAATGCAGTGTTTCCCAAAAGATGGCTGATGAGCAACAGGAAGGTACAGAGTTTGAGAGGTCATGAATCCCAAGGTGATGCTGGGCTGTCTTTCACTGATGTAAATTGTTGGTCACCTTTGTGGAGTTTCAGTGAAACAGAACCTTCCAGAGAGGTCCTGACGTTATGTCTAGAAGCAAAATTCTAGAGCAAACCCAAGAATTTTGGTGCCCAGACACTGAACTTCTCTGAACCAATTGAAACATGCCCTCTTCTATCTCCCACCATTATTTTAAACTTTTATGATTACCTGGTGACAGCTTCCTATTCAGGATAATTATTTGTTGTGTTTTCAGCATCAGTTATCCTAGGGACCTGATGGTCCAACCTAATATACTGCTGAGCACAGCACCACTATGCAGAAATGGTGAAAACATATCTACTTATAAAGAAGCACAGCTTTCTCTTACTTTTACTCACTGCTTTTTGAAGAAACTAACGCAAACCTCTTTTGTAGTAAGGAAATTTTAGAGGTTCAGGATCTGTCTGCCAAATGCATCATTTCTGGATGATGCTATCAAGTCTGATACTAACAGTAATATGGTGGGTGCATTTACCTGGTAAGAGTACACTTGAGAGTATCATTTAGACTGGACATTGGGCACATAATCAGCAATGACAAAAATTGATAGAAATAAAATAGTTTCATGGGGATAAAGTAGGAATCGTGTAGAGCTGCAGTAGGAAAACCCTGAGAACTACGAAAATGCTAAAGAAGTCCCATAAATTTTCACTTGACATGAAGGCTATGCCACCAGGCTAAATACAATTTAAGTAGCTTGAAAAGAAATGGCATTACTGGTGATTCATGTGGGGAAAGGGAGAGAAAGCTTCTAGAGGGGGACTGAGAAAGAACAGAAGCAAACTGCCTCAGACTCCTTCACCCCGTCCTATGCACAGTACAATATGGCAATCGACAATATACAAAGAGCACATAACATAAAGGCAAATACAAACTGATTAAAAATAAATAAACTTATATATATTTTCCTAAAACAAAACCATACACTAGAAAATAAAAATGCCACAGCAACAAGGTCAGAGAAAGGAAAAACAGAACAAGTAATTTACTTTATCAGCAAAAGAAAGATCAAAACATATGAGAACTGAAAAAAATTATGAAAATCAAAAACATTATTTCCTTTTAAAAAAAAGTAACCAAAAATACATAAAAATATTTAGAAAGCATACCACATTGATTTCATAACAGTCAACTTACATCAACAAATTGCCCGCATGTTTTTTGGCATGAAAGGAAAAATTTACAAAAGAAAGTTGTGTAAGAATGCTCTTGGACAAGTAGCATTGCCACATTCTTGTAACTTGCTTTTTTTCGCTGTTGTTTCTTAAAAACTTTTTTAGCAAAATGTTTATTATTTCTTTTTAAATATATTTGTTTTACAACAAAGGGCGATACAGGGAGGCAACAACACATACATCCACACCACATAACATGAAAAGAAAAAAATCTTGCACCTTAACAAATTTGAACTTGTTTTTTTTTTTTTCTGCTGTTTTTGGTTGTATTTTTTTATCTTATGTAAAGTTGTTAGCATATTGCAGTTGAAAAATCCTGTACAATTTATTGAATTTACTTTTGCTTGTTTGCATATCTACACATATAATGTTTTTTGAAAAGCAAAGTTTGTTGCTTTTTTTGCCTTTTTGGTCAATTTGATATATATTTTTTTAAACATTTTCTTTTTTTCTATAATTTTTGTGTGTGTGTGTTTTAAGGAATGGATGACTGCACATAAAATTTGAACAATGCTAAAGAAAGGGGTGGTGAAGGGGAACTTACGGGAAGAAAAAATGCTTAGGGTGGATGGAGTGGGAGTGTAAAAATCTATGAGTGTACTACACAGGAGATGAAGATGATGGGAGTGAATGTGTAAGTCAGTTGCCATGTCCATGTAAGGGCGGTACGGAGTGATCTAGCAGCATTAGAGCTTCTGGCTGTAAGGAAGGGATGGGCAATATACAAAAACAAATGAGCATATTCATGCCCATCAACAAAAAGAAAGAACAGAACTCTAACATTGACAATCTCACAAACCCTAAGCTGCAACTTCTTCAACATGCAAGTTACAAAAAAATTAATAATTATAGTATTAATATTTACATTTTCATTAAAGGTTCTCAAATTATAAAAACAGTTAAGACTTTTCCCTACTAAAAATATCAGTAAAAATACATAAACTAATAATAATAATAATAATAGTAATAATAATAATAACCAGAGAGTAAAACAAAAAAAACAAGGAAACTAGTTTTATGCATTGGAATTAGAACAACTTCATCTGTAGCTACCCACAGCCTTCTTCTTCTAAGAATCATATTTTCTGAAGTCCATCAAATTGACATCAGTATTCTCAGTAATTTGAGACAATCATTTCTTGAGCACATCAAATGTCTGTTCTGAATATAAAGATTGTGTTTACACACCCCGTCCCCACTGTCAAATTAGACTGCTTTTATATATGGATTCTCTGGAGAATCTCAAAAATACAGCTGTAGGATTCTGCCAGTGAAGTAGTTCCTTATTTAAAGACAGAAATAGAGGGAAAAAATTGCAGAAAACAATTCATAACTCTTTTGTTTGTTTGTTTGTTTTTTTTCATTACTAGATTGGAACAAACCAAATCTAAGATAGAAATTCAACCATTGAAAAGAAATACATCAAAATATAACTATGTAGAGATATACTAAAAAAAAAAGCAAAAAATAAAAAAGAGCACTTTGTTCCCAGGAATAAGGGAGATAAGAACAATTACTGGATTTTGAAATTTTATTTTTAAAGAAAAAATTATTCCACACACTTTCAAAGATGAACAAACCAGATGCACACATTGAAAGGAACAGACAAAGCAGTCTAGGGACACTTTCATAATTTGAATTTTTTTTTTAACAATTGGATTCTCTTTCCTTCCGTCCCCCTCCCATTTAAATATGTTTTCATTTGTTGGCCAAAAACCCCACCACCCTTGAGTGTTGCTTTTTTTTTTAATACATCTTTTTTTTAATCACTTATTTTTAAAATAAACATGGAGAGGAAAAAAAAAAAGACGTGCAGTCTGGATGTACGTCATAAATAGACATAGAAAAAGATAGAAGAAATTGGCTGAGATCGACAAATGGGTTATATAATAGCTTAATTTTACTGTAGGGTGTTAATAATAATGCATGCTTAAAGTAAGTTGCATTTAGGGAAAGTAGAAAAACAGAAGAGCAAGCAAGGATTTGGGGGGCGGGCAGGCAGGGGGGAA
>VZTI01005483.1:1896731-2057405 GCA_013397865.1 Struthidea cinerea
CATCCATGCCTCTCCAGAAAGGGCAAAGCACATTCCAGCGGGATCTCTGCATTTCTGGGGGAGGTCAGAAGGGGAAAAGGGTGAGGAGAAATTATAAGCTATGCTAAGTTATACTTTTCACCCTGACTATGACCTATCTGAATCCACTCAAAACACCAGACTCCATCCCTTGTCCTGACTCTAACTCTCCAAGGCATACCTGAAATCAGTGGCATTTATTTTTCTGCCTAGTGGCAGAAAAGGCTGCCACTACTAGCATTAAGACAGAGACTACTTTCTCCTATGCTGCAAAAGGATAAAAGGTTCAAGGAGACATTACTAACTGGTCCTTTCCTAAAAGTGTGTCCCAAATACTATACGTCCTAGAGGGGTCCTCAGCTTTCTCTGAATTCCTTAATGACAGACACGATGTCTGCATTTTTCTTGTATAAAGACCATCACCTTGATATCAGAGTCCTTTCAAGAAGGAACTCGGGACCCCAGCAAAACAACCTGTTTTGTTTGGTGTTTTAAAAGACAACAAAATTACATATAAAGCTCTGGACCCTGCCTAAGAATCTCTCCAGGAGGTGGGAAAACCAGGCTGTAAGCACTGCATATACCTTAGCTTTCCAGCAGGAACATCAGCAAGATTGTTCCATAAGCCATCATAAAGGTCATGCTACCAGCAATCAGTTGAAGTGGGAGCTATCTCGAGATTGAATTTCTGGGAATAATGGGGATATCCTCCCTGTAGATGTGGCCAGGGGTACTTTTGTGTAGATAAGATAACTAACAGGTAGGATCTTTTAGTACTTACTAACATGAGGAACAATAGCACCTCTAAAGCCACAGATAGATCAGTATTCATTCTGGGGAATATTAAATAAGTGTAAACCCCCAAAAAATTAAATAGCCCAGATTGGTTTTAGATGTATTACTGAAAACTGTCCAGTTCTGAGAGGAGTTATATAAGAGCTCCTACTTCAGAAGTGACGAGGTTGCACTGCCTAACAGCACGGTGCAGCTGTAGCTGGAATGTACCATGCCTATGCTGGGAGACTACGCTGGACCTATCTGCTACATCTCTTTCGTAAACATATTAGGAAGGGAAGAGGTCAAACCACAGAAGAGGAAACCTGGTCAGGGTTATCTCAGGGACAGAACATGCAGGTTACAGGAAGCAAAATGTTGGTCTACATAGGAAAATTTGGGGATTCATTTGTGGATCAGAAAGAATTGGTTAGGAATAGGAAAAAAAATTACAGAAGTGAGGCCTTTTCAGACCTCAGCGGAGATTTTTGCTTGGCAAGGTTACAAGGCTAGTGTCCCTGGACATCACTCCCCACCAGGATTCTGAGCCTCTGGTTTAATTGTACTTAGGGAGTTTCACAAAGAGGCATTTAAGCTTTGAATTTTAATCAGTATTTGTCATGACTTGCAGCTGGATTTTCAGAGTAGTGAAATATCCCCCTTCAGCACATTAGAACTGAGTGCCTTCTCTTTGATGCAAAACAGACTGTAAGGCATGAGTCTGGTTGCCAACTGTGCAGTCTATGTCAGGCCTCTCCAGAAAATACTTATGCCCTGTTTGACGATAAACGCCTGAATCCTTGCATGAGGGTCTGGAAAAGCCTTTTACTGCCTGAAAGATCTAAAGAGCTAAAGAACCACAACTGGAGCCGGAGACACTTAAAGAGATGACAAGATTTTGTAAAGGAAATCTTGATGTTAGACTTACAAGGGGATTTGAAGGGTGCTAAGCAATTTTTTATGTGGTCAATACAGAGGTGCTTGAATAGAAGCAGAGCTCTTTGGAAAATCTGGGTCCAGCAATTTCTGTTGAGGCTGGGAAAAACTTCTCCAGTCTTTAAAAAAATTCTAGCTGTTAATAGCCAAAACTAGATGTTCTAATTTGAAAATTGGATCCTAAATGCTTCCACATGAAGCTACAAGATGCTATTTTATTACTGAATATTTAGCAAATTATTCCTCAGAAAAACAAAGACTAAAAAGCATAACTAGTGCAGTTTTTTTTTTTTTTATTTTCAAACACTTAAAGTAGATCAAAGGACTGGGAGTATAAACATCTTTATTATCAAAGCTTACAAGTTTTTTGCTTGAAGGATTAAGCTGATAGCCAGTGTTTTGAAATGAAAAAATCCATATATCAACAGGGAAACAATTATACAAAAAGCCCCTTGTTCAGTGGCTTTAATGATAAAGTTTTATTATACTATTTTTTGTTTTCAAGTTGCATTTTAAAGGGAGAAGAAAAAAGTGAAGGTAATGCACATTTCTCTCTGTTTGTATGTGTGTGTGTGTGCGTGTGTGTGTTAAATAGCAGTATGAAAGATGGATGATAAACTAGGTAGGATCTAGGGCTGCACTACTGTACCCAGGTTCATGGTAACCTCTGGAACTTCCATGTCTTTTACCACTCTAGTCAAAGAATCATAGAATTACAGAATCACAGAATATGCTGAGTTGAAAGGGACCCACTAAGTTAATCAAAGTCCAACTCCTGACCCTGCACAGCACCATCCCCAGGATGAGTCCCACCATGTACCTGAGAGTACTGTACCAACACTTCTTGAACTCTGTCAGGTTTGGTCCTATGACCACTTCCCTGGGGAGGCTGTTCCAGTAACCAACCACCCACTGGGTGGTGAACCTTTTTCTCATATCCAACCTAAACCTCCCCTGACACAACTTCATGTCTTGGTGCTCCATTAAAGCTGACAGATTCTCTCTTCCCTAACACACTGAATCCCACACTATTTCTGTCCACTTCAACAAAATTCTGGTTCTTCCTGCTTGTACTAGCTCCCAAAACAACCTGTTCATTCTTGCATGCTTTTAACCTTTCTTAGTGTTTTTCAGACATCCAGCCAAAGGAATGCTTAGCATACCACAAATAACAAATAGCTTATAGATTAATAGGACTAAATACTGAGTTTCAAAGCGAACCCTCTTCCCTACACCCAACTCAGAATAAAAATCTGTTCCTGTGATTCCCATCAGCTATCTGCACTAATTTAAACTGTAAGAGAAGTGTATTGAATTAGCTGGTCCACTACAAAACAGAGATAGGAAGAGCCTAAGAATATAAATTAGTTATATCACTTCCCTTGCACCAGCTGTTTGTACTGGTAAAAAGCTCTCTCATTCTAAGCCCACGGGCATATCTGAAGCTTGGAAATAAAAAAGCAATCCATAGTAAGAACGTCTATATGAGAATGACTGGCAAAGTCCCACATGCCGTTTTGTTTAGGTTTGTGTGTAAGAGTTAGTTAGTGGGGCTTCTTTATAGCAGTGAGCCAAAAAAACAATCATCAGAAATTAAAGCACATTTACAGCTCTGAGAGCTAAGGAAATCATAAGGCTAAACTGCCACAGCAGTAAAGAATTTTTCAGGTGTTTGCCATAAGCTTATTATCTTTTCACAGTACTCCAAATCAAAGAGTATTTGATGCTTCCAGTGCTAAGCGGCAGAACCAGTATCACTGGCCTGAAAGCATTCTTCCCATGCATCTCTACTCAACTGTCTCTTTCTCCAGGGAGAAAGATCTGATGTGTTTTTTTGAAAGACTGAAGATTGATATTTGTAGTCAGCCCAGCTAAGGCTTTTTTTTTATGTAAAGCCAAATTTATTTAATCCTAAAAGTCAGTTACATGGAAAGAAGTCTTTCTGACGGGATTTTGCAACCCAAAACCAGATTCTCATACCGAAAAACTCAGCAGTAGAGTGTCATCCAATAATTTGAGTGGAAGCAGGAATAGTTTACTGTCTTTGGTCTAAAGACATGTAGCAAAAGTTTTCTGCATATTTATGGAATACTAAAATGTACATAATTTTCTGCTAATCAACAAACATAGAGCAGCACGACTGTATTAGTATCTCCTCCTTTCTTCAGTATACAGCTATGAAGCAGACAGGTAAAAATACATGCCATCAGGTTGTCCAAATGCTAGTAAATACTTCATGGCTTCTGCCTATCTTCTTGGTAGTAGTATCCTAAGAAGTCATATGCTGTTGGACAGGTTGGATCAATGCGCTGAGATCAACTCGAGGTTTGACAAGGCCAAGTGCTGGGTTCTGCACTTGGGTGACAACAACCCTAGGCAGTGCTACAGGATGGAATGTGGCTGGAAAGATGCCCAGCATGAAAGGACCTGGGGGCGCTGGTTGAGAGCTGCTGAACATGAGCCAGCATGTGGCCAAAAAGGCTAATGGCATCCTGGCTTGTGTCAGAAATAGTGTGGTCAGCGGGAGCAGGGCAGTGATAGTCTCCCTGTGCTGGTGAGGCCACACCTCGAGTTCTGTGTTCAGTTTTGGGCCCCTCACTGCAAGAAAGACACTGAGGTGCTGGAACATGTCCTGAGAACAGCAACAAAGCTGGTGAAGGGTCTGGAAGGTCCTATGAGGAGTGGCTGAGGGAGCTGAGATTGTTAAGCCTGGAGAAAAGGAGGCTAAGATGAGAGCTTATCACTCTCTCCAACTACCTGAAAGGAGGTTGTGTACTTCAGAAGTAGACAGAACCCTTTTTCAGCACAACATTTTTAATCACTTGCATACTAGGCTACATTTGCCATTTTTGTTGAAAGATCCTACAAAGTAATCTAATTAATCCCTAAAACAGCATAAGCACATTACATGTTCAAAGTCTAATGACTTGCTAATCCAGCCGCAAGTAACTCAGTGGATGGAACTTCCTCCTTTGCTTTGCGAGAGGAGAACCCAACGCATAATAGAATCACTGGTAAAAGGTTTCTCTTGCAATGAACTTATTTTCTGAGGGAAAAGTAGTGATTCTAGTTCTGCCCTCAATAATCTCTTTTCTTTTAGTATTTCCTATTCCTCTTACAGACATAAATCAGTGCTAGGAAGAACCTGCATCTGCAGCTTGTATCCAGAGATAGCTATTGTGCTTTTTATCTTGGAGTTGTAAACAAAATAAAGCAAAGAAAAACCACACAAAGAAAAGTGTTGTCCACTTCTTGGATGGCTAAATAATCCAGGATCATCCCAGGTGTTACTCATGTCTCTGGAAGACATTCAAGATCTAAGTATTCCACTTGAGAAGTCTCCACTGATGCAGCTACACCGTATTCTTGAGGATATATGGGAATCAGTACAACCATAGACCTTTAACAGTGTACACACTGTACCAAGGAAAGTGTTTGACAAGCCGTAGAAAAGAACAGGGGGTGCTAACATGTAAGTTGGACTATATAAACATGGTGATGAATTCCAACTAACAACAATACACAATTTCCTTGGTAATTATATCAAGCTAAATAGTGCAATTACTGAGAAGAAATAATGAACCATGTCTTTTCAGCATTGTGAACATCAGTTCCTTGTAAAATGTAGAGTGAAGACAATTTACAGTGTAATGGTTGGGAAGAGGCTTATTCCAGTAGGCTTTGAACAAGATTCATTTACCTGTGCTTCACACCTAAACTTATTTCTGTTCTTAATCACAGGGCATAATAGGGATTCTTATAGGGCGTGTTTTCCTCTACTAAGTTTGAGCAATTTTCAGTTTCCTCCTAGAGTAATTGGGGTGTAAGAGTTAAGAATTGAAGTGACCTATTCAAGCACAGGTTAAAAAACTGCAATAAATCGGGGATTCATAAGCTTATCTTCCAAATGTTGGAGGCAGTACAGCCCTGCTCATAATGTTACTTTCCTCATGTTACAAGAAGTCTTTGGAAGTCCAGAACTGAGTCTTAGGACTATGGGACTTGAGTCTCCTCTCTTGCCAAGAACAAGGCAAAATAGTCATCAGAATTAATAACAAGGACAGCCTCACAGCCATCCTAAATGGCTAGGCCAAGTTCCCCATCAGTAAAACGAGCTGATGTTGGATACACTAAGGCTTTAATATCCAGTAACCTGTAGAGGAAAAATGCTATATAAGAGATTGTTACTGATGAGAAGTTCCCTACCACGTAGACTGCTGACAGGTTCTACAAAATTACCACTGGGCAGGGGTGGGAAACCCTAGGTAGAAACCCTGATAATCTGTAAACATAAATAAATACAGCCCCAACTCTTCCTCTGGAAAGGAAAAATGGAGTGCCAAGCTTTTGAGCAGTATGTTAGGTGGTGTTCTCTCACACCAGTTCAGACAACGTGAGATGCTCTTTCCTTTTGATTGTAATAGTGCTTAAAAGCACTAGAATCCCCTTGAGATCTCAAGCAGAGGTGTTTGGAGACAAAATGGCAAATGCCTATTAATCCACGCTTTGACGTCAATTCTCCTACTAGGCAGCACTTGTAACTGCCTCAGACACACAATGAGCTAACTAACATATGAGCTATCTATCTCCGAAGCACTGCAGGGGGAACCCTTTGTATAGGAGCTTGCACCATGCGAGCTAGTCCTGTCTATCATCTGGAAAAGACAAGAGGGGATAGCGCTGTGACTCAGGCATTTGGGGATGGATTTTTGGCAGGACGTCTTGTTTGTTTGTTTTTACAGGCAAGTTTAATACTAGCCATGAAGTGCAGAAGCATAAAGAGAGGGTGCTGTTTTTGCAAATTTCCTTTTGAAAGTTCAGGATTACAGCAATGAAAGGCTGCTGCAGGCAAGTTTGAATCCTCTTTTTCAACATCGTGAATGACTGGAATAAACTCTACTGTGATTCAGCAGCCAATGCTTTAAGCTGTTTATCAGAGGTTGCATTACAGCAAGAAAGTGGCTGGGAAGGATATTTGCTCTGTTTTCATAATAGATTGGATTAGGAGAGAAACAGATCTCATTCCAAAAGTTAACTTACTTTAATATTGATGATATTAATATCTAGGGCCCCCAACATAAGAAGGACCTGTTGAAGCAAGTCCAGAGGATGGCCATGGAGCTGAGGGCTGGAGCTTGTCTCCTGTGAAGACAGGCTGAAAGAGTTGGGGCTGTTCAGCCTGGAGAAGAGAAGGCTCCAGGGAAACCTTATAGCACCTTTTTCCAGTACCTAAAGGGGACTTACAAGAAAGCCGGAGAAGGACTTTTTATAAGGGTGGGTAGTGATAGGACAAGGGCTTCAAAATGAAACAAGGTATATTTAAATTAGATATTAGGAAGAAAT
Organism: Struthidea cinerea; assembly: GCA_013397865.1. NCBI lineage: Eukaryota > Metazoa > Chordata > Aves > Passeriformes > Corcoracidae > Struthidea > Struthidea cinerea. The sequence continues at coordinate 1,903,803 of VZTI01005483.1, forward strand.
TCTTTACTGTGAGGGTGGTGAGACACTGGAACAGGTTTCTCAGAGAAGCTGTGGATTCCCCATCCCTGGAAGTGTTCAAGGCCAAGTTGGATGGAGCCCTTGGCAACCTGGTCTAGTGGAAGGTGTCCCTGCCCATGGTGAGGGGGTTGGAACTAGATGATATTTGAGGTCCCTCCCAACCCAAACAATTCTATGATTCTATACTATGATAATTGATGCAGGATGACTGCTTTTTGCTATTGATTAATTCTGCTTACCTCATTTGTAAGCTGGGAGGCCTTGGCATTCTTTCTCCCTTATCTTTGCACCATGATAAGATAATGTATATCCCACTATCCCAAAAGTTTAATTGTTTTCTTTGTTAGAGAAGTTGGAGCACACCTTTCAAGATGGGGGCGGGGGGGGAGGAATGTGGGGGTGTGGTGTGTATTTTGTTTTTTTTTTTTTTTTTTTTTTTTTTTAAACCAACATTTAATATTCATAGACCAGGACAGATCACATTGCTGTGGAATCACTATTTAAAGGCATATATTGTCATACATTTGAATATATTTTCCATATTATTCCTTACTGTATTACCTGAAGTATTTACATTTAAATTTTGGGGTCATTGTTAGAAAATCAACTGAAAAATGACTGCATAGCTATTAACCATCATGTCTGAGCCTCATGGTTTAGTAATTCTCAGGAGCATAACAATCATGAATACCTGTGAAATGAAAGTTAACTGCAGATCAAGTCTAATAGGATGGAAAGTTAATTAAAAGAAGCTAAAAAAATCTTATCATATCTTTCCTCTGCTATGAAGTAAGACGTTATATGGTTAGATTTTAATAGGAAAGTCTATTACTTTCTCATAGACTCTAATTTCCTTTATCTGTATGAGCCACAAAATTTTCTCATGCAGAATTATTTTTCTGATGAATTAATTATTTCTGTTCATATTCTTATTCTAATTGATGGTCTTAAGCACAATCAAAAAAGAGATGGAGCTGGAAATATGTTAATAGAACAAACACTTTATTTGGGCAATTCTGCTACTGGCAAACTTGCAGCTTTGAACTTTGTGAATAAAACAAAAAGGTGTTCAAATTCTAACCTTATTGCCCTGTGATTTACTGCCTGATTAGGGTATTAATAAACAGCACTGTTTTGAAGTTAGAAGAAACTTTTCACCTTCAAAAGAGTCATTATAGACACTTGAGCCTATCTAGGTCCTTGCTTGCCTTCTGCAAAGGACATTAAATGAGAACAGACACATGGACCAACACTATACTGAAGAACTGGCAGATTTGCCTGTTATTTCCAGTGCCTAAACAATTCTTGCTAGTCTTTCATGGTAAATTTAAGTGTTTAATGCAAAGTGGCTTCTTTTCACAACCTTCCATAACATTGAATTATTCATCAAAATGGAAGCATGCCAGAAGCCAAATTATAAGTTGCCATTGCTGTCTTAGAGCTCCATCACAATTCCTTATTATTGTCTTATTTCTTTGTCTGGTAATTTAGTAGTGGTAACCTCAGCTGAAAAATACTGAGAAAGGGAAGCAAGTGGCAATTCAAACATAACTACAAAGAGGAGAATTCAGCACAGGAGCACTAAGCTTTGAGATAAGATGACAGCTGTATGTGCTCTGTCTTCATAAGTAGGGAGGCATAACACAGAGTTAACCGGAAAAACCACTTCATTTCTGCTCTTTCCTCAGCTTCACCTTTCTTAGAAAAATACATTCCACTTCAAAAACTCTACCATGGTGTTTCCTGCTATTATATCTCAGTAGATGATTTTCCAACTTGAAAAATATCCACTTCCAACTCTAAAGACATTCTTCATATCAACTTGCTGCCAACCCAAGTTAGGGATCTGAGAGATGAGTTCAGGTCTCCTATCATTACCACTCATAAGGAAAGACTGTAGGTTAACATATGCACTCGGCAACCTTGTAGCTACCCTATTGCCTTCAGTGGTCCTACAGAAATATGACTGACTGAACTTTTAAATTGAACATAGATAAACAACTCCACATGAGAAATGGGGAACAGATTGGAAACCATTCCCTAACGTGGCACTGCATGGACTCTACAGGGACCATCAGGATACAAAACTATTAAAAGTCAGTGGACTGGTCTCTAAAACCAAGCACACAGATCAGTGAAGAGGAAGAAAGACTTTCTGTTTGCCCATCTATGGCATTCAGGTATAGCTATGGGTGAAAATATTCCTTTTGCTTAAACAAATACGGTTTTTCATAATGAAAAAACAAATTTATTTAGAAACATTTCCTGTCCTTTATTAATGCAATTCTTCTTTTAACTCGGCAGTAATTTATCCTCCTTCCACCTCTGCAGCTGTTGCATGCCCTACAAATAATTTTCTCCCTGCATTGCTCCATGTTTCTCTACACTAAAGCTTGTTAGTGAGTCACCGAAGGAAGCATCCTTTTAACCTCTCTGATTATTATATTTATGAAAAGCAGAAAATAGCATTCATCACTCTTACTAAAGGTCTGAAAAGCTTCTTTTTAATACCTGCAAAACGCCTTTCAAATCTGAGCTAAACAATGCCACTGAAGTAGTAACAGTGCATTTCTGGTCAAACATCTTACCTGACATATAGGGCTGGGTGCTCTGTTAGATAAGACCAAGAAGATCCATAACACTATCAAGTGCAGAAATAAAAATGAAAGTTGCAATGGATTACTTTAAAGACAGAAAAAAGCAAAAGGAGGGTTTATCTCTGCTCCCTTCAAGAATATTCATGTGCAGAATACAGACGCACCAGCTGGGCTCAAAAAAGTAAGTGAAAGTCAGAAGCCGCCTGATCTCAGAAAACCAGCAGGCATTTCTTATCTATTCAAACTGTGTAGAATAAAGTAGAGCATTGTAATGAAATACAGTAAAAAATGTAGATGATACGCACCTTACAAAAACAAGCTGTTGTATTTGACAGCTGAGCTTTGAAATGCTCCAGCTAAAGTCTCTCCTCTCTGTTAAATCATCTGGACTTTTTTTTCCAGTCTGTGTTTAAGGTCTAGCTAACTCTATATAGTGATTTTTTCCCCCACATATTACTATACAAATTTAGCCCTAATACTATAATAGCTGAATACTTTCTACTAAATACTAAATACTTTCTGCTAAATACTTTCTACTTTCATTAATCCCAAGTCACTCAACATCTCATCAGGCTGCCAGTTTTTCCAGCCATGTGGTTAATGTAATTAGCAAATACGCATGCACATGCATACATACAGGAATCTACACATATTATTTTTTTTTTTTTTTTTACTATGAAAGTATTTAATTTGCATCCAAATTCTAAATGGCTATGGAGATCCAAGTGCTGACTGCTTCCTTTTCCAAAATAAAAATCAATATCCCATTCACAAATGCTGTGGACAAAAGCTTTGGAAGAGAGTTATAAAACAAGTGAGGAATGCAGTGGAAAAGTTCTGCTTTTGGTAATTTAAGCCTATGACCAAACTTAGTCTCCCAGGAATTCTGTGTACGTACAATTTATTTTTTTTATACATATGCTATGAATTACCTAATTCACCCTTTCTCATCCAATGTTAGCTCTGGCCAACAAGCCTACTTTTGAAACTTAAGAGCATGATTTGCTACTCACCTGCAGCAGTTTTACACTGACAATGCTTATATGCATTACAGCTAACTTACATTAGCAGTAAATGAGAGGTACAGCACATGCATCATTTCTTACAGTGGAATCAGAGAGACCTAAAATACGACACGCAGACCATCTCCTGGTGACCTGTATAGTATACTACCAGCACTCTGTTTCCACATCTAAGATATTTGCTAGAACTATCTGAAATCTGTAATCACATTACGTAACTGAAAAATACTTACAGGTTTTTTATATATACACCTTCACACCCATATATATTTACTATATATTACATATGTATAAATATGTTTATACACCCATATATATATATATATATAGATATATTTTCCTTACTTTCTATTTCCAGCACCTTTCTCAGTGCTTCAGTCAGAGACGTAAAGCTCAAATTTATTGGATTTTATAAAAGGAAACTGCATTTGCCATCCCTTAATCCTTTCTTGCAAAGAATCTCCTTCCTCCGCAGCAGTTCCCTATGCTTATTAAGCTTCCCAACGATATTCAGAACTCAGGCGCTGTATAAGCAGAGGCGTCACTGTAATGGAGCAGAGAGATAACAGTGCCTCTCTACACGGCTTTGTCAGTACTACCCCTGAAATTATGTGTACAGTTCTATGCATTTCATTACCAGAATAGAACAGCACAAGACAATACAAAAGAGAAAACCAATAAAGAACTGCTGTTCAACAAGAACAATAATCATTGCTCTAAGCTGATGTCTAAAATCTTTAACTTCACTGTAGATAGCTTCATCATCTTGGTTTGCACTTGGTGAAATCTCCCTTGAATTAGAAAATTGATGTAACATGACACACTGCAGTAAAAGCTGTCATTGCTCTAACATGGCTAGATCCCCAGAAAAATGACCTCCTGGTGTGTGTATCTGTCTGAAGATTTAAGAAATCTGTAGGATGAAAATACAACTTTTGTTTAAAAGTGGAGGAGAGATTAACTAAGGTTGGAAACTGAAAGAAGAATTAAGACTCCAAGGTCTTATTTCAAGTTCTGCCATTCAGACAAACCTTAAGGGCCTGGTCTACAAAAGGATTAACTATCTCTTGTCAGTGTATAAATCTAAAATTTAGATCTTCGAAGCAAATGCTCATCTGCTCTAATATCCACAAAAGTCCCCTTTCCTGCTAGAAAAATTATGGCAATATAGCTATAAAATGTTGTTGGGGCTATTGGACGCTCACATATGCAGCCATCCCCAGGATATAACTACTAAAATTCATTTTAAATAAGTATGCTGAATGTGCATCTGGCATCAGAGATTAAATGCCAATAAAATACAATAAACAGTATTGCTTTTATAGGGATTTTAAGGTAAAAGCAATAGGTATCAATAACACTTGATGTTCTGAAGATCATCAAAAAGCTGGGCTTTCACAAAAAGTCTGCTTTTAGTAGTCCAGATGGCTTTGACCTGACTTGCTGCTTAGACTCCTAGTTAATTAGCTTTAATGAAATTTAAGCAAATTTTTAAAAAGAAACAAAACTGTTCAAGTTCCTCAGGATACTTTAAACATTTCATGTGAATGTAGTGTTCTTAAATGAGGCACACCAAGCCTGGCAGGTCTTAAGAGTTTCTTAAACTATCTGAATTGGCAGCTTGTGTTTGGACACTCGCCACCTACGAGACAGGCCAACAGAAAACTTGCAGCTTGTCATCAGGAAGGAAAGGTCATCTGAGAGGCAAAGGAAAAAAACTCACGAGGAGAATAAAAAAATCTACTATTTATGAGATACAGATTACTGGAATTAATTTTTCCTATAGTATCACATCTTTGTGTTTGCTGTAGAGAGGACTACCAGAACATTCATTCTTCAGGAGAGAACTGTGTGAATACCTTTTCAGAGGAGGTGAGATAGGAAAAAACTACTGTACCAGGTTTCCCTGCTCTTCTTGCATGGAGGAAGAGTTACTAACAGAGTGAGTTAGACACACGAATGGCTGTTTTCATCTTTCAACAATCCCGTTATTAAAATAGAGGTGCTGCAGGCACAACATCTGCAGTTTGTTTTACCATCTGTTTCTAAAAATATCATCTTAGTGAAGGAGACTTTTTTTTCACATCTTTCAAAAGCTTTTTTGTTTGCTTTTTCTTTCCAAGGGAAAAGTGATAGATTTGGAAAACAGCATATGTAGGAAAGATCACTCAGCTTCAGGGGTGGACTTCACCATTGCTATTCAAAATACAATGAAAAGCTGTGAACAACTGAAAATTTTGAAATATACTGGCTCAACTTCTTTGATAAATGTAATAAAAGGTTTTAGTCTTCTAGCATAATTCATACAGAGCTAGTAACAGATTTTTGCTATGGAGGAAAGCATGGTTGAACGTTCTGGAGAACCTAATGGGGGACAAAAGAAATTGAAAAACTGAAAAGAATTATAAGAAGCTCCCAAGTTATTTACAGGTGAAGTTTAGTAGTCATATTTTGAGAAATAAAAAAAAGGAGACAAATGAAGTGGGGGGACAAAAGAAGTCCCCATAAAACACTTCAAAACTTAAGTTTACTTTGTTTTGTAATTGGAGATTTTGTTAGAATGAAAATGTTCTCTGTTTTTAAAGCACCAGTTTCAAAATGAAAATGCACTCAAATCCAGCATTTAGGGTCAAGGCACCTTTTCTTGTTTTGGATATGACACAGACAGCTCAGAAGAAACTAGATGGAGTCCCTACAGCATTTTGACAGCACCAAATCTTCATTTTTCATTAAAAAATAACTACGGCATGAATATCTTCAAGTACTTTTCAGTCTCTGAATTCCTTTCAGGCTTATCCGGCATGTTTAAACATGTGAAGTGTGTGAAGGGTGTGAGAGACTGAAGTGTTAAAGGATAAAGACCCAAACAATTGGCCATCTGCAAAAGCAGCAGGTGCTTTGCTGAGGCCAGGTTTGTACCCCCACACTGAAGGGGAGGAGGAGATTTTTGGGTGTGTGGTGGTGAAATTTCTGATCTATGTAAGAACAGCCCCAGTGCCAAGGAGGGGCCTTCCACCAGTGGACTGCATATAATCCACAGTGTTCCAGGGAACGCTACCCATCCCAAAATGAGAATGAGGGCAGGTCGGGTAGGATGGCCAGTTTACTGAACAAAAGAGTACTTTATTTTATTTCAGATACATACATACTCCCACTGCACTGACTTTCTCTCCAGCTGTCAAACCTTTTTAATCCTCTCCACAGGTCTCTGAGAGTCCCCAGTACCCTGGCAGAGGAAAATGATTCAGAACCTCACCAAAGACACCTCCCTGCTGTGAGTTCAGATGCACGACAGGGTTCCTCTGTTTCAGATCTCAAACCTGAGTCACACTTGCCCTCACTCACAAAACACCTCCCCCCAGATCCTGGGATGTACTAGCAGCTTTCTGAGTTATACAAAACCCAAAGACTTGAACTAACATAACAGGAGCATGAGAAAGAGGATAAAGCAAGATTCAACCTACTTGTTCCACATTTGCTTATAAAGCTCCTAAACAAGTTTATTCTACTATTTCAGTTCCCCAAAACTAAAAGTATTTTAGCCAGAACACAAACATGGCATCAACAGATGTATAAATATACATACATGTACAGAGAGAGCGTGAGCGTGTGTGCACATTTTGCCACGTATTTATTATCCCTGTCTTAGCACTAAAAAAATTAGCATACAGGAGAACCATGGATTCTAGGGGAAATATGATCTCTAGGCACTCCACAGTAGACTTGTAGACTGAATGGAGAGAGGTCAGAAGAAGAGATTAAAATTATGTTTTGATATATTAGAAAATAACCTGAACTATTTGCAGGACTATTTTTGCTCTTTTCATAGGTCAAATACAAAATTGGTCAACTCCCCAAGATTTCAGCATTGAAATCAGTAGTTGCTAAAACTACTATCTAAAATCAGTCATACTGGTTTTTTGTACTAGGGAAAAAACCTGAATTATTGACATCTATTAAAAAACAAAAAGCGCTCAAAATTGCTAAAAGTGCTTTGCATTTCTGCTGTCCCTCAAACACAGAGCAACCTTTCCCCCTTTTTGATGCCTCTGACATTTACTGTTCTGACACTGACGTGGAATGAAACCAGCGGAGATAAAATTGGGGGCAGTTTCTTGTTGCTCTAAAAGAAGCTGATTTTGAGATTTTGTAACTTTGTTTGTAAAACAGTTGTAGTTCCTCTTGGATGTCAGAAGGGGAGCTGATGATCCTTATAACACCACCCCACGGGATCAAAGAACTTTAGTTTTTCTGAGACTCAGCAGAAGCAGAAAAAGAGAGTCCTTGGTGGTGGCTCTTCTGTAAGGTTTTAATAATGTATTTGTTAGTGCAAAGAAAAAGCAGAATAAAATGGCTCCTCAAGTTAGTAGACATCTGAGATTTCAAATGAAGTCAGTCTCTTTTTTTTTTTTTTTTTTTTTTTTTTTTTTTTCTGTTTTTTTGCTTCTATACCTCATTTCCAAACTGGTATGGTCTTTATCTCCTGCTCCTCACACAGCATTTAAGCTAAGTAGTATTAAAGAATTATTACACTTCACGTCCCCTAGGAATTGGGATCCCCACTTCTCACACTTGGGATAAAACACTGATTTCTAGAAATTGTGAATAAAAAATTGGAACTGAAACAGAGAGGCAGAACGAAGGCAAAGTAATAACCCCTTACACATAATTATAAACTTTGGCTTCCCATGATCTACTTGGATTGCAAATAGGTTTTCCTGCTCTACTGAGGTATTATTGCAGGTATTACAGTTCATGTGAACATCAATCAGTACCTTTGACCTTCTAGTACATAAGGCACCCTTTGGTCTAGGCATGATGACCAAAAGAAATTTATAAGAAAAACCTTTAGAAGCAAAAGCCTATCTCTGTCCCTAGTATCTGTAAATGCTCAACATGATTTCTCTCTAACAGACATTACTTATCTTTCAGAAATCAGATACTTTTTCTTGTTTAAAGGTAACTAACCAGTTGCTACAGACATTTAAGGTTCTAATAAACAAATATTTGCTTTTGATGCAGAATCTCTTTCTGAGTCATGTGCTAGCTCTTCTCTTCCACTGAATGTGTCATTGGCTATTTTTATTTTCTTTCCCATATATTTTATGAAGCTGAAAATCAAAGCTAACAGGGACAAAAAGCAAGTCGCAGCAGGTTGAAAATATCATATCTTAGTATTTTAGACATGTGTCAGCTTGATAACATAGGCAGAGCACTAGAGGGATTGCCAGAATGTGACAGTGCACATGGCTTTGAGTTTAGAGAACACGCTTTAAAAAAAGACTGGAAGGCAGCAAGGGCAAGGTAGCCAGACTGTGGGTCTGATTCTGATCTTTTCTCGATCTTAAAAGCAAAACCAGGGAAACTTACACCAGATAAGTCAGGCTGGAGAAGCTGTTAAATTTTTAAACGAAAATTCTATGAGGATGCAAGTCCAAGTGATGGAAGTGCTGATTTTTAAGATCTGTATATTGCTGTCCACTCATGACATTAATTTATATAGCCTGGGCATGGCTGATTCCAATGCAAGTGTTAATTCTAGAGGGAAAAGTGATATTTAATGAAAATAATGTCACACCAATGATCATTGACATTAAAATACTTGGCTTTTGTATCCCTCTGCATTAGCAGATTAGGAATTGTACCTACTTTTTAAAAATATGTGATCATACTACTTCTCACAGCAAATGACAATAGCATATAGTACTAAAACCTTAACAATACCACAGTTTATTTGCACATTTCTGGTAGGTAGCGGTACAGAACCATTTTGGGGTGTTGAACAGTAATTTGCACCTGAATATCAAAGTCCATTAAAATAGTAATTAAATCTCCATTCATCTTTACCTCATTTAGCTAGAAGTATTTCATTTACCCTGCCTTACAGGGTAATATATAAATACACAGAAGGAATCAACAGTAGAACTGGGAGTATCACATCAGAGTTCAGGCTTTTTAATCTTGGTTTAAACAACTGAACTCTCAGCTCTTCCCCTTGTTCAGTGACAAATGTCACAAAAGCTGAAGCCAGCAGCCTGCCCTGAGACAGAAAGCAAAAATAAGAACTAACTTTCTAGTGCCAGATATCCACATATAGCCTTACTGGGATAAAACAGGGCACAGTGGGACCTTTCACAACATCTCCTGCACTTGAGTGAGCCCCTTGCCCCCGCAGTAGAAGGCTGGTCACAGGCATAGCAGAGGCAAACAGAAGTCACCACTTAGCAGGACACAGCAGCTTTATCACAGCCTGGAGGTTACTGTCCTGATGCCCGGACATTTGATCATCACATTACTCCAGTCTGAAGGTTACCCTGAACTTCATGATGCAGGGGGCTAAAACTCCGATTGTTCTGCTCCAATAACCCGCCACTTGTTCTAAAAAATGGGTTTCTTTTGCTGTTAGCTTCAGAACAGGACTGTTCTGGTCTCTCTGCCAGAGGGCAGTATTACACAAAGCTATGAGCTTGTTGATTACAATATAATTTTATAAGCAGTTGCTTTACTTAAGCAATTGCCAAGGAAAAGCTTTAGATTCAGTAGCAATTACTAGTTATGAAGAACACATGAGATCTAAAATCTAAACCAAGCCAGCTTTAAATATTGATTAATTTTCTGCTGTAATAATTATACTCAGTAATTTTTCTCAGATTATGTAAGAATTAAGAAAACTAAACTGAGCATAAATCATTGGTTCCCACTGGTGAAAGAAAAGTCATCTTCTTTTTATCTCTCTGCAAGTACAGGAAGCATATCTTGGGTAAGTTAAATGGAATAATTAAATAATTCCATGTTGGAGACCTGAACATATCCCATCACTTCCCTCTTCTGGTAACTCTTAGCCTACACAGGTAAGTATTATATTGTGGACTTGTGAGAAAAGTTCACAGATTTCAACATCTTGTCTTCAGAACAAACTAATTCCTGAAAAACAACTGGAATTTTAGCTAGGCTAAAGGTATGTGTAAGTATGCTCTTTGTGAGGTTGTGAACACTATCTGCATGAAAATTGTCTGCCTCCTCCTCCACTAACTTGAGCTGATCCACTGATGCCAGCTGATGTCTCCTAACGCACTGAGGCTTCCTGTGCCATTAATGTGGCTAGTACGTTCATCAAGAACTGAATCAAGGTACCAGGAAATGAGCCACTAGACAAGCCAAACTATATTTTTTCTAAATAGTGTTTCAAGTCTAAGCAGACACTTAAAAACTCAGCTTGTTTTCCTCTCCTTTATGCATTATTGCACATTTATGATGCATATGGCAGAAGACACTCCAGATGCGACTCCAGAATTGTGTTCAAGTTATACAAGTAAACATCAGCAAGCCAGTTTTCACCAGCATCAGTAAGAGGCAGACATCACACACTGACAGACAGAAGACTGATCCCACAGAGTGAGAACACACTACTCTTAGAAATCCTGCGTACATCCTAGACTTTGGCCTGCTAACTACAAACAAACTATGAACTGCGGATTTTAAAAATACATTCACACAGATATCCTTTCATCTGCACATGCATAGTGATATTCCTTTTCCAAGACTGCCTTTTATAAAAAGACCTAGGTACATCCCATTAAACACACAGCCCGCATCCTGTGTGGCATTGCCTGGCGCCTAAAGCACAGATAGCAGGAATTCTTACTCTAAGACATCAGCATGTACACATAAATCCCTTAAGAAGCTGTATAAGAAGTCACTTTAGCATTATGTCAGTAAACCACTTCTAGGAGTGAAATGATAACAGAGTTTGAAAACTACTGAAAACAGAACAGCTGCAAACTTGGTCTTATGAAGCTCTGCGGACATCTTGCAACATCCATCCTGAAGCCTCGGGGAGACACTCAGAACATCATTCAAAGCTTGGTACCTCTTTGTGGACCTCCCTTGGGTAGGTCAGGAAGGGAAGAGGGGAAGGGAAGGGGATGAGGGATGACAGAGCGCCGAGGAGCTGAACACCAGCTTACGAACAGAGAACAGAATCACGTAACAACACTGGACCAATGGACTCCAAGACACAGTGACAAGACAGATGGACACAAACAAGACGCAAAATCACTACTGAGAAATTTAAAAAAAGCAAAGAAACCCCATAAAAAAAAAGTAGATATATAACTCTGAGGCTGCAAGAAGCAGCCAAGGGTACTAGCATAACTCTTCCAAAAAGAATAAATTATAATATAAATAAAAAATTAAAATCAAAACAATATCCCCCCAAATCATACACTACAGACTTGCTTGGTTAGCCTGAATGCGTAGCTCTGATGGAACATAAGATGGTGTCATCACAGCCCATGCACCGGTTAATGAAGGCCATGGTTAGTTACATCAGCTAAACTACAGCATGCCAGAAAAATGATCTCGTGCTGACCCAGAAATAAAAGATATGACAGACACTCTGCATTGCAATAAAATTCTTTTGATGCCATCTGCAGTTTCTAGGGCTCTTTACATTGGAAGAGTTTGTCCTGGGAATATGTGGGGTAAAAGGGAGGGTTTTTTTCTCTGAACTCAATTAAAAAAAAAGGAAAAGGGAAAAAACAGGATAGAGACTTTGCAGAAGTTTAAAAAAAGTAGGAAAATAAAAATAAAGGAGGGGTAATAATCTTCATTCTTTTGCACACAACTTTCTTGGGAAGTCCGAAAATGTGGCTTTCTTAAGGATGGCAAGAAAAGATTTTGTTGCCTTTATTGGTTTGCAGATCTATATCTCATTCTTGAGATGATTAAATTATTATTTTGTTGGAAGAACTCCAAAAATATAAATTGAGAAGTACAGCGATGATTTTAAAAATTAAAAAATAGCAGTATGGCACGATTACGAGCCAAAAAAAAAAAAAAAGGGAAAGAAATAAAAAAGAAACTAAAATATCAATCACCAAAAATTCATGCGGCACAAGATGAGGTGAAACGACAGAAAATGTTCTTCAAATATATACAATGTATATATCTATCTATATATACACGGAGCATGTATGTATATATCGATCGATATACCTGTATAATTTTTTTGTTCTCCCTGCCCCACCCTAACCCAAGGCTAATTGGTGGATGAAATTATCAATTAAAAGTAAAGAAATAAATAAAAGGAAGAAATAAAAAATTCTAACAAAAAAGAAATTAACGTGCTTTGTTCACCAAGAAATAACAATATCATGCATCTGTCCACACCAGCGGATGCCAGGGTTAGATGAAGGCATGAATTTCTGTGTAAACATGTGATTGGATGATAGGGGCTACTGCTGATATTGGTCATTTATTACTTTAGCATATAGATATATATGCACACTATATATCTAGTGCATATATAGATAAAATATCTTTGGGGTGGGGCCTTTGGAGCTTACATAAAAAGAAAGACCAATATGCTGAAAACCAATCTTAGTACTCCTAACATAAAAAAACCAAAACCAAAACCAAAACCAAAACTTCCTGTAAGTCATCTGCATGATTGTAAAACTTGCTCATTTGATTTTGTTTTGGCTGTAAGATTGTAGCTAGGAAATTCCATCAAGCAAGTGATGGTATTACACCCTCAGAAGCGTTGTGGATGAAGCCCCGTCCTTTGGGTCCAGAGGGTATTCAGCTTATGAGATGGGAAGTCTACTTCTCTGAGTACTCAGAGGCACGCACACAACTTTACAGGCCATTTCTTATTCAAAACATGAGAAATGGGCAAGAATTCCTGCTTGTCAGAGGGAAAGATAACTAATCGGGCACAGGATTGGGGGGGGGTTGGGGGGGGATGTTCTTCTTAGGAGAACAATAAAAATTCCCTAGGTGCTTCAGGAAGGTTGATGCAGCTGTGGAGGACAACAGCCAAATCAACACTTCTTTTGGTTTCTTCAATGAAGTCTTCACTTCCAACATACTAGTTTTTGTACTGTATTGGTGGTTTTGGAAGACAGAGTCTGCTTGTTTTCTGCAAATAAATCTCTGACCCAGGCAGCCTGCAGGTGGATGGCAACAGGCCAGTAAATTATAGATACAGAGAGCACATCTGTAGGATATGTGCCTTCTGTGTGTGGGTACGTGTACAAAACACTATGGAACTTCCAGTGCAAAGAACTGTAGATTTTGGCATAACTACTGCTGTCTCCAGTACCTCATCAGAAAGGCTTACCGGTCTGATTAGGCAAAGACAGCTTTAACATATAGGAAACCTTTCGGGAAACACGGAATAAATTTCTCTGGGGAAAAAGAAAAAGGATAGGAAATTGATGGGCTGATAGGAAAACTGGCAGCTGCACCTGGGAAGAAACACAGGATGCGTCAAGCTAGGCAGCAAGGATTAAGCCCTACAGACCATTTCAAGAGGCTGTATTCTGAGCTTCAGGCTAATTGGTGAATGTTTGGGTCTCACAGTTTTGAGTAGTCCAAGGAGCAGCTTGGGCAATGATCCCAATCAGCTGCCTGGCCTCCAGCATCCAACCTGCCTGGTGCCAGAGCCCCACTAATGGACATCCTTAACAGGAACGAGGGCAATGGTATGAGGAGACAGCAACAGCTGTCAGGAAAGCATAATTATAATCCTCAGGGCTTTGAAGTCTCAGTAAAATCAGATTGCAAGGGTGCTCCTCATTTCACTGAAAAGAGATAAATGCTTTCTTTCTTCACAGTGCTTCCTAGTCATTCCTTGTCAGAAAAGATATTTTCCTTACAAATCTTACATTCTCTGAGAGCAGCTGAGCGACCAAAACAACACCACAGAGCTGTGCTCAAAAGCACAGACTCAGGACCTTAGCTTGAGTTTTGAGGAACTTCAATATTTGAGCTTTGGATCTCCCTGAAGCAGGCCAGAAGAGAGTCCTGTACTCACACCAGAGAAAAGCATCATGTTTCTGGTGCAGAAAAAAGAAGTTTTTTGGTCATGTACTGGGTCAAGCAACATTTTCATAGAGATAAAAGAGGATCTTCTCTTGACTGTTAAGTAAATGCTTCTTCAGGGCAGATAAATAGGTTTTTTTGCCCCCTATCATTTAGATTAAGCCTTCTGGGAGATCTAGAGAACTAAGAGTATCTAGGGCTTGTCTGCAATAAGACGAATAGTGGGCAGTTTTTATCCCTGAACCTGCAATGGTTTCTTTTGCATTACATAAAATACAAATGGGTTTTGGATCCACAGCTGTCATTGCCATCACTTAGAATAATTCCTTACGTATACATGCATGTCTACAGGTGGTGTCTGTAAGCTACCTCAGTCAGGACAGGTCCAGTGACAGCTCCTGTTTTTAAATGAAGTTTTTCTACCAAAAGTCCAAAAGAAATCACTTTTGGGAGGTGGGGCATGAAGTGTTAGCCAGCCTGCTAGTGTTTCAAGCCAGCTTGGAAAATCCTGAAGGGGCAGAGTGAGGGAATCACATTCACACTGTCTTTTTTTAAAGTGTTCAGATGCAGATCAGATTCAGGTCTTGGATTCAACTGTGAATCAGTTAAGTGGCAATAAGACCTTGCCAAATGGTTCTCACATGATATTTAGCCTCAAAGAGGACATGATTTTCAGCCTCTGAGTACACCAAAAACAAAGGCTTCAAAAGGACTCTGTAGAGTACTGCCTCTGATTCAGGACCAAGACCAAAGTAGTATTTCTAGATACTGGGATTTGATTCTGACCCATATGAAATCTGAAAACTTCTGATTTTCAGAGAAATATTCTCTACTGCCCTTGTCTTGCCTATTGCACAGCAGGTTCATAGTGATGTGTATCATATCTCACAGCTGCAGCAATGAGTTCAGTAACCTTTACATTACTAGACCATGGCACTGAGGGTGATAGAAGGCCATATTTGGCAGAAACTCAAGAGCTTTAAAAGCTACACATTATCAGAGCAACAAGAAGAAGACTGTGCTGGGTTAGGTCATTTAATTTTCAGTCTGCTGTAAAAGGGATCAGGCAAGGCAGAAGGCAGCGACCTGTCAACTGAAGAGGGTGAAGCAATTTCAAATGAGCCCAATTAAAAAAAAAAAGCCAACATTAAGTTATAAAAAATTCTGAAGCCACACACTAGAAAATGCAAGCAAGATAATCTGGATCTTTTCTCTCCACAATGTACATATTTAAATACCAGATCTTGGCATGCGGCCAGAACTCTGACTTGGCTGGTGAAGTGTAAAGGCAAACATTTCTGCTCAGCCAAGCCAGCACTACTGGATTTTGATAAGCTGGCTCAGATTGCCTTAGTGCTCCAGAGCAGAATGGGCTGAGTGAGTGCTTTGATGCTGGCTGGATTGCAGACACTGGGTGCACTGAGAATGCAGACAATAAGATAGACAAAGGAAATAAGAAGCCCCATAAACCTGCTACTTTTCCTTCTTATTATGATGGAATGAGTTAAGTTTATGCAAAAAGGACCTGCATATTCCTCCTCCTTCTGGCAATTCTGTACACCAGCACCTCTGAGAGCAGGAAAACTCAAAATCTGGAAGTGCAGATTTCATCAACAAGGACCATCTGGGAGACTTATTTTTACATATAATCAAGCTACTTTTATTCTCAATGTCATAGTAATTCCCAAGAAAAGAATCAGATTTCAGTGGCTTATGTGGTCCACCTTCCTATGCAAGAGGAGTAGGGTGCAATAAAAGATACTGGGTGAAATTTGCAAGTATGTCTAGTTGTTTAGGAGAGAATCTTCAGCAGATTTTCAGTGAATCATATTATTTTACACAGCAGATATTCAAATGTCTGTAGGCATTTTTATCTGCCAACTGTAGTGCTTAGCAGGATTTTCAAAGGCAAGTCATTTTTACAAATCCAGTTTGTACCTGTTTGTAGCATTAGATTTTTAACTGTGTCAGGAAGGAGTATTTTTAGTCTGGAAATGTTGCTCTACAGCACTATGAAATTTCATGCTGAACATCCTGTTTTACCAAATTTCTACTCAAACTTTGATTTTTCCACTGGCAGCAAAAGCTGAAAATATTGCTGTTACAATTTCTAGCTGCTGAAATTATTGTGATTTTTGAAACAAAAATTTACAAGAGGAGGAGTCGGATAAAGACCTCATTTTGTCCTTTAATTGAAATACATGGCAGTCAGAATATAAATTTAACAAAAAAGAAGTCTTCACATGTTAGTGAAGCTTTAATGAAGTGACTTCATTCATTTGCATGTCAGTTGTGGTACCTTTGTCCTTTTAACATGGTCCTATTAATCTCATGCCTCACTTGCATTATAATCACTGTGCTGGTATTTCATTACTATCTTTATTTAAACTCTCAGTACCCACACTGTTTATACTTCACAATCTAGTAATATTTGGACTGCTTTTCTTCTTGATGGGGAGTAGAAAAACTCATAGAAATCTGTGAAAAAGAGATGGGAAGTAGGCTGATCTACCTGTTACCATCAGTCTGTGTCACTGCCATCACAGGAAGTCGAGAGTATGGGTGGAAGTTCCCAGCTACAACACAATGCCAATCTCAGGTTACAGCAGGACCAAGTTCTACTAAAAATGCAGGTACAGCATGATGAATTGAAAAGAAATGTGAAAGCACTAGCCTTGGGTGAATTTTAATGTTATTATTGTATTACTCAAATGGCTTCAGGAAATTAGAAACAGAACATTTATAATAATTTCACAGTATTTTTTCTAAGGAAAAAAAAATATCATCCCAAATAAAACAAAGCAAAAACAAACAAAACAAAGCCAAACAAAAGAACCCCTTCAAACTATTTATATGTTTCACTTTTAAAGACAAAAATTCTAACCAAACTTCCTCTTTTTCTTTTAAATGTACACAGAAATTCGATGATGTCTGTTCTCTATTATAGAAATGCTTAACTCATGGCAAGCCTCAAAAAAGAAGACTTGAAAAAGCCTGTAAGAAATAAAATAGACTGCAGTTGCCTGCTGGATATCACATCATATATCTCACCAGAAAGAAAAGCCATCAATTTATCAAAATGTATCTGAAAGGGAGAAATTGAGTCAGTTCCACATGGCCAGTCCTTCTGACTCTTTAATGGATACATTTTGAAGCATCACTGCAGATAACAAGGCAAGAATTACTACTAATTTTGTTATGTTAAAACTACATTTTGGTGCTCCCCAATTTCTTTGGGCTCACAGGAAACAAAATTAGTATAAACACATTACCATGTTAACTGTACTTAAAATCCCATGGACAAATGTATCCCTTAACATCCATCTTCAGAGTAATTAAGGTTAAACTTTGCTAATAACTGATTTTTGTTTCACTTTTGTTTCTCTTCTGTTTTCAAATGTTCACCCTCTCCACTTCATAAATCTTCATTATTTGTCACACTTCATATTAATTTTTTTTTTCCTACTGTGTCAGTAAAGCAATATCTACAAATATGTGAACTATTAATTAGCTGGGATCACTTTCAGTAAGTTTGTCTTTCCATGCGAACAACTTTATATAAACCAAATAGTGACTACATTTCTGTGTTTTGCTGTTGCCAAGTCCATGGGATCTGATGCTTGGCTGTATAATTTCTTATTTTATATACAGTGTATATATACATGAGTGTATATATATACACATATACACACACATATATACATATATAATTATATATGTATACATTCACACACATATAAAATATATGTATGCATTGTTTTTTGCAAATGAAATCAGAAAGCAAGCAAAACATGACTGACCTGACTTACCTGTACTGGGCTCACAGTCAATGAAATCTTCATCATCACTGGAACATTCAGCTGATGAAACGATGTCATCTGTTGTCTGGCATGTGAAGCAAAGGAACAGAAGAAAAAAAAATAAGATCTTTGCAAGTCAAGAAGCTATTACAGAGGCAGCTAAATATCCAAGGGAAGAAAAAGGTTTCACAATTGTAACTTTTAAAATATTTAAGTTGTACCAAGTGCTCCATATATGGCCGTGTAAATATGTCCTCCATTGAGTTGGAGTCTCCTGTCGGAGGAACAGTGCTTATCCTGTACTGTCGAATATTTCAGGTGAGCACAGGTGCTGTGCACCTGCTGGACTCTTTAGGGCAGCAAGTGGATCACACTGATGCTGTTGAATGAAGTACAGCAGGCTACAAAGCCTGCTTGGCTGGCAATCTGCTCTCCAACAGCCACTGTAGATGTGTCTGCTGGGAAGAGGCTGGGCTCCTCCCATGAGTACCAGTATCATGTAGGGCCAGCCAGAAGGCACTTCCTGAGAGACTTACCATGTGAGGCATGTTCAGACCGAACATGCTTTCTGCAAAGAAAAATATACAAGACAGACCCAGATAATACACATCACTCAGACAGCTAGCAGTACTCTTTGCTGTGCTTGATGCACCACTCTGAGGCAGACGTAATTACCGCTCTGTTAATGCACCTCTTGGGCTGGGAATCTGGTGTTTACCCAGGCAGTAACTATCTGTGCAACTCACTGGTTGCATGATGAAGAACTGCTGCACGTGTCAGGTACGCCCAACATGCAACCTCGCCTCCTTGCTTAGCAAGTGAACAGGGATGTGGATGCAACTAAGTTGCCCAGCTGGAAAGTCTGGTTCTGAAAGGGTTAAACCAAACTGTGACCATTCACAACCATTACAGGTTTCATCACATTCCTTTGCATTTCCAGCTAGAGATATTTTCTTCTTCTTCTTTTTAAAAATTTTTCTTAAATTAATTTTTAATTTTTTTTTTCTTTGTGTGTGTGTACTGCTCTAATTAATGAGCAGCATGTACTGCAGCATGTTAGAGAGACGTGTACTGGTGCCTCTTCCCAGCAGCATCTCCTCCCTGTAATTGCTGCAATTAGTTGAATTAGTAATGCAGACCATTAGGGAGAGCCTGTGGCAGCCTCTGGACACAGGTTGTAATGTTCCTGCACACAATACAAAATTACCCCAGCTCAGCAGCATTGGCTCAACCACGGCTTCTGATGAAACTGTCTCCCTTAACAACTTTTCCGTGCAGAGAGCTGCCTATTCTGCTGAGCAGTAGGATCAGTGGGATGATTCCTGAAACAAAACAAGTGAAATGCTCCTCACCAGGCAGGCAGCACTGTTGAACTCAGGAGCAGGACAGCTGCACTTCAGTACTCTAGGTGAATATTTCTGGGAATCTCACATACCAACAAGACTTTCAAATCCTTATTCCTGAAAAAGACTCTCCGGCTTTAAATAAGGTCTCCTTTACATTCTTATGTCTGCTATGGCTGTCTCCAACATGTTCCCTCTTCCCTTTACATAAGAGTTCTGAGGACTCAGCCTTTTCTTTAGCCTCCTGTGCTCCCAGCACTATGAAATAGCTCTGACCCCTGCCAGAAGTTCCTTGCTCTCCCCCTCTCTGTTTGTATTTGAGCTAAGGGGAAAAAAAGAGAACCAAGAAGTCAGTCAGAAAGATCAGGCTGAGCCTAATGTTCCTTCAGTCTTGATTTCAGTGGTTTAGATTCAGCCAAGAAAGAAAAACAGGATAGGTCAGTTCCAAGTAAAAATAATAAAAATAGAGTATCTGTAAGAAAACCAGTCATGAAGTATTTTATGTGTTACTCAGTCATACCCAGCATGGTCATTTGGCAATGTTTTGTGGCATGCTATCTTGCAGTAGTTTCATACTTAAATACTTTCATTAAATACAATCTTGCTTCCATGGGAAGTCAAGATTAAAAGGAACTGGAGGTAATATGTTCCTGCCTTGCATGTCAAGGTCATTTTTTTAACATCTCCTTTCAGTCATAGAAAGTGAAAGAATTCTGTTGAAATCTTGGTGACTCGTTTTAAGACAAGCTGGCTTTAAAATTGTGTCTGCTCAGTAAGGGGACAGGAAAGGAGGAATGCACAAAATATAAATTTACTGTTTTCAATTCTTCTGGTATTGTCACATATATTTTAGAAGTATTATTTATTCCCAGAAACTTTATAAGTTATACAGTGATCACATCCTCCAACAGTGAAACGCAGCTGTCCCTGGGTAAAAAGATATCAGTTTATAATTGCACTGATGGAAAGTAATTTAGCACAATTTAGTAAACAAGGCTATACTGCTAGAAATTTTTAAGCAGGCGAAATGTAGTTTATGAAACTGGAGATTTATACTGTAGTTGTCTAAGGTTAAGGATAGCACTGTGAATAAAGAATAAATTAAGGACAGCACTGTGAATAAAGAATAAACTATCCATCAGTACTAGAAGACCTTGCTCAGACAGCGCTAAAACCCTGGCAATTGGTTTTGATTTCCAGGTTAAATTTAGATCATGTGGATTTTGCTCGTATTTGAAGATCTGACAATTCACACTTCTCATAGAAAAATAGTGATGATTTGCTCCAGTAGGAAATAAACATAAAAATTATAATGTGTTGTTGTCACTTATCAGCTGCTATACCTATTCGATTACCCACTCACTTGCTCAGATCTAAGGGCTTCATGCAACATTAATGTAGAATCAAATCCAATTGAATTGACAACGTGATTCAGTATTTGTAAAGAATAAGGAGCTCCTTTATAACTATTTTTTCCTCTTGCATATTAGGGTCATCATATGAAACCAGGAAGGTAGCAAGGGCTTTTTTTTTTTTTTTTCTTTTAACTGGACACCTCCTTGCAACAGGATACCAGTAGATAATAAAAGTTTAGAGCATTTTGGAACAGATAAGCCAAATTAAAGGTCAAAACATCCTTCCAGAGCTATTGATTACCCTATACCTAGTTTCGGAAGTCCCTGTACCACAACCTGAAAAGTCACGAAACCTAGCCCTTGTTCCTCTTCTTGTTCAATTTTCCATCCAATAAGCAGCTTAAGGCAGTACAAGCAACATATTTATGCTGCACTCTGATATGTGTACTAGATTTCCTGCTATAAAATCCACTTGCAGCTTGTGTTGGTTCTGAACAGAGAAGGGCACATTAAGCCAGACTCAGACAAAATGCAAATATGTAATGTACAATACTCACCAACCCTGTCAATTCCAACCTCCACTTGCACTTTTTCATGACTGGTTCCACACTTGATTTTATCAATTAATCTCCATATTTTCTCCCAATCTCCACTGCATACTATTTCACCAGATATTCTTTTTTTTTTTTTTTGACTGCTTTATCCCATCCTGCTGATTTTGTATGTATAAAAGTGAGGGTTAGCAAAAGAAAAAAACCAAAAAACCTCCAGAAGTGGTGTTAGATTTAAGTCAAGGTCATTAACAAGATTTCTACAAACCACAGAAAAGATAAGTACACTAATCTGTCTTGCCATTTCCTATCTTGTATTTTTAATCTCAGTACTTTCCATCACAATTCATCACTAACTGATTTTCTAGTCCCACCACATATTGGTTTTCCACACACCTTCCGCTCAGATACCAACATCTGAATCATCCCAAAGGAATAAAGCTATTTCAGTGAGAAAGAACAACAAATTCCTGACCACATGAACAGGATCAAGGAAACATCCAGAAGACCATTACTTCTTGTAACAGGAATCTGTACCTTTCAAGACCTGCCTGGAGCTGAGAATTTTCACTGGGTGTTTATTAAACTTGCTGCTTCCGCAGGACAGGAGAGGCTAGTGAGCAGACACCCTGGAAATCTCTCCACTAACATAATTTCTCCACCTCAGGAACAGCTCACTGTGAGGCAGTAAGCAAAACCACTACCCCGTTTCTGGTCCCTTTTCCCTGTTTTTGAAATGGTTCTCATTATACTCACCCACTGGCCCCAGGGGATGTAAGCAGATTAATTCTTTAGTGTCTGCCCAGTGATCTAGGGATAGTAAATGCTAAACATTCTTATGTACAGGCAACAGGATAGTAATGAAACTTCTCCATATGCTGTGATGGAAATGATGTTTGTGTTTTCATTGCAAAGAACATGAGAGAGAAAATATTTTTCCCTTCCCTGTATTAGCTAAATTCTATATTAAAAATAATAAGTCACACTATACTATTTTAAAATATGTATTTCATTTTTAAAGAATCCCAGCTTTGAAATTACTTGGCCTGTATTAAAGGCCATAAAACTAAAGATAGGTATTATAATAACTTTCAATAAAATTTCTCTCTGGCAGGAACCCTTTTTATTCCTTCCCCTGAAAGATTTTTTATGGCATTTATATTATTATTTTTTCTCTCCCTCTCTCTAGTGTTTAATGAAATTGCTTTGGAATAAAACCAGGGTAGGAGAAAGTGCTAAACTCTGAGTCCACCCCAGAGGATTTATGGGCATATTTACCTTCAAATTCTTTCAATTTCACTGAATTGGTTCCCCATTCCTTTCCATGAATTATTAGTTCTGTAATCACCTCCTCCTAATTATTCACTCTAAGGGCCTCTTCAATCTTGACACGGTGATGGTTCTACAATCTTTGTTCATTACACTGTATGTACTGGTGTGGGATATATAGTGCAAAAAAATTTGGCATGGTGTGGCAAGACCTGCTCAAGATGACTCCATTCCTGTCCAGTCTTTAAATTGCCCAAAGCCCTAATTTATGTATCAGATCCATAGCCCTTGCTCCTTTGTTCTACACAAAATGGCAGGTGCTGAATCTTCCTTTTCCCAATTGCAAGGTTTTTTTTGACACCTTGATGTTTGGGTACCGCACTATTTGAGGAAGATTAAGCATGCTGGATAAAATAAGCTCTGTCACAGAACAGCTTTATGAAATTATAAAAAACACACCCAGGAATGATGGAGTTCTCCTTCTAGAGGGAGAGAAAAGACAAGGAGCCATAAATTCAAGCCCCAGACAAATTCCTGCAGAATTACACACTTGGCAGTTGCTTCACTCGGTAAAGTAGGATTTAATTTTCCTACTTGCCTTTTTCTTGAAATTCTTCTGTACACTGTACATGTTACTTCCAATTCAACACCATTACTTGAAAAGCAACACTTAATGCTTTGTTGTGAGAGAAGTGTAAATCTATTTGCCACCAAGGAACCACAATTTACAGTACTTCTTGAAATACGACCATCACAAAATGCTAGGTACAAATATCTTCCCAAGAGCGGAGAAATACAGTTGTATTAACCTGGGCACTGCATTTGCCTTTCACACCTAAAATGTACAGAGCTGAAAGTCAACAAACTTTTCCTAAACACAACCGCTTGACTCCCTCCACTGCTTCCATAGTGCTATATTTTCTATATATCTCAAATTTATTATGGAATATGGACTATGTATTTTCTTCTGTGCATAACAGCATAGAGTATAAATGCTCCCTTTAGAATAGCAAAAAGTTAGTGATGCTGTTCAGTCTTCTAGAAACCAAGATGTTTCTTGGCAAATAATAGGCTCAAGGCATTTGCTGTCTTGCCAAAAGAAGATAGTGGATGAAGTGTCTGTCTCATTAGGTGTCATTTCTAGCTTGAATACCTCCACCTTTTGTACTTTGGTAACTGGGATTTTTAAAGAACTTTTCATATTCTGTTCACACTATTCAATTAAATGAGAATCCTTCATCTGCCCTTTCTACACATTACATTTGTTTCTTGCTTTTTAATTAATCTTTATTTGCAAAATACCCTGGAGGTCATTATGGTATAGCAGACCTGAGAGACTCAGTCTGGACAAACTCAAACTACTACATACAGATAGAAATAATCTGCATACAAATGTGAAAACATTAGAAATGTTGCAAAAATCATAATGAAGTATTACAAAAGAAGCTGCAATTTGGGACTGCATAAACTTTTAAGGAGAGTCTTGGATCTCCTAGCTTTTGCTAAAGGGTATTAATCCTCTCCATCTCATTAGC
Organism: Struthidea cinerea; assembly: GCA_013397865.1. Taxonomy (NCBI): domain Eukaryota; kingdom Metazoa; phylum Chordata; class Aves; order Passeriformes; family Corcoracidae; genus Struthidea; species Struthidea cinerea. Next base: position 1,928,120 of record VZTI01005483.1, read on the forward strand.
ACCGGATAGAACAACATGTATTTTCTTATCATGGCACAGACAGAGCCACAAATATGTGCAAGCCCTTTGCACCCCCACATACTAAAGCTAAGGTTGTGTCTGCCTCTGTAGAGGCAATGCATCAAAGAACACGAAACTAATAATTTTTCTTCATATAGCTCATTTGAGGTAAATACAAAAACAAGAGGACCAAATCCTCTGTTTGTTTAAATTGGCATTGATCTCAACCAGACTGCAACAACTTGCAGCAAGAGAGAATAGCTCATTACATTTAGTTTTGGACAACTCAATGCCAAAAGATTAAGAGTAATTTTAGTCAATTCAGAGAAGAACCACTGAAAAGAGGAAAGAACTTGAGAGATGCATGAATAAGACAGGCTTCGGAAAACTAAACATCAGAACTTGACTTAACAAGGACTTAAGGTATGAGAAATTTCTACAGGTGTCGCAAAGGACATCAGGAAGAAAGATGAACTATTTTGAGTGCTTCAAAAAAAGATGAAATTAAGAGAAAAAAAAAAAAGTGTTATTTTCACCAAGAAAAATCTCAGTAGTGATCTTTATCAACTAGGGAGAAGTCTCCTCAAGGAAATACCAAAAACCATTAGCACTGAGTTCAAGGAGCTGCCTAAGCCATCCAGGTATGAATACCATTAGTGTATACACCCTAGTGGGGAAGAGCTTTCTCCATCTATCTTCAGTCCAATCTAATTCACTCTAAATCAAGTCCATATTTGCACACTCTCCATCACTATGTAATATAAACATATTACACATTTCTCTCTGTCATTGCAAAGCAGGCAGCAAAGCTATCCAGCACAGCCTTTCAGTTAACTGTGCTCAGAACCAGAATCACAGAATATTCTGAGCTGAAAGGGACCCACAAGGATCATCAAAGTCCAACTCCTGGCCCTGCACAGGACAGCCCCAAGGATCACACCATGTGCCTGAGGGTATTGTCCAAATGCTTCCTGAACTCTTGCTTGGTCAGGCTTGGTGCTATGACCACTTCCCTGGGGAGCCTGTTCCAGCGGCCAATCACCCTCTGGGTAAAGAACCTCTTCCTGATATCCAGCCTAAACCCCCGCTGACACAACTTCAAGCCATTCCCTTGGGTCCTGTCACGGGGGCTGGTGTGTCACCTACCAAGAGGCTGGTAGGTAACCAGCAGGCATGTACCCTTCAACAGTAGCCCAGCAAAAGTGCATCTCCTGGCTGCATGTTCCTGGCTGGATATAAAAGCTGATGTGCTGTCAAATTATAGCATTAAGTAGGGATCATGAGAGAGCTACCCCTTAACAAAATCAGCCATTTGTCCACTACTATGGCAGACAACAGATTAAGGAACTAGGCAGTTAAGTAAGAGAAAGCAAAATATAATCTTCCCAACTGTATGTCAATCCAGATTCATGGCCAGTCATGATTAAAAAGAGCTTTGAAAGCTTGAATTATTCCTTTGAAAGCCAAAAGCCTGTCTCACTAAAATCAATAGTTCATTAAGACTGTAAAGTCTGACTCTTCTGGACCAGGTTTGATGCCAAATTTCAGAGACTTCTGTGCCTGAGCTGTGGAAAGACAACAGGGAATAATCATGTTTCTGCCTTTTGTCTCTGTCTGCTGGCAGTGGGAAGGGTGATGATGTTGTGCGGCACTGTGAGCAGAGAGAGAAAGAGAAGGGAGGGCAAAGAGGGCAGAAAGGAAAGTGGGGAGGATTAATTCATCTGTTGTTCAAGGCACCCTGACAGGGGAAAGAGAAGTATTGAACCACAGAAGCTTAACCCAACTTCAATGTACCTTCCCAAAAGCATAAGGAATGTAATTCTTCATGGTGTTCTGCTGATAAGCAAATCCTCCTAAATCCTTTCAATTTATTTCTTGGCCTGAAGAAATTACATACTATTTAGGAGCTAAATAAATAAATAAAATTTCATTTCCATGAATCTAGATTGGTTGTTTATTGATTACATATGCCCACAGAGCCACTTGCTTTTCTATTTCTTTCCTTTCCTAACAGAACAGGCTCTTTTTGTCTTGAACTAGGAAAGCATCAACTGGCAAGTCTCTTCCAGACTATTCAGTGCAACCATCAAGATTTGCAAGAGCTTTGAACTGGGCTGTAAAATACCATTTTTTGGTTTTAATACAAAAGATACAGCTTTGGTGTGAGAGGAGACTCTTTCTCCTCTCTTATCAACCAATTTCTCTTTCCACGTGAAATTTCCCTCTTCCAAAAAAGTACCTTGAGGATGAAAGTTGTGTGTCTATACACTGAAGATAGAGCCTCTTGGAATAATCCCACAGGAAGAATATTCACATTGGGTGTACTATTCATCATTTGATACATCTTGTGCTCCTTCCCTATTACATTTCTATTTCTCATTGAAAGTAACTAAATAGCTTAATGCTAAAAATGAAAACACTACAGCTGACCCCACAACAGCTCCCACCCTAAAGTCAGTGAGACCTGCTGGAAGGACAATTTGCTGAAATTCAAACACTGCTCAGGAGTCTGACTTTCTGAATACATCAATCTACGCAGTGATGTTTCCCAATCCTTGTCCAAAAGTCTTCAAATGGAAGACATTTCTTTTAGGAAATAGTCTGAAAATAGATTCAGAGTGTTTTCCCCTGTGCCATTATCCCACTCAGCAGAACCAACTGAACACATGGGGCAGCATAAAATTCAACTTCCTGCTCTTCTCAGCATCTGCTTAAAGCAGGACACAGGAAGCAAAAGCTGAATAAAGCTTCTTATAGGTATGTAGGAAAAAGCCAGATTATTGCCAGAATTTAGCATCCTGTTGGTGTGGGCTCTGGCCCCTTATGCATACATTCTAATGCATTATCTTAAACTGCCACAGAAATAATTTTTTTAATATGCTGGGCTATGAACTACACTTGCTGAAAAATAAAATGTTACATACTTCACCAGCAGAAGGGCAGGGCAGATCACTGGGATACAGTAACTTTTTAAATTGCCCCAGTCCAAATTGCCAAGGTCATTGAATCAGAGCCTATATTTTACTTGATTTTATTTTCCTGATATTGTCATAAATTCACTATCTGACATCAGCAAAATTGCCCCCTTTCCTTGTGCTTCTGTTTATATTTTCATAAAATGGGGAGAAAACAGCTTCTCTGCTTGCTTGGCGTACAATCAGAGTTTTAGTAAACATTTTACATTCTCAAAGCAAAGCCTAAATACAGAAAACTCCTTTACATGTAGTAAAGAGAAGCCTATGTTTCGGAAAGTTAGAGAATCAAATGATCTGAGATGAATCAGCTGCCCTTTGAAGACTCAGCCTCTAGTAAGAGTAAATGGGTTTTTCTTTGCGTGCTAGCTGGCACTTAATAACTGTGTCAGAAGAATATTTTTCATTTACACTTTGCTCCTTTCCTGGAAATCAATATGTCATTTGCTGGCATTTTCTCCTGGACATCTTTATTTAGCTTGTCTTTATTCCTCAGAGGGGAGGGAGTTGTATTTGATTTTGTTCTGTTATTGATTGGATCACTCTGAGCAAGAAATAAATAACTAAGCACAGCACAGTAGCTTTAATGACAATCTCTTAAGCCTCAAATTCTGCACACCATGTTGCACTCTCCCCTAACACATGATTCAAAAGAAACAAATCTGTAAAGTACAGTTACTATGTAGCAAAGAGGTAGTCACACATGCAATTTAACTGGCATTTCTACGTGATCACTTAATAAAATCATGTAAGTCCCATTTCTATTAAAGCAATACTCCTATTGCCGTAGCACCTACTGCTGGCATCTCATAATCTCTTGCAAATGAGGCATAATGAGAAAATAAAGACATGGGAGATCATCTCCCAGCAGACCTCGTTCCCAGGAGAAAACATGAGCATGTTCACATATTAAACACTGATGGCAGTACAGCCTAACACCCGACCTACAAAAGGCCAGCGAGCGCTGGCGCAGGGGCAGTGGCTGTGCCCCGGCTGCTCTGAGCAGCACCAGCCACAGCAATCCTGCCAGCATCCAATGCGAAGTGATGGGCAAGCCAGCCCTAGGGACTGCACAGTAGTTGCCCATCATCTTTTTTTTTAATTGGGGAGTTCTGTACCTCCTCCCCTGCTGCTCTCTTAATTTCCCCTACTCATTACTACATTGGCCACAAACAGTTGGCATAGACAATTGTAAAATTCATACAGGAGAAAATACCCTGGTACGGTCCAAACTGTGGCACTTAAAATCTAATGTGACAGGGTATGTTATTCGTAAAGTAACAATAAACGTAATCACTCTGAATAAATGTGCCTTAAAACAACTTCTGCAATTATTATAAGTACCTCTGAGTGCAATAAGATAAACAACTATCTTTGAATATTCACATTAATGTGCTAGACTCTTCTTGCCAGACAAATAATCCTCTTTCTCTCCAAACATTAACCCACACTTAGAAAATGGCATTTAAATACTGTTACTCACAGGATTCACACATTAGCTCACAAGGGGAAGGCAGTTCCCACACATTTAAATGCAGAATAAACATAATGTAGAATAAATAAATGCAGAATAAATCCTGGCCCACTAGGTACAGATCAGCACCTAGAACTGCTCCCCGAATAACATTATAGAGCACAACATTTAACAATGGAAAACAGCCACTAAATACCTATATGTAAGCACGTATACAACATACCTGCCAAAAAAAGGCTATGAATTGTTTTAATTTATAAACAATAAGAAGTTTATAAACACAAACGTCATGAAGGTGGCTGTGGTAGAACTCAGATTTCCCAGGAACAGTGACAGCCTCTTAACCGCAAATCCATCCTTCCTCTCTTAATATAGGATGTACAGAGACATCTGTTTACTCAACAAAAGGTATCTATTACCATTAACATACTGACATTATCACGGTCAAATCTAACAAAAATTAAGTCAAACAGTTCTAGACACTATTTCACCCAGAAATACAACTGCCAAATATGCAATGTTTAAAAATCATGCTTTTCTATCATTATCATTTTTTTTTCCTTTTGAAATATGAGTAAATGAACAACTTTACTGGAGGGACTGGGAACTGACTTCACACCACAAAACATGTAATGAGAGAGTAAACAATGAAGTGAAATCAGTACTACCACTACCAGAGATCATGGGGGAAAATTGAAGAAAGTTAGAGGCAGAAGTTTGTCTAATCATAACTTTAACAAGGAAAGAGATCTACTCCCATCAAACATATATGCATCAGCTTAAAAAACATGCTTGGTCCATCAAGTACTGATGAAAACAGGTAAACTTCAACCTCATGAGTTGTGGTACACGACAAATGGCTCCTGAGCATTAAATCTGAACTTCACTTAAATGCCACATGAAGGGGTCCAAGCTGCAAACAGTTTGGGTAAAAACCAAAAGCCATTGGGTAAGGCAGACTCCCATACGCAACAAACCTGATATGCACTTATCACTGCTGGGTTTCTCAGCAGCCCCTGCCTAATCAGAACATTTGCCCTGTAAAGGATAAGAAGGCCATTTTCCTTGCTCATTTATTTAGTTTTCTGGTGAGTTTGATTAACTGTAGTAAAGGCAAATCAATCTTTTGTGTTTGTGTAAAATGGAAAAAAGGAACAAAGTTAGCTTTAATGGACCCACAGATGCTCAGCTGGAATGCACTTACTGAGCAGAAAGCTAGACAAAGGAATTCAGGCTTTAAACACCATCAAGAACAGGCTGACATCATCTATACTTCTACCTGTTTAACGGGAAAACAACAAATCCACTCCACACACAGTGAAGAGGCTTTCTTTTTCCCTGCAATTCTGTCTATTAGCATCAACTACTACAAGGTTCTTCCTTGTGTCCCTTCAGATTTCTATGGTGTAATTTGGGAGATACTAGGAAACAAGTATCCAAAGGAACGTCATCAGAAGAAGAGAGGATATGAAGCTCTAAATTCATAAGAATACTTCTTTCACTGTCAGCAAACTTGCTTCTCAACTCAGTTTTGTGGCAATGCTACATTTTTGACATCAATAACCTCTTGCAAGGACTGAAAGACAGCATGAAATTCATGCCCACTATGAAAAGAAGAAGCTTCTGCATAAAGAATTTAAATGAGACACTTACCAGCTGAAAGTAGAACTCTGAGGAAGTTTTTCTCTCATGTATTCTAATTATAGTGTTGACAAAAGTGGAAATCACAAAAAAAAAAAAAAACAAAAAACCAACCCTATGCCATTTTTATGCAATGCCCATTAAAAGCCTTTATTAATACAAAGAAATACCTGGGTCTTCCAGACTGTGGACAGCCAAGTTTTAGCCCATGGAGGATTTAACCTTAGTCTTAGCAAGGCATGGAAAAGGACAGCTTGACCAGGATGGAGCCAAAATACAGCAAGAGTCCCCATATTCAAGATATTCCAGTCCCTGACAGATAAAAGTGTATGCTTAGGCTTCTTGTTACATCAGTTTCTGCTTTTTCATAGGACTAAAAAAGCAGAAAGAATCAGAACTTTTGTTCTAAGACAAAATTTAATCTTCCATTGCTATAACAGCTACAGCGACAGCTCTGCGATGATGGTATGTTTCTGGTCTCTCCTGGGAGGAAACAAGTTCACTTTCCCTTAAAATTCCTTTTTCAGTGGTATCATTATTGTAGCTTCACTTGTACCAGCCAGAAACAAGACGTAATAGCCACCAAATTTAAAAGGTGGTGCCTCTGCATTTTCAGACTTAGGCCCTACTCACACTAGAGAGACTACTGGCACTACAGACACAAGGGCATATCCAAGCTGGCAGAGCTGCTCCTTTTAGGTCCAGCAATGCTGACTGAAGAAGGCTTTCTGCTGGCAGAGTTACACCACCTATGAGTGTTTCAAAGTAAGCTGACAATAATTGGCATAGTTATATCCATATCAGGATTTTGACTGGCAACAGCAGGTAAAATCAAAGCATGTGCATTTCTGCACTGTGGGACATGAAGTAGTCAGAACTCCAGAGTACAGCACCGTATTCCTCTAAAATGCTTCAGGACGGCAAAAGAATCCTGTAATTGTCTCCAATTATTAGCAGCTGTTATTAACTGTCTCACAGTTACTAGCAGGCATATAACTTAAGTCAGGAATTTGCAAGTAAAAGACTCCAGTCAGTGAGATTTCTTTTGATTCAGAAATCCCAAGTCAGAGGGATCCGTTATTTTCACCAGGTCTGATTGCCCATTTTACACAACTGTGGAATTACACAGAAGACCGGAGTGCCAGGACGCCTCTGCCACGGATTTGCAATGACCCTTTACAGGGCTGTTAATGTGTCAGCACACCACAGCTTAATTTTTAAGATAATGAAGATACACATGTATCTCTTGGAAGCAAATGTTTATAAGCTGCTCTGATGGTACCTTGAGGACAGTGCTGTGTAAAGCATCTGAAGAAAGATTATAGAATCCCAAAATCATTCGGGTTGGAAAGGATCTTTAAGATCATTGAGTCCAAGCATTAATCTAACACTGCCAAGTCCATCACTAAACCATGTCCCGAAGCGCCACGTCTACACATCTTTTAGATGCCTCCAGGGATGATGAGTCAACCAAATCCCTGGGCAGCCTACTCTGATTGTACCCAGTTCTTTATATTTATTTATTAATACATTTAATGTGAGCAGAAAGACTCACACTGTCAAAATGGAACTCCCATATGGACTGTAACAAACTGTTATGCAGGGCTGAGGTAGGAGGGACATAAGAAACATTCTGCTCTCTTTAATGTTTCTGAAATGAAATAAAATATTGGAAATGACTGCACAGTTCCTACAAACTGAGACTCTTGCAGAAAGGAATTTCTCTCAAATTCTCCTCATCAGTGGAAAAAACCTGCAGTGCACATGTATAGAAATAAATGGCAGCAGAGCTCAACGCCAAAGGCAAATGACCCTCAGAAAAAGAGCCCTGCCATGGTAGACCACCAGTACTCATCCCATCAGAACACAAAACCTGCTTTCAGCACAGCTTTTCCAACAGCTGCAGAGCAAAGCTCTGTAACCTCTCTACCAGGCAGCCTTGAATCTCATCACCTCATAGGTAGTGGAACAAATTACCTGGCTCGTCCCAGGATATCCCTTTCGCCTAAGTGTCCCACTTACCCAGAATGTGCAATTGATCGAAACAAATGCTACAATCTGACACCATGGAGCTCTTGACAGCTGTCAACTCATTAAGTTCTATTCACTGGCTTCCCACCTCCTTGCCAACATATTACATAAATTTCTTTTTAGTTGGCAGCCTTTTCCTTTGCCTGAAACCATTTTGTACTGAGCATGTTTAAGTCCACTGTTTTTTTTTTTTTTTTTTAATTAATTTATTCCCTTCCCTTTGGTAATTTGCCTTGCCTTGCAACAGTTTGAATGGGCTGCAGGATACTGTTTCATTACCAAGCTGCAACTGGAAATGAATATTTTATAACAGCTGAACAGAGGTTTGGCTGTAAATGACTATATCCTAATTACACAAAACAAAAGGAAGACAGAAAGAAAAATTAATTTAATTAATGAAATACTGATGCAATTTACAGACAAAGGCCTTCCCATTTAGAAGGGAATTCCTGCAATGCGAATTTTATAGAAAGAGTTGGAGGTTCACTGCCTCCTTCTTGATTTACCTAGTTATGTGTCTCATATTTAATTTTTGCTTCTTTCAGGCTCTTTAAAATGCCTGAAGGTACATCTGGTATCTGTCCATACTGTCAGAGATGCAAGTGCTTCAAATGCGAATATATACTTATAATGACTGGGTTATAAGGACATGGAAAAACAGAGCATAAGTGTAGTCATGCTAGCTCAAACTGCACTGAAGCCTTGACTCCTGCACCTGGTGTTAGACATTTATGTTTGTTCACAGATAAAGGATAAACACAAGAAAAACCTGCAGAAGTACTTTTCTCTTGCATATGCTAGTTGGAGTGGCAAGCATCAGTTAGGAAGTGGTTATACCTGCAACTCTGCGCTGCATAGATTTTGTATTTCATGGTTCTTAATGGGCTTTTTGACCACATGCTGACATATTAGCTTTTAAAATGTATTTATCTTTTTTTCTCCAGTATCACATGGCAGTGAGTTCCACATTTTGTGTCAAAGTACTTCCTCCTGTTTGGTCTCAGCTTGCTCCTACCTTATTTTACTCCTCAATCTTTGTTTCATGAAACTGTGAGCAGTCATTGCCTAGTCACAATTTCTCTGATCCATTTTGATTTTAGAGACCTCTGTTATCACCATTTGGTTACCAATTTTTCATCATGAAGAACGTCAGCCTATTTAACCTCTCCTCATGTGGAAACCATCGCATATCCTGCAGCTTTTTTATTTGTCATAGATCAGTTTTTGAGAGCTGATGGCCAAAACTGAGTGTAATGCAGAAGGCAAAGCACAACACAGATTTACACAGTGGCACAATGATAGTTTATCTTTTTTTTCCTCTTACGATTTCTAAATTTTGGTTTGCCTTCTTGAATGCAAATACATGTCCAAAAGTAACCAAAACTGGTAATTTGTTAGCATAGAAACTAATTTTCAATGTTCAGTGTGGTTAAGCACATACATAAATCAGTGCCCAATAATGCATTTTTTCTCTTCTGGCCACAGTTTCTGACATTTTTGAATTAAAGGCCCTATAACAGAAGTGATTTATTGATTCCTGAGATGCTTCAGAATGCCATCTGTTGAATTGTATATGGAGTGTGATCTACAAAGAAGCAATAAAGCTTTTCAGAGGATGCTGGATTTCTCAGTCATTCTAAGTCCAACAAGCTGACACCTTTCTGACGTTGCAGAAGGCATCTGAGTAAGCTCCAGGGATGCCTGTCAGGTTCACAGAGTCAGGAGGCAGAAGCAGAACATTGTAACGTATAATCATTTAAAATGGACTGGAGCAATCCACGCAAGATCACTAACAGATAGAAGACTCAGTACTATAAATAGAAATGTGGAATGTATTCTTACACGTTCCAGAAATGAGGACACACTGTAGAATCTGCTCTAACTTGTTTCCTTATATCTTTTTGATGGTAAATGGTCTTCATCTCATGTATGTTGTAAAGTGAATCAGACTTAAATATAATGTCAAAATGCTGCCTGAATAAAATTAGAAGATGAGAATAGACCTGAGCTTTAAAGAAAATCACACACAGCTGTACTTTGTAGCCCAAAAGGCAGCCAAAAATGGAAAAACTATGGCATATGTTTGCCCAAAATAACCTTTTCTCTTCAAACCGTTTGTATCATTTTGGATGAGCATAACATTTCACCCTGGTGTGGACTCTGTTGTCCACTGGGGATCAGTAATGAAATAGTTTTAAGGACACTGCTCTGGTTTAAAATTAGTAAGGTCAAAGAGAATGCAGAGTAATAAATCCTAAAACTACAGAACCCAGCAACCACAGAACCTGGTTCTATGTGAAATGCAGTCTTCAGAAACGTGGGGGAGAAGCTCTTGACTCTTGCCAGGCCAACCAACTGGATGCCAGTAGGCAAACCTTTGCAAAAGCAAGAGAAATCATTAACCTGAAAGTATATAATCTATAATGTTCTACAGGCATAGTTTCTTTAAATCCTGTATAGCACGTGAACGTAAAAGACATAAATCAAAACACAACTCCTATATAATTCCATACCTTGCCATTGATTTAAAGTACATATAATTTCTCATCCACTTCAGCAAAAAAAAAGGAAAAATATACCAGGAGTGACTGAATGAAATAAATGGATAACTGACAAGTTTGGAAGGGAGACAGATACCTTTCACAGACTTCACTTACATCTCTCCCTGTGCTATGATTTGTTTTCTAGACTTTAGTCTCCATCTCCCACTCAGTGTTTCCACCTTCAGCCCAAAGCTGTCAAAGTCTTTCTTTTGCTCCTGCTGTGCCTCTCCCTCCCCTGCAGTATTACTGAAGCTCAGGAGCTTTGGTCTTCTACTTTCAACATTACTCCTCTTTTTCTCTCACCCCTCTTCTTCTTTCAGACTCTGAGGAAAACTGAGTGGCTCTTTAATACCAACGAAGATACTGATCGTGACTCAAACACAGGCTTCTAGATTTGCAGGGGAAAGATTTCTTTAAATTACACAATATCAGAAAACATAAAACTTATATGTGAAGATACAACAACTACTACCTCAATTTTAACAATAATAATATTACCCAAAGCCTCAAATCAGATCAGGATGCTGTTATTTAGATACTACAGTATAAACAGGATAAAAGAGATCTTGTTGCAAGTACTGCTGTTCAGCCGAAGCAGCAACGTATTTAGTACAGCTGACAAGGAAATAACAGCTCAGTTTTATGGTGAGTTATGATGTTAAAAGATTAGCTTTTGTTCTATGCTTGAACAACAAATGCCCTTTAAAAACAACCTCAGAAACAGAATGATATCAAAGTATCTGTTTTCAGATAATTTTTTTTTTACTTGCACCTAAATGTCAGGCATACCATTCAGTGTGTGCACGACAGCAAAGCACCCACTGGACACCTTGGAGGGTGCAGCTCCCACAGAAGGATCCAGGCTTGACATCCGTGCTTCTGAATAGCTAAAAGCAGGGAGATTTCTCACTCCATCAGGAGTGTAGGAACAAGAACCTGCAACATCTCCTTCCCAGAGCAGTGCTCCGACTGCAGCCTTCTGTGGTGAGAGAGCCTCTCCCCTCCTTGCATGACAGAACAGGGAGCATGACAGAACACAGCCTTAGGAAATACCACTTATAACCAAGATTAATGAAAGAGCAGAGGAAGTATGGGCAGAAAAAGACTGTTTGGCTAAACATAGATTCCTTAATCTGGTTAGCCTGGGAGATTTCCAAAGAGGCTAACACTTTGTTTAGGAATGCAGTTAGTGCATGTGTTACACTAACTGAGATTATACCTTAATATTCTCCAAAATAACATTACCAAAGATTATACTCATACTTGTAGGGCCTTCTGACAAGAACAACTTCAGGAAAAACAAAGAAAGAAAAGAGAGAACAAAAATGTAATTGCCTGCCTATCAGCTCCACTATCATAATTACTTTCAAACTCTTGACATGGGTTGAATCAGATGAGCACCAAATCAATTTTTGCAGCCAGCAATCATTGCATTCTTAACTCATAAATTAAAATGTCACTGGTAGACTGAGTACAAAATAATGTCTGTTTCAGTATTTTACCCTGCAGAGAGAGCAACATCTTTCTCCTTCTGTTTCTGAGTGTAGCTTGTATATCCTTAAGCACTGCACAGTACATTACACTCATCTAATTCAAACCAAAGTTCGCACAGCTGGATCCCACACAGGAAAACACAAGAAATTATACACTGCCTACAGAGTGGGTAGTGTTATCCCCCGGGTATCCAGAGCCCCATTCTAGATGTGGGGAGATGGTGACATGAGTTTTTGTCTTTCATCTGCACAACAGCAGCATTGCAACACTGGGGATTTGCTGGCTGCACACTGGTTCAGGGGAGGAAGTGCCTTAAGCCTCCACTGCACTGTCCTCACCTTCATCCCTTTCTGACCTGCAGTGAACCTCATCAAGCCGAAGCGAGTAGAGGGCTCCCCAAAACAAGGAAAATTCTCAAAAAAGCCCCAAATTTTAAGGCCAGAAACTATTCACTGTTGTAATTTCTTTAAGGAATAAAGTGATCAGATTAAATTTATGAGCCAGTAGCATATGTTGAAACCTGACCCATAACAATAAAGTGCTTAATTTCAAATTACCTTTTATGTTTCATTTCTGAGTAGGCATAATTTAATGGGCTGTTCTGTGCCCAGTACCTTACCTATCACCTTTCACTCTCTATTTTTAACCACAAACTCTGCAGCTGAGGGTCACAGAACCAGGCCACCGAGTTTACTTTTCATATAACTGGACTTACCAAGATACCTCATTGTTTTCTCTTTTTTAGAGGCTTTTGCACTTTACATAACCTTTATGTGCATTTTTTTAACTTAAAGCATATTGCTTAATTTATTTATTGCCTCATTTACCTAATGACTGAGATAATTTTTTCTCATATAATGTGACTAGCCAAGCCCCAAATAACCTGTTTTTACTCTAAACTATCTCTAACATCATAGTTATTTTTCAAAAGATAAAACTTCAAGCACCTTCCTCTCTCACCCACCCCAGCAGGAAAGCAGCCATGAAGACCAACACTCACTGAACTGCCAATTACTCCAAAATTCTCCTCCAAAGCTTCATCTCCAAATGCCGATGAACAAGACATCCAGCTGTATTAGCAAATCCCGCTGATAATTTTAAATGCATTTCTGTAACAGCCAATGTCAGTATTCAGAGTCTTGCCTTAAGGGATATCTTTGAAGAGTTCAGGATTTTTCTTCTGCTCTTTCTAGCCTTCAGAAGCTGAGTTATAAACTCATTGAAACCTGAATATAAAGTACTTCCTTATTTAGTAAAAATAGGATTGCCTATCATTTCAACCCAACCAGCAGCCAATACATAGTGTAGTGCTGCATTTAGGGAAAGTCTCCTCTCTTTCTTACAGTTGATTGCTTCTCTGGATCAGAAAAAGAATTTTCTCTTTCAGTGGAATGGTTGACTCTTTACCTGATCAGTGGGGTAATCTGACCTCACAGGATGCAATTAGCCAAATGATTAAAAGCTCTTGTATGTTTATCAGTAAATTGCCTGCTACTGTCTGCCATGGGGAGCTCGGCATCCTTGTGCAAAAGCTTTCTGCCCAGCTGTGTCACCTAAGAGCTGACAACTGATCACACCGGAGCTCAGCAGAGCTGGGACACCACTGGTCTCATATCTCTGTGATACCGTCATTAGTACAGTACCAAAATGGCAGTAGGTGCAGACCCATCAGGTACACAGATCACAGAAAAACAAGAAGGAACTTCTAAAGGTGCAGGAGACAGTACTCAGCTACTTCAGTTCTACATCATATAAAGCCATGAATAAACTTACTCTTCTAGACCTCATCAACCAGATGACTCCCATTTTGGATAGAAACCCATTTCTAACTTCCAGCTGTTGCTTATTCACAGTTGGGTACCAGCCATTTTGGGCCATGCCACTCTTTTGTTTAAATAAATAGTTTCCCAGTCTCCTCTTTGTAAACACAGCACACTTTCAGAGAGCAATCATCTCTCTTTTATTCTTTCAGTATGCAAGCTAAAGAAGCTAAATTGTGAAATATTTCTTCTACTGACTCCCAATTCACAATTTGTCCCTCAAAACCTTCTCTGTACCGGTGTCAAGTCCTTCCAGTCATCCTGGAACATAAGCAGATACGCTCTGAAACAGCACTGAGCAAACACTATTTTTTTTTTTTATAAAATACTTTAAAGAACAATCCTGCTGTAGTAAAATAGTGGCATGTTTGTGTGAAGAGGTTTACAAATTCTTTACTTTCACAAGTAGAGGAGTGCAGCCAATTATGTTCTGTCAGATAGGAAACCAGGTTTGCTACCAGTTTTAACTCAGTTGCCATTCAGAGACTACCGAAAAATCTGACACCAGTTCTTAAGGGAGGGACTTCTAGTGGCTTAAATGCAATGAGGTTTTAGGATCAGCCCAACATACTCTTGAATGAATTCAATGCAGACCATCTACAAAATGGCTGGAAACAAAAATTTGTGCCTCACTTGAGCACAGGAGGAAGTAAAGAAATCAAGCCGTGAAAAAAAGGCAGTTACTTTTCAAACTGCAATCTTTTATCTCTGAAGAAACACAAAAACTGGAACTGATAACTGTCTCAATATGTTATCAGTTATAATAACTACATTACAGAGATGTGATATAGAGTAAGTCCTTGGAAATTCCAAACTTACAAATCAAATATAATGAATAAATGAGAAAGCCCCACATTTCTTTTCAATTCTGCTCTCCTTATCTGCCATGCTAATATTTAGAAAGTAATTACTGCTCTTGATGATTAAACTTTTTTTTCTCTTCTTGAAATGACTGATTTTTCTTTTGAAGTTTGCATCACCCTGAAGGGAAAATACATTTCTCAGCAGATTGTTTTCATTTTTGCCTAACAAGGAAAGGGGATTAGAAAAATTAGAATAAAATGACAATAAAAAGAAAAATTGGGGAAGGGGAAGAATGAGCAATAAAAGGCCTTTTTTTTCCCTTTTTTAATGAGTATTGTCTTTGGGAATTCATGAAGGGAAGGAAGAGAAAAATTATGAGCTCATCACATAGGGTATGACACCGCATACCTGCAATCTGGAGTTCCTATAATGAGGTGAATGGGCACTGCTGAGAGCTCATTGCTGGGGAGAGGTTAAAATGGGTTCTGCATCACCAGGCCAGGCATTTTCATCACACCACATTACACATAAATTTTTTTTGCAGCATTATTGCAGCTGGGTTAGTTTTCTAAAGCAAACACAAATGTATCTTCTCCCAGAGTCTGAGTGTCATGACCAAGTTAATCTGGGCTGGAGGGAAAGGAATTCACACTGTAATGATGAAGTGAGGTGAGTGAACTTAGATGGTTGTCTATTTTATCAGTATAAAGAGATTAAACTATGGAAGTTTAACTACAGACTCATGTATTCCCCATAATAAAAGGCAAAGTAAATAAAAATTAATATACTATAGGATATACCAAAAGCAAAATATAGATCTATATGATTTCTCATTCTGTAAACTTCTCTCATTAAATTGCTATAATGAGACATCGGGGTTTTTGGACGCGTGGCATACTGAAACCATGAGTGAAAATCTCTAAGAATCAAAACCCATACATAGGAAGGCACTCACCATCAACTCATCCCCTCCAAACCCCTGAAATCAGTCTACACATGCAAATTACCTTGGCCAATGTTGTATGGAATCTTATCACATAATTTGTGAGCATGGCTCATACTGCTGCAATGTGAACACCCTGGTGCTAAGTTAATTGTCGGACTCGATGATCCTAGAGATCTTTTTCAACCTTAACAAATCTCTGATTCTCTGATTACTGCACTCTGCTCTTGCAGAATGGCAAGCATAAGATGTGCACTCTTATAGATGAAAGACACTTTCCCCGTAATCCCTATATGAGGCTGAAAATGTTGAAACTAATACTTCAAAGCACTCTTTGGTAAGAGTACTAAAAATACCATATGACAAAGACATTTCCTGTTTTTTTTTAAAAAATCCTCTAACCCCAGACTCGTATGTGGTTGTTTCCAAGGGACAAAAAAAAGAAATAAAAAATGAAAAGGCGTGAGGCCTTAGAAGATGACATACTGACCGTGATTCCCAGCTAAACTCTCTGATAGCTGCTGAAGCAGCTACTCAAGCCAAACTATAATTCACAGAAACAAGCTGGAGGAGAGCCAGCTCTGAATGAAGTGATTGGCTTATTTTGGAATATGAAGTGTTTCCTCTTGACAGCAAGCCATGTTGACTGTCCTTGGGGAGATGCTAAGAAGAAACTTTGATCAGAAGTGAGACAAAGCATCAGCATTGGGTTGTGTGATGGATGGCCATTCAATGCCTTTGTATCTGCAAAATAGCTAGGTAATATCCGCAATAAAATAGATGTCTTCAGTTGCTAGAGAGGCTAAGCATGCATTTCTTGGCATTGTTAGTGCTTGGTAAATCATCAGCAAGTTTTGTCATTGTCATCTTCTTTATTTTAAATACACTGCTTTTGAAGTTAATAAAATGACTTGTTTTCCCTCGTGCTGGACCATTTGCATAATTATAAAGAGGGTTCATGAAAGAGAGTCAATGAGATAATTCCCACATGCAAATTAAAGATCTTTCAATTAACATGGCAGGACGTGTGTGAACACCATGCTAATGTAGCAGAAGATATCCCTAGTGGCAGTTCAGTAATCTGCTTGTATGCTAAGGAATCTCTTTGTCTCACTTTCCTTCATCACCGGTGGCCTTTGCTTGGGCAAGAGGGTGGTGTAACAGAGCAAAAAAAGAAGGTTTATAAGAGATTTTTTCTACAATGTTACTGGTGGTGTGGGAGAGCAGTGCCTTAATCTTGTTTCAGGCAAAAGTCAAGTTGATTGATTAAATAACTGTGTCTCTTCATATCAGGGAAAAATATTAAGAAGAGTCTGATTTGCAGAAAGCTTTTACATTCACAGATCAATTTGCTTACAGTTCCCCTCGTGAAAGGTGACTTCCCTCTCTTGTCTTCAGTAATAATATACCCACGACTTTCATAAGGCTTTCCTGGTTTCTCTGCTTGCAAGTAATGGCCCCTCAGAACAGCTACTGAAAAGTGGGTATGAATGGAAAAGGACACTTTTGGTAACACCGTAGGTTATACCTGATAAAAAGCACTGAAGTCACATCTTTAGATTTCATATATACAAGCTGGTCATCAACTTCAAAATCGGAATTTAATATTTCCATGAGTATAAAGATGCTAGATGGTCCTTCATGGAAGTACTACATCTTTCCCTCAAGCTCAGGAAACATTAAAGACCAGATATCAGAAGATAGATTCTTGCTTGCTACTGTGGCACCCTGCTAACTTTCTAATCACTGAATAAATTTTCAAAAGCAGCTCTTGCCCAGGAGAAATAATGTCTCTGTGTCTTCCAGCAAAACAAACAGAACTGTATCATTTTAGGTGCTAGCTGCTCCTTACTCCTGAATTGGGACCTGAATTAGGAGTCTGCTAGTCTGGAAATCAAGAGCCCCTTTGTGGGCATGTCAGAACTCTCCCATGAAGCTATCTGCTTTACTGCCATCACCCCGATACCCTCCCCGGGAATCTGCAATAGCCCTAAAAACTGCTTCCCAGGGAAAAACTTACTGTTCGCCTCAAAAAAAAAAAAAAACAAACAAACCAGTAAGCAAAACCCCAAAACCTGCAGTTTGCTCTAGGTAGGAATAATTCACTAGAATATGCATTTATTTGGATGATGAAGGCATGTAATAGCAGTGACTGTCACAAACTCCAAACTATTTTAAAGAAAGCAAGAAAGTCATCTTTGCTGAATGCACTCAAATTGTGCTTTTTTAAAGCCACAGACACTCTCTAATTAAAGGAATATAACTTTCACAAACAGGAAAAATCTCTTACCACCTAATCATGAGGATGAACTGGTAGTGGCCTCAGTACCTCTCTCTCAGTTTTATTAATTTCATCACCAGCCCACAGGACATACTGTTAGGTACTCTGCTTCCTGCTACTGAAGTATCGTGGAGTACAACCTAATTTCATGGAATAAATACAAAACTGGGAATCATGAACACTTATTGTAAGGCCAACTGCTTTTCCCCTGGCTTCTGCACCATTCTGGTGCAGCAGACCCAATCCCTCTCATCACCACTTTAGGGGAAAATCACTTTCCCATCCAGGCCTTAGAGTTCAACACTCACAAGAAGAATAGTGTTGCGAATGAATCCAACTGAGACACAAGTCTTGGGGAGCTGCAAAGTTTGCAAGGAAGCAACTGTAGCTCCCACATTGTGCATATAACCTCCAAGTCTTTGGAATTTTCATCCACCTACCAACATTTAGGAATAAAAAATGATAATAGCAAAAAGCTGCTGTATTTGCATTCCTGTGCCTCTGGATTTGACCAGTTTATAGAGTGGTACAAACAGATCAACAGTTTTAAATGCTATTTTTGTGGTAGTAAATAAAAATCAGGAGTTCATTCTCAGCAGACTATTAGTTTTATAATTATTATTAATACTAGTTGTTTTATTATGTAGCACTAGCAAAGTAAACTCAGGCTTTTTCAGCACATTTTAGCTTTAACAAAGCAATTACTTGAGTCAAAATCATGTATCAAATTGAGCAACTTCTAGCAAGAATTGTATTTCTGTCTTCAAGTCTTTGTTTTTCAAATAGTAAGGCATAATAACTTCTTGAAGAATTAGTAATCAATGTGTCACTCCTCTAAGTAATTATTTTACTTGAAACAAGTAATAAGCCTGTGTTCCCATTTGAGGGCACATGTAATTGCAATGTATTGTTAATTCTACAGTCTTTTGTACAGAATGAGTACTGAACTTTAATAATCATAGGAAACTATCAAACTATCTCTAGTCTCTGTTCTCTAGAAAAAAAAGAATGAAAAAAGGCTAGCACACTGAGTATCTTTTTAAGTTTCAAATTTCAGAGAAAAACACAATTCACTGAAATGCACTCTGTGTGTGGTATTTGTGTGCATACTCAGCATGTCCTAAGGTTTTGTTTGTTTGTTTGTGTTTTTGAAAGACAACTATAGGCCTAGTAGAACTTAGAATCAGATGTGCTTGTTTCTTTATGTTTGTCTCTCAATTGCATTTGCTGTTATACAAGGAGCAGGGCACAAGACTCTGCCTCAGCGTCACTGCCTTTAAAGTGAAGAAAATTAAAACCAGCTGCCGAGAGCATTATTGTCATGAGTGATTGTTTGCTAAGCGCTTTAAGATCAGTAATACATGTTTTTAGTGAAGTGCAGAGCATTACTTGTTTCTAAAAAATAACAAATTAAAATGAAATATGATTGAACTTTCCAGATCAATATATGTCTTAGGACACACTGGAACTTGAAGTTCCATTTTTGAAACGAATTTTCACATGAAATGAAATAGATATTTTACACTCTACATAAACACTATACTTGAGTATGACTTCCATTCTCAGAGGTGTTCAAGAGCTGATGGATATGGCCCTAAGAAAACTGGTATGACCAGACGTGCTTTGAAAAGGCTGTTGGTGGAGCTCCTTGGTAGTAAGAGCCTTCCTGGACCGGCCTGACTATTATGCATTTCACAAGTGTGAACCTCATATGAGAACACAAAGGGACAGGACAACAGTGAAACCTTCAGTCTAAACAGCACTTGGCAGTGCACAGGATGCAGCCAAGGCTGTGCTTTGAGCCAGTTCTGGTGCCAAAGGTGATTATACACATTACCTCATGACTGTGCCGCTGCAAAGTCTTTCCTCACAGCTGGACTTCATCTGTGGGCATTGTCCTGTGTTAAAGCAGGCAGATGGCTTTTCTACTGTAGTGAGCTCAGGGAACACGCACAGCTGTCCACACCTGGCTGTGCAGTGCTGCCTGTAATGTCTCCTGCCACTACAGAAAAGCGCCATTTATCCCAGACTCCAAAAGTACAGGTGTCACTGCTGTGCCTCTGTCATCGCCTCTCACAGCCCTCTGCTTTCAGCACCGTGCTGGGGCTTGAATTAATTGCTGACAAAGAGAGAACTGCAGCCTGTCAGCCATCAGGAAAGCCTGTGATCACTCATTATACACCGCTGACACAAGACTAAAATGAAACCAGGGCTCCAAGCTGGACGTTTATGTTATTGCTCTTATTTTGTCTGTTTGTGGTTTAATGCCTATGCGGTTAATTTGAGGGCGATAAATAGCTTTTTGAGAAAACTAATTTGTACACAGCTGCAATTAATCAGAGTGCAGAGAAGAGTGCACCAGAGCTGAACGCCCTGCTGAAACAGATGGTTGTGCTGCCGCCACACACTCCTGCATTCCTGTGAAGGTTAAGCCAAATTGCAGAGCCCTGGGAATTTGAGCTTGCACACATGCTGGCTCTACCCACATCGGGTCTGTTAGGGAAAAGCTTGAATGATTTTCACCTGGAAGCCTCCTGGGGCTTGCAGCCATTATTTGAGAAGTTTAATAACTGCTGGCAGGGGAAAAAAAACTCCACCAGAAACAAGCAATTCACTGAACTTTTCCAACTGCACAGCCAAAATTTAGTATCTAGTTCTGCTCCTGACTGTTTTTCTTATATTGCCTGATCCTCAAAACTTTCATGGTATGAGAGCAAAAAGATAGCAGCCAGATGGCAGCTGCTGTTTACAACAGAGCAACCTGATTAGGATCCAGTAGTTGTAATTGTTTCTACTGGATTCCATCTGAATGCAACAAGAAGTTAATATTCCCAAGGACGGAGAAGCTGAGGTGCACAGAGCGAGGCGTAATGTTTTAAAGCTTCTGGATTGCAGAGTGGGTTCCTGCAAACCCTGGGGACTGATCTGCAGTTGTACTGAATGATGGGCTGATTCAAGTGAACATTGTGAATGCTAGTGCCAAATAGAACTTCTCTGAAATGAGAGAAAACTTCTACTCGGTGAGACCCATCATGCTCAGGGCATGCAATGGCTTGTAAGATGGTTATCAATTAGGTTATTCACCATTTGCCTGAGGTGTACCCAAGAGTTACCAGGAAGAGGTCTAGCATTCACTTTAAAAAAGTTGTCAGTTAAGACAAAAAAACCCAGATGAAATCCAGAAAGATTATGTTTGAAACCTGAACCTCTTCTTAATACATAGATGCTCTACATAATCACTAGAAGATGACTAATATCCTTTAAGTATTACTGCTCAATGAGTCTTAAATGCAGAAGAACAGTGACTGTGCAAATGCCACAGCTATTACAAGTGATTCTTCAAAGGTCAGAGTAAAAGGTCCTCCCACGTATGCCATTATATTATGGAAGATACTCCCAAAAGAGACTAGTGGGAGATACACTAAAAACACAAGACCATGTCATCTCTGCTTTAATATTGTTGATTTCAAAAATGCTAGAATCAATTTTCATTACTTGATTGAGAAACAAAAGGCAACATGGAAGCCAAGTTCTGACTATATGGGCTTGCTGCAGCTATGGGAAGAGAATTTCACTTTACTCCCCATTTTCCTTTCCTGTGCAAACACACAGCCTAGAAGCAACGCCTTGAATAAGGGAAGCACTTCAGCTAGGGAGTAAAAGCAGGTGGCCAAGGAGTTAAAACTTATAAATGTCCCTCCAGTAAATTCACATCAGATAATTAGTGTCAGGTTTCTACTTCTTTCTTCCTTGCAAACTCTTCAATAGCTTCAATAATTTGCCATTATCTTGAAAAGGAGGGATGAGAAAAAGGGCACTCAAAAATGGTTGCTTAAAGACATAAGCACTGCGGCATGCACTTGGGGAATTCTAGCAGCAGGGCAGAAAAACATCTGCATAGATCTTTAAGGAGACTGAACTTGTGAACCTTGCAGTTTAAAGGCTTTTTATGATTCTGCACAAGTTGTGTGTGCTTTTCTTTCTGGCCAGAACCTTGTTTTCCTAAGAAACAAAAGTAATTACAGTGTTGATTCCAATAAACTCACAGAGAGTGTCATTATTTCTCTCCTTTACACAAAGTACATTCAAATCTATTCAACAGGCTATTGTCTTCGTTGCAGGCAAGAAAAAGGAGTCACCATTTCAAGATTAATCATAACAGTGGGGATGAAAAAAAGCAAGGCCCAGAGTTTGATGATTGACAGTTCTGAAGGTATTAAGATGTAGTTTTGGGCTGAGAAGCTGAGGGGATTGCTATGTGGACAATAACAACTGCACATGCAACATCAGCTGAGAAACCAGAAACCCAAGCAGGACTTCCCATGACACTTTAGCAAGGATAAAAAGCTGTGTTATTGCAGACCTTACAGAACAGGGGCACAGTGTCTTCTGTGTTATTAAAGTCTGCAAAATACAAAGCTATAGATCAAGTAAAATTTGTTATTTCAGTCAGAGACAGAAGTCCAGACTTCTAGCTTCTGCTGCTGGTTCTCATATTAGACTTTACCTTAGAGGGGCACCACTACTATAGCATCTGACCAAATTTTATGTTTTATCCTCATAACTGATATAAAAACTATTAACCTCACTTTCAGAAGGCGCTAAAGGCACCAAAAGGCTATCTTCCCTAAGATCATATGGGAAATTCATAAGAGGAATGAACTGACCCAATTCTCCCAAGACTCACGTTTTGAATTTTCTTCTTTGCTCAAATCCACTCAAATGTCCATAACCTCAGTTAGCTCTGTATATAATTGTATTTTCACCAAGATGGGTAAGAAGACTGAATTTGAAAGCCTTCTGAGTTGCTAGGATTAAAGGCACTACAAGAAATTCAGTGTACTGTAATAATCATTGGCCTCATGCCTTGCAGTAGTAAAACAAAGTAACATCACTACAGCATATTATTCTTTAGATAAAATGCTCTTGTAGTTCTGCAGTGCTCAACTCCATAACGCTCAAGCTCTCCTGTCTACTCCTTGAGTTGCAAGCCACAGGTAAGATTTGCTCTGTAGTGCCTCACGGTGAAAGCTCTGGGTGGGTACCTGTGGGCGGACAGCAAACCATGGCAATAAATCTGATCTCAAAATTTATTGCTACGATATACTGATTGTCTTCACTCCGCCTGTGCTGGATGGGCTGAGGATAAAAACTGAGGGATATCCTATTGGGAGTTATATGTCAGCATTACAAAGCAACCTGATCAATCCCTACACAAGCACATCAGCCAAAACCAGCACAAAGGCGTAGCTGTAGGTAAAAACCAACAGCCTAACTGTGAACTCACCGTGTTCTTACTGCCTGTAACAGGACAGCTGATGCAGAGTTCAACACTGAGCCTGCAATACTCTGCTTTTATGTGACAGTGGTTCTCTCAAGTGAACTAGAGGAAAAAAAAATCCCTCAGGCTAAGCTAGGAGGACCAGCATTAACGCCTATTTGAGATGTACTTTTACAGTAATAGAAGAGGACTGCTACTACCAGCTTTTGAAAAAGGTATAGGGAGCTAGCACATGGCAGGCTCAGCAGAATGAATACTCTCATTAAGAGCTATTTCCATTAAAGCTATCATGACCCTCTGCCTGCAATTTACATGAGCTTTTCCTACCCACATCAGAGCCGAAAGGAAATGGTGTGAAAGGGAAATGCACTGATTCGAAATAAAAGTTGCACAAAAACCCTAAATCATATTCAAGGGCTTTCTGCTAGATCAATTAGTGAATTCCTATTGCCTCTTGTAGAAAGGCCCCTTTACAAGGTTTATAATTTCCCTGCACTCTCCTATAACAGACAAAGAGGTTGAGATTTTCTGGAGGTGATCCTTCTGCCTTCCCAGGCAGATCACAGAAAGCTTTTTAAGGGCTATGCTAACGTGACCTGACTACGCTTGTGTGAGTGCATGGGAAGCTGTACCTGCTACATATGCCAAGCGTGAGCGTGGGTTCACCTATGTGTTTCTTGGTGCCTGCAGTTTGCTAACAAGAGTGCTACTTGGGGGAAGGAGTTTGCTGTACCTGAGAGCACTGACATGTGTAGGTGAGGAACATGATGTGGGAGGGTGTAGTACACAGACACGAGTAGATGTGTGGGTCTGAGAAATAGTTACAGCTGACAGAATGACATGATTGGGAACTTTTCTGTAACTTTTTGGAGTACAGGAATGTATACTCTCTGGGCAAGTGGTGTCTATATGGTCACTTAAGGTGTACTGTAAGGCATCATACATAGCCATGTACACTTTGATGAATTTATTGAAGATCTCTAAGCATGGCTTAAACTTTGCCCTCTCACCTTACATGTTGGCCAATATGGGAGGGACCAATGCATTCTAGGACAAGGTTTTTTTATGTAACTAAATAGAACACCCCTTCTCTTCCCTCCTTGGTCTTGTCAACTCATCCAACAGCAGATTGTTGAATTACTAATTTTGCAATAGTCTTGTCCATGAAGCAGACGTTTTGGGATTAATTCCCATCATGCACCTGGAACATGCATGAAGCATTTAGTTCTTTGGAATGTAAATCATGAGAAACCTTCCCAACACCAACAAAGCTGTCCTCTCTGCAAGAAATAGGCAGAAAGCTGAAATGAGCTAGAGAAGGTGCCTCTACCTATTTCAAATCAGATCAAAATTGAAGTCTCAAAAGGCATAGGCATGAACCCATTTAAATGGTTTTAATACTGTGTCCATCCTGGTGTTGAAAGAAAAGATGACTGTCACTCGTATTATGCTTTCTCTTCCCTCTAGTCCAAAACTTCTGCTTGATCCTTGCAAACAGCAGCCTGTGTAATCTCTTTTATGTGACTGGCAGTCTGTGGGGCAGGAAAACAATCTTTGCAAATGAAATTCACCCAGCATTTACAAACCAGACAAGAGAAAAGGAGGATGAAATGAAAAGGAACCTTTTGTTTTCAGCAGGGAGCAGAGCACAACAAGGAAATGAAAAGATGAATAAACCCGAATAAACCTGTCATAGACTTTTTCTTTATGGAGCAGAGGCACAGTTATTAGGTACCCGCAAAGAAGGCATTCTGGATATATGACTCCTAATACATCGTCCATAATACAGCAGTGTGCAGAAGGCATACAACTTTTCAAACAGTTGTCAGAGACAGAAATAAATACAGTGTCTTAGTGGAAAAAAATGGCCAGAAGCATTAGAAGTGAGCACTGGGGTGGTGCAGGCAGAAGTCAGAGAGCTCTCTCTGACAACGTGTTTTCAGACACGATCCTTGTCAGAAAGAAAAAAGTTATTAACCTATTATTTTTCTCTTACTAATCAGAATGAGGTTTTTACTGCTCATAAAATGCGGCAAATTGATAGTGCTCACTAGAAAGGAAAGGCTGCAAACACAGAGCTCTGCCAAGCATTTCTCCATCCACAATTATGGCACTCTTTACTAAACATAGGTCACACCACCCATTTGAACCCCGTGGTCTGACTCATCTGAAGACCCCAAAAACCCACTGCTAATCGTTCTCACTGCTAATGTGTAACTTCCTACTGTTTCCTCTCTTCCTACCGTTCTGGCAAAGTATAGTGATCTTTGTATCATATTTCTCTTCAGTTTTCTGTCTGGTGTCAACTGCACATGCCACCATGCTCTGTAGCATTCCTTCTTATCCCAGTACTGATCTCCTAAAAATGAGCAGAATGTCCTAATACTTCAGTTGTGCAATTACTGTAGTATATCCTAATGCAATAAAGTTAATTTTTTTGTCATACACTGATTCCATTACACAGTCTTACCTGTCTGCCTTCTACCCCAACATCACAGATTTGGGGGCCAAAGAAGTATCAGAGTGTATAGGTTTGGATGCAGATGGGCATATTAGGAAAGATCAGGTGAGAAATCAAAGGTGGTTTGTATGCTGTTACAAATGCTGAATGAAGGATGTTTTGTTCTGTAAATTTGTGCATGAATACTTTGAACGAAGTATTAATATTATTAATAAGCCAATATTTTTTACATATTTATACTGCTAAAATGCATGTGCTGTTGTTTTTTTTAAACATTCAAATATTATCAGTAAAAGCTTTAAGTAACAGCAATAAGAAATGTAACAATTATTGTTTAGGCCTTCATGATGACATTAGATCATGCTGTCTCCATGCTAACTAATAAGAATCGATTCTGAAATGAGAAACTTGGAGGATATTTTCTATCCTTTGTTCGGCAGTCTGCCATTGTGATATACTACAATTCACACAGGAACCACTTCAAGACTATTGCATATCCTAGCCCAAATTCCTTTATAGACAGTCTCATTTCAGACCTGGGTCTGAAAAAGAAAATAAAATGATTTTCAATGATGGATGATCTCAATAGTGAAATTTTGTCTGACCTGCTGCTAGAAGCAAGGAGCACATTACTGACTTGAGATAAGTTGGTTAGGATCACATATCATAAACCACAAAGCTTTCAAACAAAACTGAACTTACACCTGAATATAACTTATTTCTCTGAGATTTAGATAAAGGAGTTTTGTTTTCCTTATGCATGATGAGGTCTTTATAAGAGCTCTGGCTGCAATAACAAGTGCCCTACCACCATCAAGGTAAAACAGCTGACAATCCACCAACGTTGGCAACAGTTTTTCAGTTTTACTAACCTTTCACACTCTCTCCCTACACTAATCTCTTCCTCTGATCTTTCTCCTCCTTGCCTCCCACATAGCGCTCTGTTCACAAAATATTTCTTCTGTTTCAATGGAATGACATAGCAAAAAATGAAACAGCATAGCACAAAAACCCACCCCTCTCTTATATTGTACTAAAATGTTATGAAAGATACAAGTAACTTTATTCTTTCTATCCCTAAAAACAAGCAAGAAACTCATCTCTGACTCCAAACTTGGGAACTGGTGATCCCCAGATATGTGATGTACAAAAACCAAAAATTAAGTTGCAGTAGTAACAGCTCAAATTACATCAAAATAAAAAGTTGCATTACTTTCTGGCTGGCTTGTAACCAAAACACAATTAGATGTAAAGCAAGCCCAGATTTTACAGCAGCCCTTCCCTTTGTCATGGTACTGCTACAGACATTACCAGCCTCTAGCTTTGAGCTTCTTTCTTCAGTACCCTACTGTGCACAGAAATGTATAAACTTGCAACTTAGCTTTTATGGACAAGGCCAGGGCAATGAAGTAGTGATTTGTCCTCTCAAGAAGGGTGAATGACAACTTCATACAATTAAGTCCTTCATTCACTCTGCAGTTAAGCTTTATTCATATAATTTTTTAATGTAACATAAACAAGTTTTATGGGTCATTACTCAGACAGGTGTGCTGCATATTGCATCTTTTAGATTTCAGGCCAGGAAAATGAAAACAGGAATGGCAATATTACTTGGCTGCAAGCATTTAGGGAATGCGGTGAAATGTTTAATCACAAACATTGTTTCACTTTCTGTCTTCCAACAACTCTTTTGAATTTTGACATTACATTTCTTCACTCTTCCTCTCTTTCCTACCTCTTACACTTTACTGAAAATGGCATCTTTCTGATATCAAATTAATTCAAAATCAATTAATTGCTCTTCTAACTCCATAAACGAAGTGCTGCAAAACTGAAACATTCACTTCCCAAATAATTTAAAAATCTAATCTTTTTAATTTGCACCCTTTATAATAAAACACAATCTGCTGTTTGTACTTGGTGGGTAGGGCTTAGGGAGGATGCTCTTAGCACAGTGATGGCTAGACCGCTTCCTTGCTAATGTGTAATTCCAACTGGAAATAATATTTGTTGGGCTAATTCTAACTTCTGACAGTGGAAATGAATGTGCTTCTGCAATTGCATTTACATGGTCTATGATGTTATCTTCCTTTAGCTTCTACATGCTGCCAATAGGCTTCTCCTGATGCAGTACCCACAATTTCCAGAGAGTTTTTACTCAAAATAAAAGCAGTTTCACTTCATTACCTTCACTGATAGCTTTGATTAGTGCATTTTGTACTGATGTAATAAATTCCTGTATCTTAACCAGCGCTGCTAATTTCTTTTACCATGGAAAGTAATTTGAACAATCATAATTACATCTTCAGCATCCTATATGACTTGTCCTGTTTCTGCACTGAAAGTGGACAAAGCTCTGGCAACCTGTGTAGAGAGTTGCTGATTCAAAAATTTACTACATGAAGGTAAAATCAAGTAGATACAACAATTCATCCCATAAGGTAACTGAAGAAGTATCACACCACAGGAGGTATTCAATGATTGCAGTAAATGTTTCACTTTCTTGGACAACAAAGTCTTTTAAAATTTCCAGAGAAGAAGGCCTAACTTCTTTATTGGATCAATATCTATGGAAGTCCGAACTGGGCATGCCATTCCTTTTTCTGTTGCTTTCCTCCCTCCCCCCACCCCTTGGTCTTCATGAAAATGGGGATTAAAAAATTCAACTTTAGGAATTAAGTGGATTTGCACTTAAATCTGAATCACCAGGCTCTCCTGTTTTAAACTGTCGTATGCTATTTCTGCACATTACTACACAGCTTTTGCACTCTGCAAAAGATAGATGCAAATGAGAAATGAGGGAAATGAAGCATGAACAGACTAGAAAGACAAATATGTAGCCTGTTAGGGATCTAAGACATTTAGTGCTCTGCTTATTCTGAAGGATTGTAAAAAGTTACAAAAAAGCAACCCAGAAATGCAAAAATATTTTGGGGAACATTAGCTTCTAACTGTATCACAATGGCTGGGTAGATTAACATTCACATACCTACTTTCTTTTTGATAAATATTTCTTAATGACTTTTTCAGATTAAGAGATACAGTTAGAAATATTATAGGGTTTTTTTCCTAGCTCACAGAGTCTTGGAGCAGATGAGATGCCATGTTTTGACTTACCTGAAGAACTTTTTAATCACAGAACTGCAAAGAACAGAGAAAGCTTTGACTCAAAATTATTTCTGCAGAGTCCTCTCACTGACTTAGAGCCCATAAAGGGTGAGAGAATCCCATCCACTTCTGAAAACTCTTCCCATTCTGAAATTTGAATGTGTTACTTCCCCACCAAAAAGAAAAGCCAAACTATTCTGGCAAGAAAAGCTTTCACATTGTACTTCACTACCCAGGAAGAAAGGTTCTAGTATTCCAGCCTACAATCATGCTATGCTGAGTGCAACTATTTACATATTACAGCTTGAACAGAGGGGGAAATACAAAATCATTTCACAGACACATTGGCCAATTAAGTATATGGAGTTAATCATAATTACAGTAAATTATGCCAAGTGTGACTAGAGGTAATCACAAGGCAAACACATTTTTGTTCAGCTGGCAACAGAAGCAAAATTTCTTGTAAAATTCAGAGCAATTTTTATTAATGCTATCCAGTAGCAGAAAGAGTCTAGATAATTTGAATGCCCATATTTTACTATTTCAAAAGTAGCATAATTCCATATCAATTTTACAAATTTGTATATATAAGGAGAATTAAATTACTGTGAAAGTTGAAATAAGTGTACATGCAAAATAAATTGTGCATTAGAACAGTATGTGTATTTGAATGACAAAGGTACCTATTCATATGGACTAACATCTTATATTTGGTAAAAGTAAATACACAGAGAAATATTTCTTTTAATAAAGCTAAATGGACGTTTTTAAACCAGTGTGGATTTGAAAGACACAGCTGTTTTTTTCATTTTCCTCATTAATGAGAAACAGATCATAGATTTACTAGTTATTAGTAGGAGCTTTTGTACCATTTGGGTGTGCAGTGCTCTATGTACAATGTGCATAGGGCTACTATGTACTGAAATTGCACAACGCAGTCCTGTGCAAAAAATACTCGCAATCTAAATCAGTAAATTTGAATACTAGGAGCAATAAAGCCATGTGGTGCTGCATAGCATCCTGGCTGATTTTCCCTGTTTCTCAACCAGGTAAAATGATCTGCATGGAGCTCTGGGCTGCTATGATTAAACGGCTCCCAATATCTGTGCACATTTGTTTGAATTGAACTTGCCTATCTCTGTACAGGACTACAGCATTCTGTGGAGGTATTTAAAATGATTTTACCAAGGGAAGAAGTCAGAGCCCAAAAAGGTGGAGTTAACTGATGTACTGTTTATTAGACTTGCTTTTAATAGCAGTCAATGATAGCTCAGAGCTAGTGTTTTATAATGTAACAGGCTGGGTTTGGAGGAGGATGTGAAGGAAGACCGTCTGCTTTGTGCTCTGTTGACGTGAGCATGCAGCACCTGGTGATGCTGCAGCACTGAATCACATGAGCCATTAACAGAAAACAAAGTCACAGAGGCAAAAGACAGGAAAGCCACAATACATCTTGGAGTCAGTCCCAGCTAGGACAGGCTCCTTGACAAAAGTTCAGGATGAAAGTGGTATAGTGCAGATACCAGCAAAAATGCCAAGAAGAAATCCTTTGCAGAGCAGGAGAATGAAAGATAATCTCTGCATCACATCTGCAACACGAAGCTTTAATTAACATTTCACAAGCCCTGGCACACTTAAAATGCCAGTTTCTTTTCAGTATGGAAAATCTGTGGGGTGTTTAGAACCACAGCTATGGATGAGACACAAAGGCGGGACTATGATTAGGACACAGCTGAAATAAAATCAAGCTGCCTTTCCTTGTGGCCACGTGAATCATGACAGAAATAGAAGCAGCTGTTACTGTTAGTTTGGTCGCACTGGGGACAGCTATTGCCACTGGCATGAGTAGCTGGCTAGCTGCTAGCATTGCTGTAGCGGTTCGGCTGGCACAGATCACCACTTTCCTGTCTGCAACAGCTTTATGAAAATATCACTGTTCAAAAATTTCCACTTGGTTCAATTTCTTAACCGATTTCTTTCTTTAGAAATAAATACCCTAAGTGTTTTTGGGACTAAGCCCCCTCAAGACACTGTTATATATAAACTAGACCACAACAACATAAGTGAAAAGTATGTATTTCAACATATTTGTACTATTACCTAACCCACTCTTGCCTTCCTCACAGCCTGTACAACTGAGTCCCACACAGTAAGTTCAGGTACTAGGTACAGTACTACAGGTACAGTTGCAACCTGTACAATACAGATTTAATTTTGCTAAGCAATGATGTTTTAATTTCTTTCCTGGGGACACTATTCCACAGTTTACCAAATCTTGCTTTTATGAAATTGTTTCTGCTTTCAGTCTAAATTTATTTAATCTTAGCTTCAGCCCAATACACCTAGTTCTGTGTCCTCAGTGCATCACTCTAAAGCATTTATACTCTTTAAACGTGTAATGTCTATCACAGCACTCTTGATAGACCATTTAGCAAACTCTTTCTGTACCATTTAGCAAACAATGCACATTCATAATTTGTGTAATTTCTTATCACCTCAGGTTGTGTTTTAATTTTTACCTCTTTTTTTTGCTAGTTAGGCATCTGAAGTGGCATACAAAAATATCACAGGAGAGGCAGTTCTGTTCAAAGTCATTTTGAAACTCTTTCTTTGGGCTTGACAAGCTCTGCAGATAGGCAACTTACAGGGTCATTTGCTATTTACACAGCAGTATGGTATTTTGGCACAAATAGGCTAAGAAGAGCCTTGTGTTCCTGTCATCATCTACAGCGTCATCAGCTGACTTGATGAAGCATCTCCATTTCCTGTGTACATAGCACTAGCTAGAGGCTCTAATTCAACTATTGCTGCACTGAACTCAGAAGGAGTAGATGTAATTATTACTAGGGCTACCTGATTGCTTCATTGTTTTTGTTGATGTGACTCTACGGCTCACACTGCACCATCTCTGGAACATCCCTAGCTCCCTTTAGCTTGTGGCTTAGCAAACGTACTTCATGCATCAAGATTCAAGCAGCTCTGCGTGGTCTCTCTGAAAGGCACTTCAGAAAGGTAAAAGCCCCATACCTCTGACAGTGTTATAGAGGCACTGTTTCAATTTCTTCATATAAAATTGTTTCAGAGTTTCCAATACATAAGAGGTCCCAAAGGACCTTTATCTAGTTTTCCCAGAACTGCCAAGACCATTGCCCTTAGAGGTACAGCTGAACAACACTTCAAGTCAGGATACCATAACTTCTGACCTCTCAACAGTTACCGTATGCTTATCCTCTGTCCCAGGAGAAGAAAGCTTTTTTCAAAAGGTGTAACAGGAAGCAACATGGATACAAATTTAATTTCATAGCATCTGAAGCAGCTGCCTCTTTGCACCAGTGCGTATATGCACTATAAATTAAAATATAAGCCCAGGAATGTACAGAGGGGTTATTAGAAAGTGGAAATGGATTTTAAAGCATTTTAGGTTATAGATGTTTGCTGTGATGAAGCCCTGCAATTGTAACTGACTGCAAGTCAATGAAGGCAGGCCCTGCAGAGAAACCTTGACAAATTAAGAGGGCTGGACAATCGCCAACCATATGAAGTTTATCAAATGAAAATGATGGATTCTGCATTTGCCCTGGGACAGGGCAACCCTGGATGTATGGACAGACTGTGGCATGAGATGCTGGAGAGCAGTACTGCAGAATGGGACCTGGGGATCCTGGCTGATGGCAAGCTGAACATGAGCCAGCAATGCCCTGGCAGCCAGGAGGGCCAGCCCTGTCCTGGAGGGCATCAGGCACAGCATTGCCAGATGGGCAAGGGAGGGGGTTGTCCTGCTCTGCTCTGCACTGGGGTGGCCTCACAAGATAAAAAAGACATCAAACTATTACAGAACATGCAAAGAAGGGCTACAAAGGTGGTAGCCTTTCTTTCTACACCAGGTGGTAGCCTGGTGGTAGCCAGGGTCTGGAGGGGAAGCCATATGAGAAGCAGCTGAGGTAATTTGGTTTGTTCATCCTGGAGAAGAGGAGACTGAGGGGAGACCTTATTACAGTCTTCAGCTTCCTCATGAGGGGAAGAGGAGGGGCAGGCACTGATCTCTTTGTTGACCAGTGACAGGAACTTGAGGAAATGGCATGAAGCTGAGTCAGGGGAAGTTTAGATTAGACACAAGGAAAACGTTTTTCACCCAGAGGGTGGCTGGGCACTGGAACAGGTTTCCCAGGGAAGTGGTCACAGCACCAGCCTGATGGTCTCCCCTGAGGTCTCCCCTGACAGAGTTCAAGAAGCACTTGGACAACACTCACAGACACATGGTGTGACTCTTGGGGCAGTTCTGTTCAGGGACAGGAGTTGGACTCTATGATCCTCATGGGACCCTTCCAACTCAGGATATTCCATGATTCCATGAATGTTAAATAAATGCTTCAGAGAAGAACCTAATGAAGCTTTACGCTTGTTTATGACTTTTAAACTAATTACATCTACATTACCTTTCCCGATGCTTGTATTTATTCATTCTTTGTGTGAGGAGATTAGAATTTGTATATATTTACTATGCATCTAATATAATTTTGTACGTCTCCATTAATACATATGTGACTAAAGAAGGAGGCAGGACATCAAGGTGCTGGGTGGGTCCAGAGAAGGGCAAGAAAGCTGAAGGGTCTGGCGTACAAGTCTTATTGAGGAACAGCTGAAGGAGCTGGGGTTGTTCAGCCCTGTCTTGGGGTCCAAACTAGGACAAGCCCGAAGAAAAGGAGGGTCAGGGGGAGACCTCAAGGGAGAGGTCAGGGGAGACCTCATCACTCTCTACAACTACCTGAAAGGAGGCTGTAGCCAGGTGTGAATTGGCCTCTTCTCCCAAGCAACCAGTGACAGGCCAAGAGGACATAGTCTCCAGGTGTGCCACAAGAGGTTAAGGTTGGACATTAGGAAGAAATTCTCCATAAAAAAGATGATTAGATATTGGAATGTGCTACTCAGGGAGGTGACAGAGTCACCATCCCTGGAGACGTTTAAGCAAAAATCGGATGTGGTACTTGGTGCCATGTTCTAGCTGACAAGATAGTTTTTGGTCTCAGGTTGGACTTGATGATCTCAGAGGTCTTTTCCAACCTAACTGATTGTGTGATTCTGTGAAAAACTTTGTCTTTTGAATGTGTGTAAGGATAAGCTCTTCTGGTGCCAGTAAAGGAAGAATTTAGACATTTATGTGTACAAGGGTAAATGTGAGCAGGAATGTGCGATGTGTGTGTGTAAGGTGCAAAGTTAAATGAAAGACAGTCATGTGAATTCAAGTATAAATATAAATAGTCAGCTCCCTGTTTGAATGAAAATCTTAGGTAGGCAGATGCTTAGAAAGGCAGCGCAATTCTGTTTTCTTCTGTGGAAATTCTTCTGTAAACCCATCTCTTAGATTTTGAAGGTTTTTGGAGTAGTTTTTATATTCTTGCTCTTCTACATGCAGCAAAATATGTTCTGAAAATGATAGTTATCTGTGAACTCAGCAACTTTGCCAACTAGAGAAACAGCTTTCAGCCCCACAACCCGTTTGGAGCGATAAAGAATTGCTGTGGTCTTGCACTGAAATGGACTGACTTCATTATCACACTCAATGATGGTTTTAACTTCGTATTTCCTCAGCTCTGCCTGAAGGAAAAATGATAGCTCTGATAACCAAAGAATATTATTAAAGCTAGTTTCCCAGGGAGTTTAATGATAACTGCATTATTTCTCCTTAAGAAAATGAAATTGTGAAGCTAGTTATGTTCAGTGTGCTTAACATTGGGAGACTTTGTACTACTGGGTTTTAAAGGGCAAGCTGGCTTGCTTTTTTTATACGTATGTATGTTGGATTATTCCATGGAAGTGTTTTTGCAGAACACTTTGAAGGTAAAAATGAAGTCTACCTAGTAAGTGATCAGTCTGTGGTCTTTTCTCTGGTGCTTGTAAACAATGAAAATGAAGTCTGGATTTAGTTATTCATCCACCATGTATTTCACTGTTTGATCACATTAGGGGTTTCATGACAGGGAGAACTTGAATTTTACCAGCTTATCCTCATCTTTGACATACATTTTACACTTGATCTTGCTGCTATGTATAAGATTAGTGGACTTTTTTTGTAAACTATGTGTACATGTTGATGAGTGTTCCCAAGCTCAAAACCTTCTTAAACTGGTTTCTTTAAACACAAGGTGATGAATTATACAAAGGAATTTGTTATCTTCTACTATACAATAATTCTACTATACAATAAATTCTTATATTTGAAGGGATAAAGGGATGGATTCTGTCCTTGGTTACATTTCACTAAAATGGTAATTATAATCTGGTATACTACCACTACTGATATAACATGGGCTACATTACCATCCTTCCAGTGATAAGAAATGTCCCCTGACTGGATGAGTTCACATTCTAAGCAGCAGATACTTCCATCTGAAAAGGGAAGCCAAAAGGAGCTCTCTGATCTGAAATTGAAATACACTTTATAATTTTCTTTCACCAAATGTAATGTCATCCTTAGGGAGGTAGTAATAACCAAGCTGATCAGATGAGTGATCTATCTAGACCAGTATCATGCACTCCCCAGAGCAAATGCCAGCAGCTGTCTCCAGAAGAACACTATACCCACCATTTCATGAGGCACCATGAACCACAGCTACTGTTTCTCTACAGTTCCACCGTGTGTTTCTGTTAGTGCCTTAAAACAAGTTGAAACCTCCTTTTGGAGTCTTACAAAATATTGCTGAGGACTTTCTCATTAGTATACATTTCTTTAATCCTCTTTTGAGCACTGATAAATTCTTTGGTTTAGGCTTTTTTTTTGTAATTAGTTTTTATAGGTTAATTATCTTTTGAATAAAGCACATTTTCTTCTATTATCTTCAAAAAAAATCACCTTTCAAATCCTCTGAAATCTTCCCGTTCTTGCCATTTTGGAAAGGACAAATAAGAACGTTGAGCATTTCCTCCCCAAATCATTCAGGAATTTTCCCCGTGCCTGCCTGCCTTTTTTTTGGGACAGCAACAGCCTCCTAAGTATTTCCTGCTGTAATTTACTCTTGTGTCTCTTGTCAACATTAGCAGCTGTTTTTTGAACTTCCTTTAGTTATACTGTTTCGTGATTCTGTGAGAAGAAATAAATGCTACATCCTTGGTAAGGATGTACCACTGTTTTATATAATGCTATGATCAGTGGAATTTTCTACCCCATTATTCCTTTATCACAGTGTAATACTTGCTTTTTGACTTCGGCTGTGCAGTGAGCAGATGTTTTTACTGAGCTTCTGGCAATGTCCCCTAGGTTTTTGTTTTTTCTCCCTGAATGGTTACAGTTAATTTAGAACCTAGTAATGTGTATGAACAATTCAAATAATTGCTTGCAATAGGCATTGCTTTGTAGTTGTCAACAAAGGATTGCGTATGATGTTCTCCTGCCAATACAACCTTCTGCATTAGGTGACTCCGAAATTCCTCAGTCTTCTTAAACACAGACTTCCATAAATAATTTCTTATTATCTGCAGATCTTGCAACTTCACTGCCAATTCCCTTTTCCACATCACTGATTAAATACAGTGGTCGTCAAACAGAAGTTTGAGGCACTCTTCCATTAACCTTTTGCCATTTTTCTATTAACCTGAAAATCAAGCATCTATTTCTCTTTTTGGTGTCCTGTCCTTTGCCAGTTTCACATCAATGACAGACATTTACTGTTTCCTATCTGACAGCTTTGCTTCCTTATCAGTTCTTACAAGGAATTTCTGAAAGCCTAAATAAGTCCCATTTATTTGTTTCACTACACCCACCGTATGGATGGCACAGAATTAATACTGGAAAATTGGAGAGGCCCAGTCAATCCCAGATTCTCACTTTCATATTATATTAACTTATATGGTGCTGCTTCATACAGTAAATTCATTTAATTACCAATCCAACTAACTTTCCTAAAGTCACAATCACTGAGCTATACAAATATATATCGAAATAATGTGCATTCTGCTTCTGTTCTACAGCAGTTATTTTCATGAATCTTTTTCATTTTGAGTTGTTAAAGATTTTCTCCTCCATTCTATCTGAACCCCCTTGTTTTTCATCTAATGACCCATCCCTTTATAATATTCTGATCTGTCTTCCTCAAAAGAACAGGTTTGAGGCATGTTTCCTCTACCATAGAACAAGCTTGCAAGAAATTATTCAGCAACCCTGTAAAGCTTTCTAGGAAATGTAATTTCTCCCTTTATTCCTTCATTGTCAAACCAACAGAGGGATACTTTATTGAACACTGATTCTGATAGTCCACCTGTAAAAATCATTAGCCTGTTACTGCAGACAGTTAATTAAAGACTTCCAAAACAATTTATGTGTTAAAGTCAGTGACTTGACAGGTACTAGAGAGAGAAGTCCAGGATCATGAACCTTTCTGTAACTTTTCTGTGACATTATCAGCTTCAGTATTCAAGTGGTGGAAAAGAGGGGAAGAATATTCAAACTGAAAGTGACTGGAAAACAATGGGGAGGTGAATAACAGAAGAACTGGATTTTTCAAAACCAAACTCTGTCAAAGCAGCCAGTTTTCTCCATGGATTGCTGATGAGGGTAGAACCAGAGCGTTATACCTTGAAAACCCTTCAACATAGTCTCACATGCCACAGGGAAAAATACTGCTACCTGGTGGCACAAAACCTACTGAAAAAACACATTCTGAGAATAATTAGCAGTCGTTCTGAATGAAAATGGGAGGTTATATTAAGTCTGTTTGTCCTATTTTTCGTATTAATATTTAATTTATTTAGGACCTGGAGGATAGAATAAAGAATGAGCTGATAAAATCTGCATCTTAAACATATTGGGAATTTGCAACAAAACTGAAAACCAGAATTTACTTCAAATTGATTTTGAAATTTAAAATATAGAAGGTGCAATCCAATAAAGATAAACACAATTTCTACAGTAGTTTAGAATAAACCTGCCGGACTGCATAATGGGGAGTGATCAGCCTGGCAGCAGTTGTGAAGAGGAGGACCTAGCAGGATACCCAGCAGTGAAAAAAACTCATGCTGATATTAAAATAGGGAACAATAAACCAAGGTGTATAAATTCAGATATGGTTTATTGCACGAATACAAACCAGAGGTCTAGTATTGCCTCCTATGCAATGTGCTCAACGGTGTTAAAGCTTTCCCTTAAACACTGTGTTTGGGTGCTACAAAGCCTGTCAAGTTACAGGGCAAACAGCTGGAGACTATAAAGGACACAGCAACAAGAACAATGAGAGCTCTGCGAAACAGAGAGCAGAAGAAAGGTGAAATAACCTGTTCTTTAGCCTAGAAGCTAAACATGGAACTGCCGGAACATGGCAGCAGTACTAAAATATGTAAAAGTGTGCTGCAAAGAAGGTGACTTGAAAGATGGACATGAAAAGAATCATGAGCATAATTTGAAGAAATGGAGGTTTCAGATAAGATAAATTTTCTAAAGATAAAGATGAATAAACATTAAAAAGGTTTTTATAAGAAAGTTGCAGAATTATTATTTTTGAAAGCTTTTTTTTTAAAGATCTCATCAGACAAACATCTGTCTAGATTGAGCAGGTGGGTTTGTGAGCTTCTTCTTGCCCTCATTACCTACTATACTTGCTTAAAAGAAAAAAAAAAGAAAACAGCTGCAAGAAAAATGCTTAAGGTATCAGAAATGGCCTTGGGCAATTGGGAATAGGCCATGACACTGAGGAATCAAGGTAGTACTATGCTGGTTAAAATACCCTTTGGCTCCCTATTTTAAGCCACGAGCACCAACTGAAATGACTGCATCCATCAGAGAGAGCACCATCTAGCCACAGTAAGTGAATTGAGTCATATACTCTGGATTCATCCTCTGGCATGACACTGATTCACTGTGCAGCCTTAGGCAAAACACTGGAGTTTTCTGCACTTGCTTTCCTTCTTTGAGGGAAGAGTTCATTACCTACCTCAAAAGCACATCACAAGTGAATCATGGTAGAAGCCCTGGTTAAAATGGTTTGTTATCAAGGAAACTGAGAAAAAGCTTGCTTCCTAGAACACAACCTCAGATAACTTAAGGGCCCAGGATCATTGTTCTCTGCTACTGTTGCTGATGCCTGCATAGTACAGGTTGTTTTGATCCTTTCAGGCAGGCTGTCAGAACAGCTGAAATAGTTCCCAACAAATACATGGAAAGATCTCAGCAGATGATCACCACATATTCTTTCAGCCTATTTCCCTTCTTTTTGCCTGCCTTTTTGAGCAGAACAATCACTGCTCCTAGTGCACTCCTACTGAAGGCATTTTACACTGTACCACAGTGAAACAAACCATTTCAGTCTAAGGTTATTCCACAAGACATTCCCCTCTGAAGTTCCTGGGCAGTCCTAGGTCTTATGTCTCCTACTTGACATCAGACTACCCTGCATTCCTCTGGACACTTAATTTTCATTCAATCTCTAGGTATTTTACAACCGTTATCTTAATAGACCATTATCCTAGGAGAGATACTTCTTCACACTTTACAACCAGAAAGTTAAAGTTCAAGTGCTGAATTCAAACTCACAAAGCAGGGCAACAGCTGATCTGAAAACAGGTTCAGGTTGATCTGATTTCCAGTTCTGTGCTATGATAGCCTACACATATGTATATATGAATACTCATGGATATATCTGGATCCATATTATACATATTTTATATTTCCATATGTGCATGTGTAAAACAGTTTGCTTAGCTGTGAAGACAAATAGAAGCATATGATTCCAGTTTCCCTTTACTCTGTAATAGTATATTCCAAACAGGTTCAATTTCAAAATATGCATGAAACAACTAAGTGTTTTAAACGATATCTTTCAGG
Source organism: Struthidea cinerea (assembly GCA_013397865.1). Taxonomy (NCBI): domain Eukaryota; kingdom Metazoa; phylum Chordata; class Aves; order Passeriformes; family Corcoracidae; genus Struthidea; species Struthidea cinerea. The sequence goes on from VZTI01005483.1 coordinate 1,967,783, forward strand.
GAATAACAAACACTTCTTAAGGAGTCTTTAGGGGGAAAAGAGTAGAAATTGTATGTGTTGACTAAAAATCTTTTGATTCCTCTGTGCCTTATTTAGAAAGTCAAGTCTGACCCTCTATTTTCTGGAGAGCTTGCATTCCTAATTTTGGTTGCTTCTTTCTTTGTTGACTACAGAACTGATACACTGATTTTTATACATGACTTATCTAGTTTCCATGTGCTTCAAAGCTGTCCAGCCCGAAGGCATCTATTCTGGCCTCAGTCCAAGGCAGACTTCAATACTTAGTGGCAACTGGGGACATGCACGATAGGGAAACACTATTCCTCTGCTCTTGGATTTCTGTATTCAAAGGAAAAGGCCAAGCTGTCAAATACAAAAAACAGAAGCTGTGACAGGGCACAATGTAGAAGTCACTATATAGAAAAGAACAAGAAACTTGTTTGCCTTTTTGAAAGACTCCAATTGATAACTGACATTCCTGTCGCCTTCTTAAGTCATCTGCTCCAATTTTCTACTAAGCAGTTCAGAAAAATCTATATGTAGCACAGCCTTTGCCAAAGCAGATCAGAGCATCAGTCAGTCCTCCTACTTACAATAGCCTGCCCCTTCACGTGCCTGGAGAGAACAGTAGTTTCTCTCATCTCCTATTCAGTCCTGCACTGTAGCAGATCAGATAACCCCATTCAGAACGAACACCCTGTATTCATATCTAGCAGCAACCACAGGAACCTACATTATCGCTCCGTTGATAGTCACTGCCTTATACACAGGAAGAGGGCAGTGAACTTGTTCTATGTGAGAGAACTCTTGTACCCCGCTATTGCAATATCCCAGCACCTTACAGCAGTATTTTAAAGGCAATCTCTGTATAGCTGGAACAATGGCTTTCTCTCACTTCATCAGCCTAACCTATTCGCCTGGAAAACATATTTTCCTTAGGCAGAGAAGAAGATCATAAGCTTTTTCCTGGGTTCTTCTCTCATAGAAACAGTGATCTTGGGTAAGACGTAGGCTAGAGAGAAGCAGGGAGGGAAGAGAAATTTCAAGGAGACAAAGTGACCACTAGCTATTAGAAGAGCGGAGAGACAGGAAGTACTTTTTCCTCTTGCAGTTCCGCATCATTCACAAGAATGAGTGAACAAAGAGGGCAGGAAGCTGGGATGAGCAGAGGCCCTGTGTAGAGTCAGGATTCACTGCAGGTACAGAAGCACTCCGCAACTTGTCTTTACAGCAGTCTGGTATAAATGGCGTTGATTTCATAGCTGGTTGTTTCTTATAGAAGAGAAGAGCACAAAACAGCAATGCTTCACAAAACATTACGGCTAAAATATGTGAATGCATATGCAAATTAAGCATGGTTTTCCACTCCTGCAACATTACTGAGTATCCTCCAGTGACAGAGAGTTTGGGAGTGCCTGTCGTACGGGCATCAACCTGCACGTCAAATCTCTGCTATTTCTACGAAGAGTAGGGGATAAGCAGCTCTTCCTTCCTAGCCAGTGATTAAGCATCCTGCACTGCAGCAGAGGCCATACTCCATAGGTTTCTGACTGGCAATGTTACAAAAAACAGTAGGATGGCCATTTGACGGAAAATTGTTATCTTCCCTCTCCTGTGTAAGACCACACAGCTAGCTGCACAGGAGAAGTACATGAACAACCTGTAAAAGTTGTAGAGTTGGCAGCACACTTTCTCCAACTCAGATTTCAAAAGCATCACTCTGGAACTGCAAATATTCTTTAAAAAAAACCCAACCCTTTTGAGACTTTAGAGAATCTTTATTTAAAAAAAGCCTGGCAACAGTGAATTTCAACAGTGCTGAAGGCCAAAGATTTCCCATTGCAAATATCCTTCTATCAGTAGGTCATAATCCCATTCTGTAGGAACAATATCCTTCATTAAGAGTACTTGTTTCCCCTAAAGTCATACATCTCTGGCCTCAGCATAAAGGTGCCATTTAAGGGGAACAGTCCAATGCCCACTCTGGTCACATTCTCAATGTGTACATATACAAGAAAGAGCAGCGAGGGTATTTCAGTGATCAAGCTCTTGATTTTATCCCTGAGCACAAAATTTCAGCTAGTGATTTCAGATTTAAAGCCTTTAACTTTTCTTCTCATGTTAGGAAGCTTCTCAGGTTACAGCTCTATCCCTTAGATATTGGCGTCTTTCAGAAAATGGCACAAATTATGCCCTCAATAATAGAATACATTAATATCCAGAAGTGGGACTGCTAGTGGAATATACTTGGAAGTTACAGAAAGCATTTTTATAAAAAACTCAGTGTATTACAAATGATCAATTAATAGATCTGTGCCATTTTGACAGAGTTTTTAACGACTGGATCAGTCTGATACTCTTCAATAAACTAAAACAAATAAACTAGATCACCCTACTCCTGTCTATGATGTTCATATTATTTGTCTAAAAATACAAGATCAGTATCCAAGGTGTTTTAGTTGTTATTTTAGTAATACTCAATTAATTAGCCATTAAATTGAAGACCATACAAAAATCTCTCTTTAATAATATATCCATCTGTTTAAAAAAGAAAATTACAAAATCTATGGAAAACTTTTTTATCCTCAGTTATAAATGAAGAGAATTTGCATTACCATTGAAGTGCATAAACTAAAGGGAGAGAGAAAGAGGAAGATGAAAGAAAGTGTGTGAAAGAAAAAGAGTGTAACTGATTGCAACACAATTTATTAGCTTCAAAGGTCAAGGCAGCCAGTGTTTTTATTGGCTCTGTTTACCTAGGGGCATTTGCAATGCCTTGACCTGAAACAAACAAGTTGCTGTGGCAGTGCTTCCTTATATTTATGTCATTCCTAGGCTAATGCAAGCATTTCTTGAAGTCCTAGTGCAGCACAGCTAGCTCTGTGCAGTCATTACCCACTGGCTGAAAATGCCAGGCAACAAGCAGTGGCACAGCACCATCAAATAAGTTTTTTCAACCTTCACTTCATCGCTACTGGACCATCTTTGCCCTTGGGTTGGTCTGGTGGCAAACATCCTCCAAAAGCAGGAGATGGCAGTAAGGGGCTGTGCAGAGCCACTTCACTGAGGAACATGCCTATCCATGAAGGAAGAGTGTTCTCTGGAGAGTTACTCCTTTGCCAGGGTATTTCAGATGTGCTCTGGGATATTCATAGCAACAACAGCATAAAAAAAGCCCAATAACTAGGTAAACAGCAGCTTCCCAGATGATCTACTTTCAGCTGCATTTCCACTTGAATTTCCAGGCTTGTAACTTTTCTTGAAAAGAATGGCTCATCTAGTTAATAAGGAAAGTTCAGGATACTGGAGTTTTCCAATTCACTCCAGTTAAGATTATTAAATCTTCTGTAGCAGTGGCTCAGATGTCAAGCCTAGTGGAAAATGGCATTCTGGCTGACACAGCAGATGTTATGAAAGACCAGCTTTTATGTTCACCCCATGTTTTATTAGCTGCATTGGCATGGGGGCTGAATTTGCTGTCTTGAGACTATAACCCTGAAATTCCTAACACTTGTGCCAGCCAGCCTTCAGCCTCTGCAGCTGGGTTGCCGAGTCTCTTCCTGAGGGAAGCACCCAATGAAGAGAAGATGGTACCTGAAGATGCTGCAAGTATCCTGCCTTCAGAAATGCTTTCTGCAGAAAGGGTTACAAGTTCAGCCTATGAAAAAGTGGCTCTAAAACAGAGATGTGAACTGAAGCCCCTTACATGATCTGAAAAAGGAAATGGCAGATATCAATCTTCTCTTCAGCTAGGGGTTCCACATTGGACAAATGAGGGATCAATTCTACCAAAATATAGGTCAGTACTACTACTCATTCCTGCAAATGTGCTCCACCATCACTAAAACCTGAACTAGGGGTAGGTTTACCAAAGGCTTCAGCAGCTGAGGTGCAAAGCCAAGCGCACTAAATCAGCTATAAATTATGGCATAATACAATACCTACCCACTCATTTCACAAAAGCCACAGAAATCTAACAAATTATATTGACTCTGAACCACTAGTGATTTACATTGGATGTGTTCTGGAAATCAGAGGCAGTAAATATGGTCTCTTTCTTATTCACATGACTTATTCACAGACGTTTTACAAAAACAGCTAAACCCTTCAAAAGGTTAAATTGAAAAACTATATACTAGCAAAATTAATCATCTTTTCTTTTAAAATATTCCTTCCGTCTCAGTGAGCACAGTATCACTGGTGCTTACACATGCTAGCAATGCAGAAATTTGTCATCTAATAATAGCTAAGGAAGTATCAGAAGTTTCTGTGATGCTCAAAGTCTGAATCACCTTTAAGGTCCTTCCAGCTGGGGACAGTCTGTTTCTGAGACGCATATCTCAATAGAGAGGGGAAAGACAACATTCCAGCCTCAGTGTTTCTTAAATGTACAGCAAAAATTAGAAAACCAAGAGGTAGAACTGTCTTGAGAGCAGTGCTTTCAGGGGATGACAAAACTGATCGGAAGTTTTAGGTCTGCAATGTTAAAGGAGAATTTTATTTCAGGCTCTAATTAAAATGAAGGCCCCATAGAGGGGAGTTTTTACAGAATCTAAGATACAAACAATTATCCATGCATTAAAAAATACTGCAAGAATTAATTTAAGAAGAGCAATAATCCTCTTCCTGTATGGTGCAGACACCAGACATAAGGGCAGGCAAAGGCTGATAAGAGGTAACTAGAGCTCACTATAAAGTGTCAGAAGTCATTGTCATACAAGAATGACATTCTGAAGAAATCACATTGACTGAAAATTCTCTCCATTCCCATTAAAAGTTCAAATGAGAGATTTTAATTCAAGCTGATATTATTTAGTTATACACCTCACTTCCTTTTTCAACACCCACTCAAATACCAGTACAACATTTACATTCAGTTTTGACAGTTCAAAGAGTTACTAACAGCATTTGGGAGCCATCAGATACTACACGGCATGCTGGCACAGTACTGGTATCTACAACTATAGTTTTACATAGCTCAAAGAAACAACTTAATTGTCCAAGTGTGTACTAGGATAAAAAAGCCAAAGGATCAGCTGGACACAGGCTTACTGTAGTACCACTGTTATAATTATGTGATATACTTGTTCGCAGTACAGCTTTAGTAATGTGTTAAAAAGAATAAGTGTAAGGTCTGCAACATAGCCTGCCTGTGTGTAAAAATGGGCCTAAGGAGACTGATATCACATTTTGTTTGACAGCGTTAAGAGCTCAGAATCTTGACCTATCATTCTTGTCTCTGACCTAAAGCTTAGGCCATCCTTTCTTGTTTTTAAAACATTCATTTTAATTAAAGGTACAAAAATGTGATGATCCAAAGAAGTGACTGTGACACTGCAGGGAGGAGAAGCACAAATGGTTTTCGAGTGGGAACAAAAAAATCTCGAGTCTGAGAGCGGTCACTGAAATTTCTGATCAATGGTCTTTAGGCATCCCCAGCCATTCGGAGAGAAGAGCCATATGAGTTCCTTGCACCAGAATAATTGCCCCAGGCAATACTCATTTGTTGGAGATGCACCCAGTTGCTCTCAAAGACCTATGGTGTCCCCTGCTTTTCTGTAGTCAGAAGTGGAGGCTTGTCCCAGAAATTCTAACAAGTTTGTGAAGGCTTGTGTAAGGCTCTGGAAAAACAGTTCTGGGCAGGACAAGAAGACAGCACTCAGAAAAGAAAATGGAAGTTATTTTTGCACAGCTCAGAATAGGAACACGGCATGTACAGCTCATCGTCTGCTGTGGTTACCTTCAATCCCAGCAGTGACAAGTGCTGGGCTCTATGTGTACTTTCATTTATCTCTGCAGCTCCAGGCTGAGGGCAGACAGCACCCATTTTACCACAAGACCATGCCTGTGAGACAGGACAAGTGTATTTTCAATTTGCAAGTAAGCAGAGTCCTGTCAAGGGCAATATTAATTTCTACGGGGCCTGAAAAGCAGCTCATTATTCCTGACTCTGCCTGTGGGTTCTTGGTGCATTAAATAAAAAAAAAAAAAACAAATCATCCCAAATAAAGGAATTTGTTGTTATTACCAGTATTCTGCATTGTTCTCCAGGAAGATGTGTCAGCTTCCTTTAGATATAACATGACAGTACTAATACAAGCAATTAATTAGTATTTTTCATCTATACATCTGAAAACACTTAAAAGAAGAAAAAGAAAAAGGAAATACTAATGCCACATCACATAGAGAAGGAACCTGGGCACACAGGGGCTTAAGTGCCTAGGGCGATATTAGGCTGAAATGTCAGGCAAAGTCTGGAAACAAAACGTTATTGAAGAGAACAGAGGAAATGGTGTCTGTAATAGCTGGGGGACTTGACCCAGTGACTCACGTAAGGTTTTCCTACAATGGAATCCTGTAACTATATAGTTCAGGCCTAAACAGTTGATTCTGGTGTCCTGTCTACTGGATGGTGCTAGAGAAGAAGACTGCACAAGTTATTCATTTACTGGCAAGAATTAAATCAGCACAATGTCAAACAAAAATTTCTTCACTGAAAAGATTGCTCAGTGAACTACAGAAAATACTATGTGATTCAGGACCACTGAGAAGACTGGTGATAACAAAAGAAGTTTTGAGATTTCAAGGCAATTTCTGCATCTCTTTGTGTCAGTGCAAATACAACTATCCTCCAGAAGAGTCTCTGTTCTCTTGAAAAGAAAAAACAAACCAAACAAAAAGTCAAACTCAAAAAACCCAAACACATGCCCTGAGTATCATCAATCCAGAACAAATCTGGGGTTTCCCGCCCAAGCTGCTAATGTCAGCCCACAGCCTGCTTGCATAAACAGCCATTCCCCTCAACAGAAAGGAAGTTATCACCAGAAAGTGTCAGGCAGTAAAGGGAATAAGAATTCTCATGATCCCAGATTATCATAGTTAAATATTTCGGCAGTAATCAAAGAAATTAAGGTCTGACTTTATTTTAAGAGAGAAATGAAGTCCTGCTTTACCAACAGAAAAGAAACAGCTTTGGACTGCACTGAGTAACCCATACCATATAATTCTTAGATCATCATGAGGTGGCAGAGGACATTTACAAGCTGGATCTTGAGTTTGCCATTGCTCCTCAAAGGAGAAAGCATAAAAAGCAGCAGGCTAGCATAAAGTAACAATTACTTTAGAAGCTTCCTTTATCACTCATTCTCATTATTTCTCTTGTGCAGTAACTGGACAATTTATGCTTTGTGTAATTCTGATTTGAAAGAAGAGATTCAAGTTATTTCAATTCATAGCTAGTTACACCTAGCTAGAGGTTTTCACCACTCTATAGTCACTGCTGTGACTACACTGATATGAAGTTACGCCTGACTCAGCTTTGAAGCTATCTGTTACCAGGTGAGTGAGAGCATTCTAGACAGAAGCGCAGAGATTAATGAAGGCTGTCTTAACATGCTTCTACCATATACACTGAATTTTAGGCTGCCAGTTCTCATGGAATGGATTCCAGAAAACAGCAACCAACAGGTAGGATTGACCAGAGGGTTCCATTTGTGTAGTTTTGTAACACAAAACCAAGGCTAGGCAAATAAAAAAGCAGCTGATTCTAAACAAATAAATGCCAGTGTTTTATATTTCGTGAAATGTACTGCTGTATTACCATGGCTAATTGAGTAATAAACTTCATGGGAGGATTAAGTATTTTCATAAACAGCGCTTGCAGGAGTTTTAGCCATGATAGTAGTTTAAGACAGTTACTACTCATGCTCTGGGAATCAACATCTAGGGACAGAATCCAAAAGAAATATAGCACACACATACAAAATCCATGAGCAGGTGCACTGGGAAGGTAAGAGTGTCCTCAGAAACCTCCTGGCTGTTTCATGGGCTCAGCTACTGTCTGTTAAGCCCATTGATCAAATTAAGACTAAGCCCTGCAAGGCAGGTGCCTCCCACTGTCCCAGGAAAGAGCTTCATCCTCTTTGCACTTTGCAAATTTGCTGGAAATGAAAGAGTGCACCCTGTTCAAAGGGGGCAGAGATGTTACAGAGCCCCTAGCATTTGTGAGACTCATAAAAGCAATTCCATCTGAGGGAGTTTATGTCAGTGTATTAGGTTTGTATTCAGCTGGCATTAAAATAAACAAAAGGTGAAAGCACTGAAGAAGCAGCAAGGAATTATGGAAAGTTAACTGCATGAGGAAGGAGAACGACAGTGTGGTGTGATGTAATGGCAAGATAGGGGAGAGAAAAAACAAATACCAAAACCAGAACATGCAAGTTGAGACAGAAGAGGTTAAGTCTGAGCCCTGGCAGTCTAACAAATTTACTGTGAATTCTTTGTGGGGGAGATAGCTGCCACTGAGTGCACATAAACACTCCACAGCAGAGCAGCTTCAGAAAGCCCAGCAGAGGTCATTCAGAATCGCTCCACATCTCAGAAAGCCTTTTTAAATTTAGAATAAAAAATCCAGAGTTTGACATGAATGGTTTGATTTGTTTTCCAGGTCTGCAGAAACAGATGACACAGTAAAGCCTGGAAAGTACATGTGAGCTCATCATTTTTCACAGAAGCCTTGAACAACACAGCAAACATCTCAGCCTTAGTGAGAGGACCATGCAGGAGTGCCACTCAAGGTGTATTTTAATAAAAAAACATTGCACTCCTGGACAAATAACTACTTTCACTCGGCTCTTCTATTTTAAAGAGAAAGAAATTCCTCAGAAATCGTAAGATGTTAGTTTGGTACAGAAGGAGTAATGAATAAACCATTCTCATGGGATGCCAACATGGGGTGTGAGATATCAGTATAAGAGGTCAAAGCCAAAGATAAGTTCAATGAAAACCCTTGACAACTAATGAAAATCTTTCACTGGTTCAAGAAGGACTTCAAAGTGGCAGAACTGTCACAAAAGGAAGAGCAGTCCAAGAAATAAGTTATTAGGTGATACACCTAGGGGAAAAAGGATATTTGTCTGAAGCAAGTACTGTATCCCTTTAAAGGGTTTGGGTTTGGCACTACAGAATGTAACGCCATGCAGAGAAACTTCAATAACATTTTGCAAGGGCATTGAAAAGCTTTGCCATATTAAGAAACAGCCTCGTTTAGGACAAAAGCTTCTGACTGACACCCTGTTTTACTGTTGCGGCAGTGGTTGAAGACATTAACATCCCCACCAGAGGTTACTGTCCCTGCAGCAAGGGCAATGAAGAAGACCCGTGTGTCCATTCCTCCCCAGCTCCGTTTCAGGAACCAGCATGCAGTCTAACCTGCTCATCTAAAGGGGCTGGCACTGCAGCACAGGCTGTGACCTGCAGCAGCTCAAGCACAAGCGTATGTCCTGATCTGCCAGCTCTGCCAGGAGGCAGCTTAAAGGAATGATCAGAGACATGTGAATGGTGACCTACTAAATGGCAAAATTCAGTAAGGAAAGTCTTTAAGTCTCAAACATTGAATCTTTTCTGTCTCTCTTTGATTCTGCCACTGAAGTTGGCCACTTGCATTGTCTGTTCATTTGTGCCTATTTGAACCCCAGCTACCTCTGAAGAGAGTTGCAGGATAACATCCTATCAATCATGTTAAATTCAGGCCATGTGTGAACCAATTAATCTGAGATAATAGATAATATTCCCTGCTTTTCAATAAGCAATGTGACAAGTTAATATAGTGAACATTAACACTGCCTAAACTGAGTTAATTTAGACTTAGTTTGGACAGAGCTTCTCTGTTTTCCAGACATACGTGTTGTTCCTTGATAGAAAAATAATAAGAAAAAAATCAAAACCGTCTACTGTCTCTGTGGATGAGAAGAGCTTGCACATGTTAACGTGATATACAAAGTCCAGCCATGAAATGCAGATGGAGAGGATTCTCATTAATCAGTGCATGTAATTTTGCATGTCAGAAGGGGCCATTGTTGAGCTAAGTAATGGTCATACAGAGATCATTTGACTATTCAAAAACCTTTTCTTAAATATCAGTTTTAGGGGTGCCCTGATGTAATGACAGCTTGGTTAATTATACCCTGCTTTGCTTTGTTTTTGCTTCTTGCTTCATGGCCATGTCGGAAGCATCCTTCATTGCCATTCCAGACTACTGCTGGCTTAGCTATGCATTATTAAACAATAATTAGCTGCTGACCTACAATTAACTGTGTATCTGTGATGAAAACAAACAATCCTTAGATACAATTTGTAAGGTGCTTCATAAAGAAATTTTGTTAACAGCTGTTTTCATTACTGTTAGCATTCATACACAGTGCTCCAGAGGTGCCACAAGGTCTATCCCAGAGAGAAGCCTTTGGGCAAGCAGGTTTGAAATTCACCTGTTTCCCTTGCTTCAGAAAAAAGAATCACAGCCCTATCCAGTAAGATTTGGCTGAAGGGATTGCTTAAGACAACTCCCTCTACCTGGCACTATGTCAAAGGCATCAACTGAATTATGAGTTTTCCCAAATTACACACAAGTAGGAAAGCAAATTCTGGGTCTAGAACCAGGAACAGCTAAACTTCTGAACATGGTCTGATGCCAAACAAGGTCAATCAAATTAAAATTGGCTTTCTGATGCTGCCATGTGGGCTACAGCACAAATTTCACTGCTCTGTGCAAGGGAAAATCATGCCAGATACATAAAAATAGAGCAGAAATGGCACCTGGAACAACGTGATCTGCTTAAATGAACAAGGACTGCAAGCAGTGATCATAAAAAAATGCAGTCCCACTACAGACACCATAACAGACTTATAGGACAGTCCACACTTCTCCATATCTCCTTCAGGACACATGTACAATTTCCAGTAACAAGTGCTTATGATCACACTCTTCAGTGCCGTGAATTTTCTGTTAAAATATTGCTTTGCATTTTCAGAAGGCAAATCAATGTTCACAAACACATTCTCCCTCCTATTATTCTATAGGCTTTAGAACTGGCCACCAGATTTTCTTACATGAATATTTCCAATAAAGAAAATTTGTTTCTAGTAACAGAGAATATGGCCATTCCTGTTCACTGACATCTTTGACAATTTTGAGGCCATAATACATATTATGGATTTTATCATAGTTTTTATCTGCACAACTCAAACAAATCAGTAAATGTTATTTTCCAGAACCCATACTTTCATGCAAGTAAAAGTGAAAAATTAATCCATGAATGATAAGAAAAAAAAAAAAAACAACAAGTTATTAATTCATTTTTACTTCTGCAAAATAAAAACCAGACTTCCTCTCCTTCAGAAAGTACTTTTTTTTTCTTCTTTTAAAGGGTCTTCCTGGACATCAAAAGGGAAGAGAAATGGCAGGGGTCTGGAGTGATTTTTTTCTAAAGTCTTTCCCTTCTATGAATGGATTTGGATAAGACTGCTGAATAATGCCCTGACTTGAAACATGATAAAGTTATGAAGTTTAAACTCCATATGGTTCTACAGTAAAATGTATCAGTCATATAAATAAAATATACTAATAAAAAGTGAGAATTTCTGTCTCAAAGAGATCTAATTAACAAGTGGATTTCTAAATTCTAGGTAAAGTACATAGGTGTTTTGAATTAATAGTAATTATTTCTCCCCACATCCTTAGTCTGAATTTATGGACCCTTGCAGGTGGATGGGTCTAGAGCTGCAAAGCTCTCAGATGCCAAGGCAATATACATGACAGGTACTGCAAACATAACTCACCAGATGGAGCTTAGCCCTACCCATGGATAATAGCAAACACTCTTGTTGTCTCTGTAATGTCCTATTGGCACAGATGGGGTACAACACTGCCTAACCACTGTCACCGTTCATTGCCACCACAGAAGTTGCCTCTCAGCTTCAGAAGGACAAAAAAGCAAGGGAAGAACAGCTAACAACAGGAAAAAAGTTTCAAAAAATGAAATCGCAAATCCTCCTGACCTTCAGCTACAGCTGCCATTAAATCAGGTTTGAATAGAAGAGAAATAGTCAGTAAGTTCCAAGTGACCAAACCTGACAGAAGCAGAGGGACAGCCAGCCTGTGCGATTCCCTCTCTCTGCTTCACAAATGATCCTTGGTGGTCTAAACTGTTATTTACCCCCTCTGTCTTGCTCAATCTGCAGCTCTCTTGGGGAAAGGTGATGACATTGCCATCTTTTCACCCTATTTCTTCCCTCACAGTAGAAGCCCTGGTGCCATTTAACTGTCTCTTTCTGCAGCTGCCTTTGATGTGTCACATCCACCACTACAATAGTAAGCAGGATAGCACAAGCGCCTGCCAAGACCTGCAGCAGAAGATCTTCCCAAGCCACACCAAAGGAAACCTGGCCCGGTGGAGAGGGCAATTCAGACTCAGATTCTGAGCCAGGGACCTATCTCGAACTGTGTAACAAACCATCATAAAAGAGCAAGTCACAGACTGCAGGGCTAACAACTCATTCCTGTTGATACCGCATTTCCTAAGGCCAAAGCGAACATTTCAGATCCTGGTCCTTAACAATCCATTGCCAGGCTCTCACCCTCCTGTCCAGTTCATGCCAACTTCCTTCCTTCTTTTTCTCCAGGAATCACACAGAGCCGATGCGAACACCATTCCCATGGCTTCAGTTAAGAAAGGACAAAATAAATAACTTGCAAGTATTGGACATTAGCTGAGAGGCATCCAGAGAGACACTAAGCCTTTTCACAGCAGATTGTAAGTGGTTCTTGCTTCTTGCCAGGGCAACAAATGTTACAGCCAAGCAAGCAGAAATTTCTCTGCTGTGCTTGAGTCCATAAACAGGACAATGTGTAATCAGCCATCTGAGCACCAAAGAATTATTCATCTTCAGGCAAGCAACAATACCTCAGAATGAGTCAGATGTGGGGGTGGAAGAAGTCCTCTACATGAGAGGCCCCCACTGCAGTGGTTCTTTCTGAGGCATACACACAACATACAACCCTCCTTCTTCCTCCCATCCATCTTTCCTTTCCACCTTGGCATTCTTATTTATGTCTAGCAGCTGAAAATCCTGCTGATTCCCAGCACCCACACACAGCTCTGTTATAGAGCGGGACCAGCTGCCCTCCTGGCTCTGGAGGAAGCCCATAAGTTCTGCTGCACAGATCCTCCCCTAGTGCTGTTAAAGCTGGATGCCTTCAGGGACTCCAGAGAAACAGGCTGTATATTCTGACCTGCCTACCATACCTACATTTCTAAATTTCATTCTCACTAATTGCTAATTCTCAAGACAGGACAAGCAGATCACAGCAGTAGTCACCTGAACAGCCATTGCTCACAAGCTTGAGAACAATTAATTACGCAAGTCTAAAGGGTGGCAGAGTAAATGGCAATGTATTACGCACTTGAGACAACTATATACAGCTTAAGTAGTATATGTAAACATATATGGGACAAACGTGAGTGGAAGAGTGGAATGTATGAGGAATGCAGAATCAGTTTTAGCTTGCTTTTCTATGAATATCTCTAATGAGGCTATGCTTATAACAATGAAACAAATCTACAAATCTGGGCACTAGAGACCCAAGTGCTCATATAAGTTTTAATACAAATGGCATTGCTGCAGCAGAGAACAAGAGGATTAACTTGCTGCCTAAATGTAATCAATTGGGAGCTAAGGCAATGATGCGTAAGATTTGGGCCCTAAACATATTTGCAAGTCTTGAGCCTACTCGGAGGGTATTATACTAATATATCTACAGCAAAGAGTAATAAAATAGAGTCTCCAGGAGCACTGACCTACCAAAAAATGCTTCTAAAGCATAGGTATCACAGATCACAGAATGACTGGGGTTGAAAAGGACCTCGGGAGGTCTTCTCATCCTACCCCCGCTCTAAAGCAGGTTTACCTAGAAGAGGTGCACAGGATCACATTCAGGCTTTTTTTGAGTATCTCTAGAAAAAGAGACCTCACAACCTCTCTGGGAAGCCTATTCCAGTCTCTGCCACCTGCACAGTAAAGAAGTTCCCCCTATGCAGATAGAAATTCCTGTGTTTCAGTTTGTGCCTATTGCCCCTTCCCCTATCACTGGCACCACTGAAAAGAGTCTGGCCCCATCCTCTTTACAGCCATCCTTAAGATGTTTTATATGCATTGATAAGATCACAAACAAGTCTAGTCCTTTGTTACAGGTATTCCTTTCTATTCTCTTCTGCTCAAAGGGAAAACAAAATAAGGTCTGACCTCTTGATTACCACATCTTTAAGTCTTTTTTCTTAAGATCCTGAGGAAGCAAGACAATTGGAATCCAATCCTACTCACTCATAAGACAGGCCTCCTACTTAAATCTAAGTCATATTCATTCAAAGCATCTATTTCTGTTTTTACCACAGCACAGAATAATTTTTCTGCTCTCTGCTGTACACATCTTTACAATCAAACTGGAACTTCAGGGTCCTAATACCACTATGAAAGACGCAGGCCAAGAACCAGGGAGGAGGGAAAGGGAATACTCCACCTGATGGAATTTACAAGGTATTACCCATACTATCAGAACGGTGCCTGTGAACGTGGTTGTGAGATGGACCAAGGACCCTTATTTTACTACATGGGAAAGAAAAGAATAATTTAGAGAGTAGGTTTCTTGACAGATGCTGAGTGAATAGGGTAAGGATTAGAAAACAGCAACTCCTGGCTCAGGACCTGTATCCAGCCTGCTACAGCCTTTTAGCTTTCTAGCTAAAGTACTGCAACCCCAAAGCAGCTTGGCAGCTCACCTCCCTCTGCAAGATGCTGTATTGCACTTGCTGTGGCCTGCCCCATTAATCTTCACACCATCAAATTTGCTCTTACCTCTCACTTCCTGCATTAAGTTCTTCTAACAAAAGGATAATATATTAAAGGAATAATAATAACACTGATAACAATAGTCTAAGAAATACATATTTCTTTCTCTATATTTCCCCTCATTTGATTAGTCTCCCAGCAAGGGCAGCATTAATCACTGGGACAACAGATAAAAAATAAAGTCCAATTTGAATTTTGCTGTGTGCTACTGAGTATGTATGTGTGTGCTGAGGCAGGAGGGACGGAGGCCGCAGGATAATCTGTCATTTTATATATTTATGCTGCTGGAGTCAGTCAGGACTGGTTCTCCATTGTTACCCCAGATTAAAATCATTCATGTCCTTATACTTTCATTGGAGGTCATCTTTCAGGAAAAAAGATATATTATGACCAAGTTAAATTCAAGTCATTTCTGCAAGTCTCTGTGTATGGCTTGGACACCGAGGCTATTGCTTGGATGTTAGAAGAACAAAACATATAGTAGATTTTTGTCCTTACCTGACCTGACTATTTACACTGAGTTTTCTTGCTTGGAAACAGTTATGAGGAAAGAACTGTTGCAAGTGAGAGGAAGAGGTGCATTTTAAATGGTCTTAGTACAAGTAAGTGATCCCAGCTCCGCCCGACTTTGAACTGCCATGGAAGAATCCATGGGTCGTCAGATCTCACTGGCAGCATTTCTACTGAACTGAGTCCCAGCCAGCTTGGCAAAAATAAAACACTTTATCCTTAGGGAACATGGAATGTGGAACCAAGCAAAGATTAAAAGTAGAAGAGTGGTTCTAAGCCATATGGTATGAGTTCGTCTTTTCATAAAACCTTTGCCTCTGCAAAACAGAGTTCCTAGAACCACCAGCCTACCAACTCTGGCCAGGTCACTCTTCATTTCTAAAGCATGCTAGTTCTTTCCCATATCTCAGGGAGAGAGATGTATCTCATGCTTTGGATCTTAGTTGCCCTCTGCCCCTCAGCATTCATCCTTTCTCTATCCACTTTAATACATTTAGCCATTAGAGCATTTTCCACATTTCCTACTCTCTTGTTCATGCCCCCTAAAAAACTACTGGTATTCCCTGGAATTGTCCTTACCCACAAATCGATTTCCTTAGCACACCTATTCTGAGACACAATAAAAGGGGCAGCACAGCACTGGTCAAAAACTCTAAAAGTGATTACTAGGAAAGAGGATCCCTTTATTAGTCATTTTAAGGGTGAAAAGCCAATATATTTTGTACACAAATACAAATACCAAATAAAAACACCAAACACCAAATACCAAAAAAACAACTTTTCCTCCAAAAATACACTGTAAGAAAAAAGGGAAGCATTTATATACTGTGCAATACCAGGAGAACTCAAATTCAGTTTCTCACCCCTTTGGCTTTATTCTTCCTAGGAAATTTTGTGAAAACAAACTCTTATCTTTCAGAATATAATAAAAGTAATTTTGCAATCAAAATGAACAACATCCCACCTACTCATATGCCATCTAAGGGAGGAGATAAAGAATTGGTGGTTGTACAGCCTGTCTTGGTAATCACTACTTTTACGAGCTGTACCGTGACAGACATATCTTGCAAATCAGTGACAACTCATCCCACAGATGAAAAAGAAACTAGCAGAAATCCTTCTGTTTCTGTTAGCTAACAACATCATCATTCTGCCGAAAATCCAAGGCATTAATTAGATGGTTTCAGAAAGCAGGTCTGTCACAACAGCATGGATGTGTTTCCAATTTCTGTGTGTTCATTGCAATGAATGATCTAGGAAAGGTAAGAGGTACATTCCCTCCTCTCAGCCAGTCCTGAAAAAAAAAAAAAACAAACCCAAAACCAAACAAAAAAAATGGAACTATATGCTCGGGAAGCATTCTGGCAATGTCTGCAGCTTCTAGGCATTTCCCTGAAATATATAAATAGCAAGAGGAACAGATATGCTATAACAAAACATGAGCCAATCCTCCAACTATATTTGAGCCATAACCATTGATTCTACTCCATTTATTTCTAAGTAGTTGCTTTTGCAATATTGGATCTCTTCATCATATCTTGTCGCTGCATAACCATTCTAGAACAACACACTTGCCCTATTCTTTCATTTGGCTTGGAATCAAATGTATGGTCTACTAGAATAGCTTTAGTTCCTGAGTACTGTATTAATCAGATTTTGAAAAGAATCTTTCATGTGACTTTCAAGAATCCTTTTTGGCAGGGCAAATGACATGTCTAAATGCACAAAGGGATACTGTGCTCTGAAAAAAAGTGCATACTGATGTTATTAATGTTACTTTCTGAGAAATGTGTTCCTGCCTGAAAAAGGCAGGAATCAGCTTACTACAGCTTCCTAGTCTTTTATTCATGAAAAGGGTGTTCTGCTTGTTCACCTAAAAGCAAGTAACAATTTCAATAGTTCTTGATGAAGACAAAACAAAACATAAGAGAAAAATCTAAAGAAATTCTGAAATTCTAGAAAAGTCCTAGACCAGCCCCTTTTCTTCCATCCCTTTGCTCTTTTTATGCCGGGCCAAATCTTCATTTCCAAAATTGACAGGAGAACAGAACCAGGCACATGTGTCAAAAACACCAGTTGAGATTTTGCTGCAAGACCCAAATGATTGCTCAGATCTGTAAATTAAAGGCAATGTAATCTCAACCCTTGCAGAAATGAATCAGCCAACTCGGACCTTCTGTGAACTATGAGACTGAAGAAATAAAAAGGCAGTGTGGATCCTAACAGAAGACACAGAGGAGCGGCTGAAGTGACTACTTGTTAATGCTACTATATAAAAACAGGTTATCCAAAGAATGAGTGTAAGCTATATTTTGAGAAATCATGCTATGTGCCAACTTTTGGCTCTCAAGTTCGCCATACACATTCAATCAAATCCCTCCCCTGGAGTCATGAGACAGACATCTCCATTTGGAGCCAACAATGGCTACTAAGCTAAATGTTCCAATATCACTGCTGGCAATGGCAACAAATGACAGCAAACACCAGCATATGCATGAACTGTTTTATAAGCACAGTGTTCTTTATTACTGTAATTGTGCTTAGCAGAAATACAAGGCTGAGTTTATTTTCATCATCAGTACTTGTCAGCACTAGGGAGCAGAGGCTGGAAAAATAATATTACAGCAAAATCACATTCTTCTTTTGAATGGGTACTGTACTTGTGGCTCACCTATGGCACTCCTGGAAAACTGGTTCCCTATGGCACTTTGAGAAGTGCAGCACAACTGCACTTTCTGTCTTCTGCACAAAGTGGATGAAACCATGAAAATATAAGATTCTGTTTTAGATTACATGAATGTTACAGGTAATCTGAGTATCTTCAACACTACATCAATAAATATAATTTAAACACACCACACCACTTGCACATCTAATACTCACCTGGAGAATATTTTTGTGCCTTTCCCATACAGAACATTACCATATCATATACATGTTTCTGGTTAGGTCGCTACTACATTACACACCAAAGATTCTGTATTTCAGTGCGCACTAAATCTATTCCTATACTACATATTTGTAAAGTATTTAGAAGTCATTTGGTATTACTGAATTAGTAACTGTAACCTACATGAACAATAGTCTGCATGAAAATTTTCAACATTTGGATTCCTGCTTCCAAACTCTGCTTTCTTTCTCTACTCAAAGCACATTACCATTTAATCATCACAGAAGAGATGTGACTGTGAACAAGTAAATGCCATTTTGGGAATGTCACTGCAGCAATGCTGGAGTGTAGTATAGGAGAAGGGATTCCACTCTGAAGCATGGTAAAGTTTGGAGCTGTGGTCTCTTTAAGAAAAAATAACGGAGGAAGAAGCAGATAAGAAAGGATAAGAGCCAGCCTCTGTAATTCTCAGCTGTGCCAATGAGCCAATGAAGTCAGTCTTTAAAGTAGAGACTCATCAAAAGCTCTTTTTTCATTAGAGCTTTGCAGTCTTGGGATGAAAATGTCACCAGTGACTTATAAGAAGCAAAAACCAAATTAAAGGCCAATTTCTTTCCCTACCAAATTATTATCTATGAGTGTAAAAGAAAGTACCTAGGCAAGACCAAGGGTGAGACAATTTTATTTGTCTTACTGACAGTGAAAGTCTAATTAGACTGACAAATCTTCTGTGCTATTTTCCTTTGTGATATACACTGTAAGGAAGGATTTAGCCTGGAGCTGCACGTTATGGAAAGACATTAATCAAGATTATTGGACCCTCAACAGAACACACAGTTAGAAGGCTGAAAAGCCTAATGGTTAAAAATAAAGGTTGAAAATCTTATTCTAAGCCATGCCAATGGACTGGACTCTCCATATAGATAATAGGCAGATCCCCTCTTCTAGTCTCTAGAGAGAACAGTCTGCATATAATAAATCATGAACTGTCATCTATGGCTCTAAGATCACAGCTGAAAACATCCACAAGTAATTTATTCTTGCCACCTACAAGCTACAGTTTGAACACTTTGGCAAGTGTCACTTTCCCCATCTCAAGAAGTTGAGGCATACCCTGCATATGTAACGGAGCACAGAGTCTCTGGTTCTTCATGGAGAGCATACCCAGAGGTCCATCTGTCATCCCAGAAGGGTTCTGATCTCTTTCTCACAGAAAACTGTTTTGATCTTGGGTCCTCAGCCATCCATGTCATAGGCCAGACATAACAGGGACCTGCCCTAGGGCCTCCAGAAGATTGCCTGGAGTGGTTCTCCTCTTGAATTCGCTGAACTGAGTGTGCTTTGAATGGAAGACGTGTATCACAATGAATGATTTATACACTAGCTTTACTTAGTAATTAACTTCGCACGAATCATTTGAAAACCAAGTGACCCAGCTGTGAGCAAAGACAGAATGTGCCACTTAAAAGCATATGGAGAGTCTCCTCAAAAGCTTTGAGCAGCAACTCATAAAAGAGAATTCTGACCACACAAGTAGCTGACATGGAAGCAGAAGACAAGAATGAGTGTCACTGACCTGTTTTCACAGAGGTCTCCCAAACCAAAAAATCACTGAAGTACTTCACTAATAACTGAAGCTGTGCTTTAAATCAGGAAACAGGGACATGTGGGATTCCAGGACCTCTAATGAATGAAGTAACCCAGTGAGAAGCATGACAGTCTTGCAAGAATGCAGTGTGGCTCAGCACAGTGACTCTCATCCAGAAGCAGTTTGGATGGCATCCTCCTGTACCACACACAAAAACTAGCAGCTTGTCTTTAAGGCCTTTGTGGGTAATGTGGCAAAGCAGAAGTCTCAGACAGAATATTATTGTCACAGGAGTGTCTGATGTGTCAGGGCCCTGAGAGGCAGCAAGAAATTAGTACAGCTCTTGTCACTTCTGAACAGACTGTACTTAAATCCAGGACAAAACCATGTGTGAGAAAGTCAAGTCAGTGCTTCTACTCAGGGCAGTGGAGCACAAGCACTCATTCAAACCCAAATCGAAACTCCTTTTTCTCCCTCATTTTCAGTTAGCAATAAAAGGTCAGCTCTTGTTACTTCCTTCTCTGAATCACAGGAACATTCCCAGCAGTATAGCATACAGCCATATATCTCAACTGTTTCTCACTCAAATCCTAGCTGTCCTCCACTGGTTTGAGTTTCACTGCCTTGCAGAAATTTAGTATAAATTTATAGACATTTTAAATGCTAATTTCAATGCCACTGGGTATTTCCAGCAATATTTTTCTCTCAATTCCCTTTATCTTGCTTGTTTGTCCAAAAGCACATACCATGCCTGGGATCTTCGCAAACTGAAGCATATCGTTGGTCAGAACAGGTACTGTGTATTTTTAAAGCACTTCATTTTCCCAGCTGTTTTAGTCTAACTGTGCTCTAAAATACTTCTGTCAGTACTCAGACTACCTAACTGCAGCAAGTGTCTTGGTGTGTGTTACAAACAGAAGATGTCTTTGCACTTATCACGCTATTCTGTAGTTCCTTAACAAGTGATGTGCAAATCTAAATCCTTCTGAAATCCCCCTGGATTTTGTAACACTTTGTGATTACAGACTTGATATTCTGCACAAGATTTATATGCATTTCAAAAAGGAGTAGTTTTAGTTACTTACATACAAAAATGAGCAACACAAGTAGCACAGATACTCCTAACAGAGTAAGAACAGTAATTCTTTGTCATGATTCTTGCTATTTTGCATTAGATGCTTTACTTTTACTTGTATCATGCTTCATATTTCTACAATTGGCCAGAACCTTTCTGTGCCAAGTAATGTGCATGTGCAGAATAAAAAGTACATTTTGAACCCAAGGAGTCTGCGATCTTAGCATAAAACAAGATATGACACATGGATACGGAATATGGATAATAAAACAAAAAAATGTGACAATATTAATTGACTTGATAAACAGTTGCCTTAGACTACCATCAGCCTAACCTCTGACAACTTTTTGGCATGCATCATGATGACAAAAGATTTTCAATGGGATTGGAAAAATAACCTGTTGCCTTTTGTATGGTACCAGGAAGCAGAAAGATTCTTATGATCAAATCTAAGAAGCGAGCAAAAAATGCTTGAAATCATGCTGATCGGAATCAGGAGAGAAGAGGCTAAACTTTAAACAGCCTTGAAAGTGAAGAAAAATTGTTTATTTCTGAGCAGAAAAGAGAAGAGAAAGCTGGAACAAGGTAATAACTAACTGTATTTGTACTGCTCATAGCCTTAGGTATCTATATTTTACGTTTCCCAAAGAGTAAACTTGTTCTACTAGATTTTTCCACCACTTAGATCTAAAATTGTAACCTGGCTTGGCGATGGTGATGTCAAATACAAGCAAGATAAAATAAACATTAGGCACCTGAAAAACAGTGGCTGGAGATACTGCCCAAACAGCAAAAGACAATTTCTTCTCACTTTCACCACACAGACAGTGCAACTTAAGCAGACAGAATCAAATTCCACCAAATATAAGGAAAAAAGGCAAGCCATCTGTGCTGCGACAGCAATAAAATGGCCCAATATTGAAATGCAGGAAGTTGTAATGGAGGTACATATTGACCTTTATTTTTCTTTCAGCGGGCAGCATGAAGTGTCAAAGAGTTATTGCTTTAATATCAGCTGAGATGAGGCCATTTGTTGTGGTGCATGTGTATCCAGGAAATCACTGCTCTAACCATGTTTTTAGAAGCACTTTGACACTTTATTAAATCTTCCTGATGCTCTTTCAGCACACAGTTGGTCTCAGTAGGCTGAGTGAACTGCCACGTAGGCTAGGCAGGAAGCTTTCAGAAAGAGCTTCTCTTCAGGCAAGCCAGCACCATTTCCAGCTTGACCCAGCCCATAAAGGTCCAGTGTTATTCTCTGTTCCACTGGTATAGCTAAACACAGTTCTGCTGCCTTTAAAAATTATTGAGGGCAGGATAAGAACCACAGACTTTATAGTTCTGGAGATGTAACTGTACAAATATTTTCTCTAAAATTAGAACTAGTCACTGAGGAGAAGGAACTGTAATTCTTGCAAAGTTTATGACCAGCAGTGACCAAACCCAGGGTAGTTTCCCCTCATTTGGCTGAGACTTTATAAATCACTTACTGGGTGTTTGAGGCTAATAGCTCAATTAATCCCAGCCCTGTTGCTATCTGGATTTACAGAGTACCAAAGGGGGCACTGTTAAACCTCAGCTTGGAATTAATTACTCTAATAGTTGTAAATTCCACTGCAGCCAGAGGCACCTCACAGAATCACAGAATAACTGTGGTTGGAAGGGACCTCTGGAGGTCATCTAGTCCAAACCTCTGCTCAAGTAGGATCACGCAGAGTCAGCTGTCCAGGACTATGTGCAGATGGCTTTTGAATATTTAACAGCATGGACACTCCACAGCCTTTTGGGGCAACCTGTGCCCATGCTTAGTCACCCTCATGGCACAAATGTTTCCTGATGTTTAGAGGGAAAGTCCTCTAAACTAGTGTTTCAGTTTGTGCCCATCATATTTGGTCCTGTCACTGGGCACCACTGTCATCTTTACACTCTTCCTTCAGGTATTTGTACACACAGTTAAGATCCCCCCTGAACGTTCTCTTGTCCAGCATGAACAGTGCCACCTTTCTCAGCCTTTTCTCACACAAGAAATTCTCCAGTCCCTTACTCATTTTAGAGGCCCTTTGGCTAGAGTCTCTCCAGTAGCTCCTCTTCTCTAATGATTTCAAAAAAAATGTTTCATTCTAGTTGATAACACAATAACTTGATAGCATACTGCTGAAATAAACAATCCACAGCTCAGATTGGTTATTCACATGATCCTTTTCTTTGCACAGACAAGGAGAGCCAATTGAAGGTGTTTATTTCTAATCAGTACCATATTCTGGCTTCCAAAACCACTGCATTTTGAGGGTTAAAATAACTACATAGGCACAATTAAGTCAGAACATCTAAATTAATTTTTTTTTTAGGAATGATTTTTACCAAATAGATTGGAACTATTCTATGTTGGAACATATACATTTTGCAAAAAACTGATCTTGATAGCGTTCCTTCAAAATTCTCTACAGGAAGGCTATAAAAGGGAAATGAAAAATGACTCCAACTGGAAGTAATGCTCCATTGCTTTTCTCCTCATTATGAACTTCACTATTGCAGCAGTTCATATTGTCATAATAATAAATAACCATACACCCACCCCCCATTAAGCTTTGCAACTCTCTTCGGAATACATTTCCCCACATATGGAACTTTTGAAACATAGTTAAAACCTTGTTCATGTTCACATCGTGACAATCTCACGCAAGTGGGGTTGCACTAGATCAGGAGCAAAGTCTGTTCCTATTCTCACATACACGTGCCACAACAATTCAGCCAGCTGTTTGTCCTGCGTCCAACACAGGAAGGCAACATTTTTAAAATAGTTACATGGAACGTGATTCAGAGAACATGGCTCCTATTAACATACAAATGAGCAGCAATACTAATTAAGAACTGAAGGAAATGGAGAAGACCAGTTGACTCACCTGGATGCTGGGTGGTGAACGATTTTTTCGGGTGGTAGTGGTCGCCATCGTGGTCGTGGTTTCCATGACTGTAGTTGACATTTCCGGTGGCACGGATGTTGTGGGTGTTGTTCCCAAGATGGAAGGGACTTCCCCAACGAGTCGGACACTTCCATTGATTTTAATGTTGGGGTTGTTCTCTGCCGCCATGTTCAGCACTTTCAGGCCATTGTAATAGAGACCGGAGAGCTGGCCTTGGAAGAGACGCCCTCTGTCCTTCCCTCCTATGGCTATTTGCGCCTGGGTGTTGAAGATCGTTAACTGTCGTCCTAGTGAAGGGGGGTGAATAGCATTATTGACAGACATTTCCTTCAGTTTGCATTCTACATTGAGCCCTGGCCCGAAGTGATGGACAAAGGAGAAGTAGATTCATTCTTGGTAGTGTTTATGATGACTTTAGAGAAACAGCATGGAAATGTAGTGCCTAAAAGTCATTAATAAGGAAGATTAGCCTGAAAGTACGGATACCTAAAACTGAACCTTATACTTCACCATCCACTCACATACCAAAACTCTGGAGGAACTCCAGAAATTTGAACCCGTTCTTTTAGGATTGGATGAATTTTAAATTAAAAATAGGACTTCAATATGTGGCCATTTTTCTACTATCAATTTAGATTGCAGTACCTGTCAAGCTTTAGCCCGTAAATAAACCTCCTTTTGGACTGGTTAAAGGACTGGATTAACTCATAAAGCCACTTTTAATAATGCAAAGGTTTCAAGGGCTGGCTCAGAAACAGTAAAACATCAGAAAAAAGCGAAGCCATATAAGAATTGAGTAGGAGCGTTATGACAGGATCAGTCATGATCTTTCACCTGTAAACTTTTTGTTGTTTAGGCTTGAAAATCTAAACCCAAGAAACAACAAACGCAAATATTTCTGATGTCTCTGAAAGAGCAAAGCTTTTGAAATAGTGAGGATAGCAGTGCTTCAGATGGTTAAGCCCCAGAATGCCTTACTCCCTCCTCTCTTACAGACAGTGGAATTCAAATGTAGGCAGGTTATGTGGTTTAGTCAAGGTCACATCTTGAGTGTTAGAAGTGGTCCAATATCATATGTAATAAAAAATATAATTATTAAAAATAAATCTCGTAACAATTGCCAATTCACCTAGTTTTGCAGGACACTTATATAACATTCAGCCTGGACTGCTCTATAAATACTGTTTATGTCCCAGGCTGCACTAGGTTGACCATATTAAGAAATAAATTGCTTCATGAAGTGCAAAGGCAGTGCCTATAATTTCATTATTCCTCAAAAGATTAGGGGCATGCCACCTGAAATCTGCTGAGTTAGCAGACAACCAGACTGGACATTGCTCAGAAGGGTTATCAATGCAGCTTCAAGTCAATCATCATTTAAATATCTTTTGTGTTCCCATTTTTATGAAGTTTGAAATATGTGTTTCCATCCCATTCCCCAGTTCTCACTCGCCACTTTCTGTCTAGTCCAGCCTGATGAGAGGTGCAGAATGCCACCATGTAGGAAAGTACAGCCTATGATCCACTGCTCATTCCTTCACAGCCAGTGGTTAGAGTAGATCAAAATACGTGGGGGAGCTCACCAATTTTGGTGGTCGTCGTGGCGGGTCTCGAAGTGAAGTGGTGATGCGGTGTAGCATCATCTTATGGTGACAGGAGGGACCATGGGGAAGAGAATGGGGACAAGAGAAGAAATGTATCTGAAAGTAGTTCCTGTCCCCAAAGAGGACCCTAGGTAACTAAGCAACAGTGTATGGAGAGGTGTAACACACAGACATGTGGAGGTGGGCTGCACATCCCTTGTGCTCCTCACCCTCAGATTTGTAAATGGAAAATTAGGACTTGATTGGGGTGGAGTAACTGCATTGATGAAGAAATGAGAAATAAAAATGGGGGGGTATCCTTCCCCTGGAAAGTGTCGAAACACCCGATGCAATATTCTGCATCTCAGGAGGTTTTAAACTTGCCAGAGGCAACATATATCTATTAAAACATCAATAAACATGCACTGAAGCCACACATCCTCAGAATGTAAACAGAGCCTTTACTCTTGTCTTATGACAAAAATAGGGTCCAGTAACAATATCTGTTAAGATATTTATCCCTCTCAGACCAGCTCCTGTCTGAGTTAGAGGAAATGGCACTGTACACTGTAGAAGGTCAAAATTCCTGTTCCATACCATATCCTCAGAGCCTGGTTTTCTTATCTGTCATGTTGTGCTTTGGATTTTTTAACAGATATGCTGTAAGAATTTTACTACACCATTTTCCCTTCCCTGAATATGTTCCCTCCCTCTAGCACTATACTACTGTCCATATTGTCCCTGCCCCCACAAACTCAGTCATGTCACTTGCTACTGTTCCTTCCTTTCCATATCATCCATGATAGGAGTGCCAAAGAGTAGAGGTAAGATGAGTAAAGAAGGGACTTATGAGTAAAGGGACTTATTTCACTAATCTTGAGATGTTATCACTGAAAACAGATGGAAGATACTGTCAGTTCAGTTTTCCATTTGCATTTCCATTCCTTTCTTCCCTTGAATTAATTTAGCATCTTTTTTCATCTTCTTCCAAACAGAAAAAAGGTGGAAGGTGACGAGAAAGGAAAATTTTTTGCTGCTCCAGGTAGGAGAGCTCCCCAAACAAGGATAGAATAGGGGTTCTCTCCCTTTTACTGGAGGATTTTGACTCTCCTCCAGATGCCAACTATTCTAACCCAAGCTCATAGCATAGCTTTGCACGTCTGTCATATCTCTTGCTTTATTTGCAAGAAGGAAGAGTTAAATATTAAGCCTGAAAAAAAAGAGACCATGTCTCCAATTCTGGGCCTTCATCTACATCTTCTAATGTTGAAAGTGACCAAGGAAGTGACCCTATTCCAGCAATAAAAAGAACTCTGATTGTGTGTTTTGGGGCCTTCATTGTTAAGTGGTTTTCCAGACCAGGATTCATGCACTGCACCATATGGTTAATGCTGGAAATCACACTAAAACTGTGTTTGCTAAAAGAACAATCACTTGTTGCAGTCACCTACTACCTGCAATTCCTCATTCTTCACTCTAAGACGGTGTACATGCACATGATAAAGACACCAGGGAAATGAATATGGAATGAGAAAAAACTTTGGAGAGAATATACACTCAATTCTGCCACCATATGTCTCTTCTGATCATTCTTTCAATGAAATTTAGCTGAAGCCTTTACTTCCCCTATGTAAAATTTATTTGGCCTGAATTTTATTGAGGAACTATTTACATTAGTAAATTCTACTAGGTGTGTAAGGACTGCAGAATTACAGTCCTTTTTTTCCATAGAGAACCCTTCCTACTGCTATTTTAATGTCATACTGAAGAAAAATTTTGAGGTGCTTTGTAAATATTTTGAATAGTTCAGGCTCTTGTTTCTTTGTTTGCTCTCTCATTGACTTCTTCATTTGGAAAACTGAACTCTAATTAAAAATACCACAGAGAAATCTGAAGTGTAACTTTTCTGTAGCACTAGGAGAGATTTTAGGCCTGACTTTGCAAATCCTAATTCATACTAATAGTTCTTGCTTCAAAAGTACAGTCACTTACATCAAGGAGACTTTACAGGTAAGGGAGATTTGAATAATTAAGGACTTCTGGGATCACTCCTTTTGATGAGATGCTTCTGGGTCTTTATTAACTCATCCAATTGCAAAACAGGTAACATCTGTGCCTTAGCAGACACCAAGTATTCCGCTAAGGAAATCTGCTTGATTTATGGCTACTGAAGTTGAACAATTTAAGACTAATACTTCTTTTTATATTCACATACATAATCTCAGTGAAGTTAACAGGATTTCATATTTTGCTTCTTACTCATACAATTCAAGACTGTAAACCCGGGCTCTTAAAATTATTTTAAACTAGTTTATAAAATTTAAAGCCCTTCAAAGCCAACAGTGATGCCACTTCAGAAGGATAATGTGTCACATTTGTTTTCCAAGAATGAACTATTTCATCATTATGAATAACATAGCAGTAACAAAGGAAGACCAAATCTATAGCATTCAAAAATGTCAATCAAAAAGTGCTTCATCTTACCTCACCCAAGCCAAGAACTCACATGGGCAAGACAGCTATTCTATATGCTGTCTCTTTGATGAATCTACTCCTCCATCCATCAGTTTGTCTTGTTCCATTTTGATAGGAAGCTACCCTCTCATAACACCTTTATAAAGTCTTCTGACAGAAGGTTTCCATGTTACATTAATTGTTAGATGGATGACCAGATGGATGAGCAGGCTGGTGAACAGCTACATAAACTACTCATTCTTATATCTTTTTAATTTGAGTGATACCTAAGTTGCTGAAAACGTCTGTCTACTTTGGAATGAAGGAACCAAGTTATATTGTCTCAGGTGTTATACTGCACAATGTCATTCCCTGACACATGTGGAAAGGCTGAATTTCCTTTCACTTTAGTGAAAACATAGCTCTACCCTTCTAGCCTAACAACATCCAGTGCTTTGAGAGCACCTGAAGGCTCAAATATAGTCTCTTTTAGACTCTAGTGCATGTGTGATTGTCTTTTAACAAAGCACCAATATCCACAAAAGGTAGACTTCAGTTCAAAACTTCAGGATGGATTACAAATGAAAGTGTCTTGGCATGCTTTTAAGCTCAAACTTGTAGAAGCTGTGACAATAAAGTAAAAGATTTTGTGGAAAACCAAAAAGAAAAAAAAAAAACAAACCCAAAAAACAACAAACCCACAACCAAATAAAAAAAAACCAAAGATGGGTTTCTCAAGCACATGAATTGCATCAAGGAATTAGACATGCATCTGTTTTAACAAAATTGAGGCAATCATTGTCTTTAGTGTTAAAGGGACTTTAGCAATTCAGACTTACCAAAATTATTCTCTTTTTAGTGTTAAACTTTATGTATCTATTTTAGTTTGATTTTGTAAATTAATAGGGCAACCCACTGAGACTCAATAAGCATTTTCTGTTTATTGTTATCTTAAAATTTATTTACAATTTAGCTGAATTAACTGTTTATGACATACTGGTGGTAAAAACCCCTCTGCTTTGAGTAAACAAATATTTTTGCCTTACTTTCATTAATACTTTAGCTTTAGTTTTAACCATTACACCTTTGTAGACCAAACCTGAAAAGTGAGCAACACTGCCAGCTCTCGTTGAAGCCAACAGGAACTGAGTGTGCACAACACTTTGCAGGATCAGGCCCTTCACATAAAAATATTTTGACTGGATTTAGCCACATCCTTCCTGACCTTAATTCATACTGGATAAATCAATTTGTTAATTCAGCTGAGGTTAGAAATTTGAAACAGAACACAAATTATATTTTTCCAGTCCTACAAAAGATTGGTTTTCCTTCTTGGAAAATGCATTAACAACCATAGTCTAAATCAACACAGAAAATGCAAGATCTGAGTTCAAAGGTCACCCCCTTTTATTAGCAGTACTTTCATAAATGGAAACAAGAGAAGATTGTGTTCTGCTTTGTCTAGACTCCAAGGCCAGGAGTTAGTTACAGTGCCTTTTTTTTTTTTTAATACCATGTTTAGTAATAGAGGGAGAAGATCTTCCTAACTTAAACTCCACTGTATTACCAAGAGCCTAGTTCAAGCCCTACTGAAATCAGCAAGTTATTCTGTTACCCTCACCAGGTTTTAAAACAGGTTCTTACATCCAAGATTTTTTTCCCCTCTACAAATTCCTTAAAACCAAAAATTACTGTTCTGACACAAGTCCCATTTCAACAGGTCATGGACTGTATGCAGAACTTTCACTCAAGCCATCTGGACCTACTCATGTTAACAAGTTTTTCTGTTGAACTGAGGCCAATTACTCCAGGCAAACCCACAAAATTAAGTAGCACTGCCTGAGATTAGGAATTTGATCTGTATCTTAGACAAATATCATTTGAGTGTTCAAGCTGTATTCGAGACATAGCATAAAAGCAACAGAACAATCATCCTTCTCTGTCTCTCTCACTGTAATTTAAATGAAAATGTTAAAAAATGTTTTCTTTACAACATTTTTTAAAATCTTTTAATTATCTTAATACAATAAGGAAATACATAGCCATAGTGACTAATCAGACTCATGAGAAAGAAAAAAAAAACCAAAAAAACAACTTAAAGGAAGTGGTTTAACAAGTAGACTTGAAAATCTTTTAAGAAAACTTCACTAATAAAGATATAAATATAGCTTAAGCCCAAATTAAAACAGGAAAATCATGCAGTGGTTAAATTGCCATAATACATGTTGTTGCTCTTCACTCTTCTTCATTTGATTTTTTTTTTTTTTTAGAAATCATCTCCTGAATTTTTGCTTGTTTGTTTGTCATTACTATTATAGCAAGCTTAGAATTTAGTCCCTTTAACTGCATTTTAATAGCAATGTATTATAGCATGATTTATCAACATATGGCAGGTGGAAGCTGACACAAATTATAATGAAAATTAAAACAGTCATTTATGCAGCAGGCGATTATCATTTAAGAAACATTTATTTGCAGGCTTTAAAAATGAGAGTTTAGAATCAAATGGGTTTAAAATGAAAGTTTTAATGACTGTTACCTTTTTCCTGCAGCCACTCCTCTACAGGCCGGTTATATTTGAAGGGGATTTTCTGTTTTACCATTTGGAACCGTTCGCTATCAGTGTTGCCTTTAAAGTTTAAAAAACAGCTTAAAAACAATCTGAAAAGTCAATGAAATAGTTAAAACATCCTAGATTTTTTTTTTATGACCTTATTTAGCTATAGATAAATAAGTGTGCATGTGTGTACACATATGCATATTTGAAAAGAGAGAGATTTATCTTTAGTAAAGTGGAGAATAGTTATTCATCTAATCGCCTGAGGTTCTGGAAGGTCGAAGAAATTAAATCCTACAAAAAAGTTATCTCAGATTCTCCTCAGAGTATTTGTTTATCCAAATTGGTTAGAAGGCATGTGCAATTTGTCTGTGATGAGGGACCTTGCGTGAACTCAGTGCCATGAGTTAAAACATTTTGATCAGACTCTAGATCTGATTGCATAAGGACATGGCACAATATGTCAGTCACATAAACACACAGCTAGTGGTAATTTGATAAACCTTCTTGCACTGTTAAAAGACACGTGTTAGGACTAGAAACCCAGTAAACAGAAAAAAAACGGAAAGGAAGAAAATATAAGAAATTGGTGCTGAAAGGATGTAATAGAATTAGTTTTAAAAAAACCAAAACACCTAAGAATGGAAAGATAAATACGAAAAAAGGGAAGTAAAATTTGAAAAGAGGAAGAACTGTTACACAAGGATACATGAAGACTTATGTTCAGTTACCAAAGACTTGGGCCTGTTGCCAGAATAAAACAAAAGCTTAGAAACTAATTTAAATAAAAGCAGAAATAATTAGCCAAAATGTAAATTCTGGCAATTGTAGTTCCATTGTTCCATGTCGATGGATAACAGAATCATCCATTAAAGTGTGCTTCGGTGGTAAGCTCTTATTACTTGCACAGCACAGAGAGGAACAGGATTCCCACAAAGCCTCTGACCAAATTCCCTAGCTACTGGAAAATTGTACAGCTCAGATGGAACCTCTAGTAGAAAGAAGCAGCTCAGTTTGACGGTGTTAGGAATGACAGTGAGCAAGTGCCATCATTCTGCTTTTTCATTTTCTTCAGCTACAGTCACTTTCTGATTAATTCTAATTTTTGCTTCAAGCATTATTTTTACAAAAACTCCTCAGTCAGATGATAGGCATAAAAGGAGTGCATTTTTACATGCAACATTATAATATTGTAGAAAAAGGAGTAAGCCCGCAAGTTACTGAAGTAATACTACCATAAACAGAAGTTCAGTAGATCAGTTGTGCTCCAACACGTGCTTTGAATAAATGGTGGTCCAAGTCAGCAACTGCTCTGCACGATTTGCAGTACTGCCTTTAAAGCCCCACATATAAGTATCCTAATGGGGCTTCATAGTTATTTGACTTTCTGAAACAGATGCTGTAATCTTTTTTCATTGTAAAGAGACATCAATGAAAAACAGAATAATTAAAAACTAAGTCATATAAGTCCAGCCAGTTAAAAGCAGACACTCATGCTGCAGGGAATATGACTGGTGAATCTCATGTGTTTGATCATCCTTACTGCATAGCTGCTGCTCAGAAATGCTGCCAGTCTGTATGAGGCAGCATGTGATGTGCTCTCCAGCAGCATCTTGGTACTGCTGACTTTCTGCACCAGGTGAGAGACACTATAGCAACACACCAGCTATAGTCCCACAAGGATTCACATAACCTAATCTTAAGGAGTATTTGTAAAAATCATTGTCTATATCACTCTAAGCTCAGCTGTAAGGAAAGCAGCAATTTGCATTTGGGTTAGTATCCCCAACTATAATGATGAACATTTAGGAGCCTTGCTGCTTATTTGGGGCAACAGGTAAAAAAGAAGCAAAAGCATTTAAGATCAACTTTACTGGCCCAATTACCTTCCTGAAAAGTCATCTACTTTCTACCTTCCATATAACATATTAATTGTGGGAAACTGCTATTCCCCATCATAGAAATATCTAATTAAGCACCAGCTGACACACATTATTGCTCCAGTTTCTCTGTTGCACCTCAGATGCCTGCCATATATGATTGGTTACTCAGATAAAGTAGAAGGAAAAGATAAAATTGAAAACTCTCTCACAGTCATTTGTCAAGTCATATTTAAAAATGTACCGTGGTGACTTGGAGTCACTCGCAGACACTAAGTTACCTTTAAGTACATTTCCAGCTCTCATAATTCATATCAGCACCACCAAAAAGTCACTTCTGTATTTCTATGAGTACATGTTCCTAAACAGAAAATTTGAACCATGTTCAATGCAGGATCCAAGAAAAAATTGATAATGAGTAGCTGAGTTAATATAAACAACAAAAACGAAGGAAAAACCCTACCCAAAGCTAAACAGACAGTAATGTCAACAAAACAATGATATTTCATCAATTCATTAATAATAAGCTGAAGACTAATGTAAGCTGAGGTCATGCAGATCAGCTGTTTTTCCAATTTCTTAACCTAAATGATAGGTTCCTTTCCCGCAAGTTCTGGCATTCATTTAAGCCTGGGGCACGCTTACACTCACAGGACAGGGAAGCAGATCCATTGGTTTGGGGAGAACAGAAACAAAATTAAGTCAAGCTCACTACAAAAACATTATCTTTTTTAAGGTCAGTTAGCAAAACATTCAGCTTAGGCCTTTTCTCAACACACTAATCTGTGCCCACCAAAATAGCTAAATCTCATAAATGCAATCAGAAAAATTCTGCATCTCCTTTAGGATTTTTTTCTTCTGTTGCAGTGTGCCTAATTTTTTCCATGTAAGAAAGGCATACTAGGTCCTGAAAAATACTCAAGAGGTATTTCAAGGGCACTTAAAGATCTGGATTTCTCTGTCAACCCAGACTTGAACACTTACAGAGAGGCTGCTACTACATCTATATTGCATGTGATAGAGAAAGACACAGTTTTGGTAGAAATGGGAGTTATTCCCCACTTT
Source organism: Struthidea cinerea (assembly GCA_013397865.1). Classification (NCBI taxonomy): domain Eukaryota; kingdom Metazoa; phylum Chordata; class Aves; order Passeriformes; family Corcoracidae; genus Struthidea; species Struthidea cinerea. The sequence goes on from VZTI01005483.1 coordinate 2,000,991, forward strand.
ATAGAGTACATTCTCAGGTAGGACTACTGGTTAGGTGAGTGCATTGATATTATAATGTTGATGGGCAGGCACATTTTCTTATATCCCCAAAGAAATGCTATAACACTATTTACAAGCAACAAGAAACTCCAGGGGCTTCATCCAGTACCAGTGGGCACAGAAGTAACCTTATACTGGTGGCAATGAGAGCTTTTTCAGAATGAAGAAAGTTCAGAGGAACACTAGAGTAAGCCAGGGGCTAGCACAGAGTGCTTCTTCCTCTGTGTGAAAGGCTGACCGTAGAAAGCAAAAAATGTGGTAAATTGAAATTCCTCAGAAATAGGGCATCTGACAAGAACAGGCCAAGAAGACTAAGGTAAAAAAGGAAGTGGGACAATCAAAAAAGACATGACAATGAAAAATGGGTTTCTTATAGTTCTAGACCTTCAAGAAAGCCAGAAATGACAACTATTCCCCACCACATCTTTAAAAACTTTTTTTTTAAAATCAGGTTTAATTTAATTTTATTATTTTATTATTATGCAGGTATATCAGCAGGATTAAAATACATATAAAAACCATACCTTTAAAAACGATGAAAAATTGAAGGGCATTAGAAAATTCAAATAGGTTTATATTGTAACATTAGTATCTGATCTATTCTTTTTTGGTTTGTTTTTAGATTTTATTTCAGACATAGCTAAGAATGATTTTTAAAAGCATGTGCATGAGAATGTGTTCACTTATATACCCAATTACAACAGTGAGCTAAAGAACAACTTTTTCATTGTTAAGTGCTTAGAATAGTCATTAAATATAACCAATAGAACCACACAATTCCTAAATTAATACTGACTTGGAGTTGTGTTTTATAAAATAAAGACAACATTTGATATCAGAGCTCAAAAAGGAAATATCATGGCTTGCAACACGAAGTAGCGTAAGTTCGGCATGAAGAAAGCTTATTGAACCTCTGACAGCTGAGCCATGATGTGATTGAGGGTGTTTCTTGTCCATCTTCATATACAGAAATTTTCAGTAACAATCCTTTTGCGACCTCAATGCAATTTCTTTCTATAGTTGAATGATACACATATTCAAACAACCCTTTCACATAACTAATGTAGAGCCTCTTTTTTTTCGAGTCCAGATTTAATTCAAGGCTGTTCTTCAGAATAGAATACACAGGATAGAGTAATTTAAATTTATTTCAGAAAATACTCCTAATCCCATCATTCTGCATTCAGAATCCATGTGGGTCTCAAAGGTTGTAGGATATAATTTTTTATAATAAAATAGTGTTGTTAGTTTTGCTACTTGTGATTTACTAAATATTTTTCCTCCCATAGTTTCTAGCTGCTTAAGTGATTCAAGTACCAATAGGAATGGCTCACTTAAAATATGTTTCCTCTTTTTTCCTTCATGTGCATAATAAATTCCTGTATATCAATATGACTTAGATCTGCTCAACAACTTAGCTTCTTCTAAAGAACTGCACCTCATAAACACATTGTTTCACCTATTTTCATTCCTTTTTCATGTAAAAATTCTAAAGCCAACTGTGAAGACTAGGATTAAAAGAAGTCTTTTGTCCCATTTAGGACTTATATGCACAACTAATAGAAATTCTGTTGCATATGTAAGTTTTTCAACAAACTGATAAGCAATCAGACTTTTACATCCTCAAGGATTTTAATGGTAACATTTTGAAATCTTCTAGATTCTTGAATCTTGGTTAACCCGAATATTCAAAATATTTCAAATACCACAGACATTGCCAAGGACTAAATACTTTGGAGAAGAATATGGCAGAAGTGCTCTGTGTTTTTGGGATTTTTTGGATTGTCCCTCTTTTTCCAAAGGAAATGTGGAATCTGGTCATAAAAATAAGAGCCTACTGGTTAAATATGATCGGTTGCCAGTATTCTGTCTTTTTTCTGAAGCCCTCAGTATCCCTGCTCCACAGAGTATACAGATAAATAGATTAGATTCACTTTGAACTTTAGCTTTTGATAATCTTCAATTTAGACCAAACTAAAATGGGAAAAAAAAAAATAATGAGAATTTGCTGTGCTAATCACTACTGGCAGTTCCCACAAAAAATACTTTTTATACAGTGAAACTGCTCAGGGCACACAGTTTAAATTTGCTCATGGGCAAAGCAGAATTTTCTTCCAAAACCCTTCAGTGCGGGAAGATGTTTTTCTTTTCTGCTGATGGTTCCTTTAAGAAAACAAACAACCTTTATTACATTAAGCTTATTTCTAAACCAAAATGGAATCTTAAGCCAAACAAAGTACAAGAACAATTGAAGCTCTGAAAAATCTTGCTTCTTGGCCTAGATACCAATCATAATGATTTACTGCCTCTTAGGTGTGAAAGAGAAAAACTTAAAGGTTCCAGCAAATTGCACTGGGCAGAAAGAAAGTACTTGCTTTCAGGTGGACTATTAATCCAACCTGATGTGCTGTCAAGTCTGTGAAGATGCCAAAAAGAATACCATAAGAAAACACTCATCTGCCCTAAATTACTGTCAAAGGCTGTTCTATGAAGAAACACTACACAAGCAACATTTTCTTCATTCCTTCTAAGTCTCTAAAAAGAATGAGACAATTTATCTAATGAGCAGTTATTAAATGAAAGATGCTACAGTGATACTAATGATTTAAAGAAACATCTTGAGATCAGTGTTCAAGCTTTAAAATGTTTCCACCATTTTTCCCTTATTGTAGATGGAATTTCAGTAAGAAAAGGGCTCGTAAACAGCGAGTGTTTGATAGCTCAGTTCACCCAGCAGCCCTTAATGCCAGCTCCCTTTGACTTTTTATGGATGCCCATAATCTCACTAAGATTTACACACACTTAATTGACATCATCATGGGAGAGAAGTAGCCTGCTACAGCAAGAAAAGTGTACCTTTGATGGCTAAATCCTCTACTAACATAAACTGACTCAGTTCAGTTCAACCTCAAAACTCTCCTAGAGCTGATCCTGTGTGCCCTGGAAAAGGAGACTTGCATGCATCATGGAGAAGCTACCATTCTTCCTAATATCTGATAAAGGGAACAAAATTTTCCAAAGTGTGCTTGTGATTGGCACGCACTGAGCCTCTTTAACCACTTCTGTTTTCAGGCAGCCACACTTAAAAACTTACAGTATACTGAATTGCCCCATTTTCACATTTTCTTAAGTACATGTTTTGTTTTAAATACTTCAAAGTACTACCACCATTTGTTCATATTTTGTATTCAATTAGAAAATTGAGACAAGTCTATTAGTAAAGGATTAGAATCTGTCTAAGATTAGTAAGACTACACCTTCCTCCATACATAAGAAAGGAATAACAACCCTTACAATCAAGTTTTAGCATCAGGTCTCTTTATGTATAGCTCTATTTTGTTGCGTTACTGTAAGACCATATTGTGGTTTATGTTATATAACATAAGGAATGGTTGCATTAAAATCCAAACATGTAAAAAAAATCTCTACTTACAGTGGTTTTAGGAAACAATTGAAAAAAGTCCAAACCTAAAACCACAGATGTGGCTTATACAGAAACGAAACAGTATGTCCATGCTAAACAAAATAATTATAAGGCAGATGTTCTATAATCTTTCTAACTACCACAAGCTGTCCCTCTAAAAATTCTTGTAAAACTTCAGTTTTGCCTTGTGTAACAGGAGTGCTATAGAAAATTAATTCAAATTTGGGATTTTATTTCATTTGAGTGGATTGAAAGATAGACAAGTCTTACATTGTTCAGCTTTGCTTCAGTTCTTGGATATCATACTTTTTCCTCTGCCTTCACTGTTCAATAAAGTTGCATCTTTTGCTATTTAAGTCTCATTTTATTTCTTGTCCTCATTTTCCCCTTAGTCCTGGATGCCCTTGACTTTATCTTCAATTCCCTCTGATCACATTGTTTGCTGGGAGCAACACCTTTTATTCTGTTCATCTCACTATGGACTGCAGTTAAAAGCTGACCTTCACACTGCAGCTCTCCTCAGCTCACTGCCCTCATGACAAGAGACAACAAGGTCTTGGTGATATAAGTACTAAAAAAAAGAGAGAGAATTAGCAAGCAAGACTCCAACAGTAAAAGTTACTCAGGCAACTAGAGCTGTTCCTAGGTCTCTAGTGCCTCAACCAAAAGCTTTACAATGCCACCACTCCCTATTTTATCTGATCTTTTTTAGCCTAAAAAACTTGGGCTTCTAATTCAAAGTAAAGCACCATTCAGGCCAAAATCATTGGAGAATTCAGAAGCAAACTAGGAGACAGGAGTTTAAATGTCTGTGCAGGAGGTACAGCTAATGTGGACCACAATGACACTAATAAGACTAAGGAAGACTTGAAGAAGTCATCTAATTCAATGCTCTGCCCCAGGGCACAATCAGTAACATTTCAACCTCCCTTAGATTAGTCTTTCAATCCTGTTTTGGATGACTGAGAAAATAAGTGTCTTACCCTCGATAATCTAACACAGAAGCACAATAGGAGCAAAACAAAAGAAAACTCAGACTAGCAAAGGTGTAAAAAGGTTAATCAAACCTTTTCAACCATGCAGAAGAAAAAAAAATATTTTGTTCTTTAGTTCTCATTTGAGCTATGTTGGAAAACGGAACTAGTGTACAGTATAGAGAAGGCAGTTACCAGTTCAAACTCTTTAAAAATATGAAAAAATTTGGGTGTCTACATTACTAGGTGTTTGAAATGTTTTGTAAGAAATGTGTAAATTACTGTGTTTTTTCACTGACCAGATTCAAATTGAGCCCCATATCAGGCAGCCAAGGCTGAAGTGTCTATTAAAGAAAAAGTGAAACTACATATTGATCGTTCCATTTTAAAAAAGAAAAAAAAAATCATTTTGCAGGAAGAAATCAGAGATTGGAATAAAATCCACTGCTATTGTCCCCACATCCCACTTTGATTCCCTTGTGAAAGGTCAGGATGTGATTTATAGTGCCCAGTGGGAACGAGCAGCAATAATCAAATACCAAAAGCACTTTATTTGTATTGACACTTTAAATTCTATTAACTCTCATTTATCTAGAGGTTGTTTATCTGTTTTGTGCATTAGGCAAAGTCAGGACAGAGAAACACTGAATCTAATTTACATATTTGGAGTTAGGCATTGGAGCCAAATGAGCGCAGCTACTTTGCTTCCAGGAGCAACGTGAGACTGAAAACAGCACAGTTGCCTTTGTAGGGTGCATGATCTAAGGTAGGAAAACTTGTGGCTTTATACCTGCTTCTTGAAGGGTCAGTGGCTCACTACCGCAACCCTGCAAACACAAGCAGCTCAGTTCCAGCAGACTTGCAGTCTCTGCCTTGGTGCTGGAAGCTATGGAGCTGGATTGGCTCCACTACAAACCTTCAGATGTTTCTGAATCCCACTTCCTTGTGCACATATTATTAGGGAGATAATGTGGGGAGTTAAATATACAAACAGAGATAACGTGTGCAGTCCTTTCCCATTAAAACAGTGCTGACTGTAGGGAAGCCGCTCAGTCAGTAACATTAATGAGAGTAATGCCTATAAGGCACTTAGTCAAATGTCACTGATGAGGACTGGAAAGCTAACCAGTTACAAATAACAGAACAGCAAAAACTCTATGCAAGGGGCAAGTTCTCTAGGGTGAGTGCCAGAAAATAATTAAGAGCAAGTAAGAAACTGATGAAAGGAGAAATTTATTAAGAAACACTTCCTATCAAGATTGCATATTAGACAGTGCTACAGTATCCTCAGGAAAATTCTTGAATTATTTAAAATTTTACTTGAAAAAGTGGTGGGGGATATCAGTTTATTACAGAATGGAATAAATAAGAGCAAACAGGCCTTTCCCATTTTTAATTGCTACAAATCATGAAATCAATCCTTCTGTTTGCATCAGTTTAGAGAAAGGAAAAGAGAATTCTAGGATTCTGTAGTAACCCAGTAAGTCTTCTCAAAGACAGATGCTATTCACAAACTTGTGCCATGACTAAGGGCACCAGGTACTCAATAAGTAGCAAAGACGAAAATTCATTGACCCCGAAAGACTTTCATGTTCAGTGAATTGTAGAATATTTTCTATTTAAGTCACCAAAGATAAGGTAAATTGGAGCTTTATCCTCAGTTTACTGATCAGAAAACTGAACTGCAGAGTGGTAAAGCATTACCCAAGATCACAAAGAAAGGCATCTCTAAACACAAGGCTGGGATTCATGAACTTCTGACTCCCAGTTCCACGACTGGCCCCTTTCATTTCTGACCATCCTTTCACACAATTGCTCTACTTTAGTCTGTAGCATTGGATTTTAATGACTTTGTGCTTTCCAGTGCCTTTAGCAAGCAGGAAGAAGTCTGATGTGGATGCATAAACCCCTTCTGTCACTGCATGTCAGCATGTCAACCTGGGATTACAGCTGGCACTGTTCTTTCTGCAGGCAATGTGATCAGAAAAGCACAAAGTTGTTGTTCAAGCCTGTGATCCCTCAGGACAGATGTTTGTTTGCTCATTCTTACTGTGCACACATGTGCGCACACTCTTATGAGAGAGAGACAGGGACAGAAGGAGAGTCAGAGAGAGAGAGAAGAAATAAAACATAACGACTCTGTTTGACCAGGAGAACTGAAATAGAACTAACCCAGGAGAGAAATGGAAATATATTAATGTCTGGGAACTCACTGCACTATGCTGTGCAGCGGGATTCAATTTAGGCTGAGTCTCCATCTGAGAAATATTTCTCCATCCTTCTCTGCTCTACATTATACAGCTACATTTTATGTACCATCAAATGACTGAGCAATAGCAACTGGTTGGATGGGCTTTGAGCAGTGTGGTCTAGTGGAAGATGTCCCTGCCCATGGCAGGCGGTTTGGAACTAGATGATCTTAAAGGTCCCTTCTATGGTTCTAATTAATCTTATGCTAGCAAAGGAGAAATTCACCAGAAATCATGGTTGTTAATGTTTATGCTCGGTACCTGGACTCTCATACAATCATGGAGCAGTGGACATAAACAGATGAGAACAGCTCAAGGTATCTGAGGATTCAGTCAGGATACACATGCTTGTGTCAACAGCTGCATGCTTTGGCATGGAACTGTTAGGAAGACCAAACTATCAGGATATACCTATATCTCTTAGTATGTAATTACTGTTCATAGAAGATGGCTGGATGTCAAAGAAATACAGGGAAAAACACATGGATTATATCTGTTTTGCATAGTATCTCAGGGGACTGGGACTCAAAGGCCTGTGGTAAATATATGAAGACAATGCCAATACTTAGGGATATTCCTCAGGCCAGGGTTCTTAAATCAGATACCAGGTGAGAACAAGTAGGCAGAAAGCTGCATCAGTACCCTATGGATCCTTTGGCATATTTTAAGTGATTATTCTGACACAGAGCAAACCTAGGACTGGGGAATCATAAAGCTCATCTCTTCACGAGTTGCAGTATATGCCGTACTACCATTGTCAAAGGTTAATACAACTTTTCCTAGGCATTCACTCTGTGTTGCAAGAATTTATCTTACAAAGAAACCTAGTCAACAGAACTAAGCTAAGAGGAAAGAACGGAGATCTGAGAATCAATATCATCAATGGAAAAAGAATCAAAGAAATAAAGGAAAATTACAGATGCCACTAAACTACCTAGGTTTTGGTTTGTTATGGTTTAAATTTGGCTGAGCAATGGGGTCGCAATGCAGCAGAGTAACTTCTTCAGCTGCAGAAGGAGTGGGAGTACTTCCACACAATCACTTCTTCCTGAATAAATTAATGAGGGGAAAAAAAGGAATAATTTGCTTTCCAACTGAGAAATACAAATGTAATTACTGTAGATATGATACAAAAACATAGAGCTTATTTGATGTCATATTTCAGATCACAAACCAAATGGAATAGTAGGGCAATTTTTAGAAGGCCATCTTTTGGGGCATATTTCTGTTGTTGCCATGGTGGGTTACTGTAATTCTCCGGAGCATCAGCCACTTGACAGGTCTCAGACTCAAGAAGCTTGATTAAATGAACAATCAGGCTATGGGAGGACAGAAGAGAATCCCAAATCCAGGACCATTGGAAAGAAGTGTCATTTTGACCATTAAAGAGAATTTTCTTCTGATGTATTTGGTATTTGTCTGTAGATTTGACATATTGGACATCTAGTCTTATTCAGGAAGACGTAAGAGTGTTGCTACACTAATTCAGCTAACAACAATATAATACATATCGCTGTTCTTTTGGACATCACTGACAAAAACTTTTCCTCATATTGTTAGTACATTCTGGCAGTATTTTCTTTATCTAGGCTATAAACAAGAAAAAGTATTTTGGGTAAATTAAAACTAGTATTGCTTCTGTGGCATGTATTTGCATGTTAGAACAACCTTTTATGTGATTGTTATGTAGCAGTAATAAAGACTGCTACAGAAGAATGCTTCTTATTCCTCTCCCTTTTCACACATCTCAAGGACTATCTGTGGGATCTTGGATGGGAATTAGATGGTCATGGCTACTTGCATGAAGATACTTTTCTGTGTCAACTTCCTTCCTTAGATAAACTCCTTCTTTCAACTCTATTGCTGCTAAACCATATTGTCCTGTTTGCTTTGCTTCGTTACCTTACATGTCTTCATACAGATCCATGCATTTCCCTCTTTCTTAATGCCAAGCTGACAGAAATTCCAGTGCTTGACAGACTGCCACTCATGTGGGCTTGAGGTACTTGGTGAAGTGTAAACTACAGCTCAATCAGACTGAGTGCAGTGTGTCACAAGAGTCCGGGTCAGTTTTAAGAAACAAAACAGGAGCAATGGATACCGGAAGCCGCAATACGACCACTTTTTTTCTTTTTTTTTGGTTTTCTATCTATTCTCTCTTCTGTCCTCAAAAACAGAATTTGGAAGACAGAAAATCCCTACAGCACTTCCATGAAACTCTTTGAGGATGGGGCAAATCGGAAATGAACCACAGCTTCATTTTTTCAGTGGGAAAGCAAAACAGAAAGTAGATGAAGTTAAACTCTAAGTGTAGTGGAAACATTTATGTGACTCTTATATCATGTCAGATCCTATCCCATCATCCAGTATGGCAACACATGCATTAACATGAGTGTTTTTGCACAAACTCCAAAGTATGTTTGTTTGTTGATGACTTCATGTGTGGAGGTTTATATGTCAGTGGATACAGGGGACCAAAATTTGAGTGTTCATATCAGGTAGCCATTTTTATCAGTTTTGCAATCCTATAAATATATTATAGATGCTATGGCCCTGCAGTGACAAGCTACAATCAACTCTTGATTTCATCAACTTGTCATGCTTTAATCATCCCTCTTGGCAGATCTTTCAACATATGTCACAGTACTGCCTTCAAAATGTGCTTCTCCAATTCTGTTTTATTAACCCTGTCTTTTTATATGTTTTAGGCTTATTATGAAATGCAGTAAATCTGTCAAAGGCACTTTATATGCTGTCTCCAATTCATGCTGATAGGAAGCATCTAAGAGCTCATTTAAGTCCCACAAAATGAGTACAATATGAAAAGTCAAAATCCACAAAAAATTATATGAGAAGAACCCTGGTGTTTACATTCAGCCTACAGGGCTAATCAAAAATCAGTTCTCTTGTTCCTTACTCATTGCCCCCTCACAAGGGCATTTGGATAGGAAAATATTAAGACCACAGTGGGATCTGGTAGCACCAAGAAAAAATCCCTTCAGCTTGCAGAGCAAGCAACACATCTTATTAATTATTCCACGTGGTCCAGCACAAGATCTTTCTGCCTCTTCATGAAAACAATTGGATTCAGCCAAACTTCTTACTATGAGTTTGGTTTCAGAAGCAACGTTTCAGAAGTGAGAAGGAGCCTCAAGTCTGAGGGAAGGAAGAGATGGGTACAAGAAGGCAGAAACCAAAGTTTTTGCGGGGGATTGAAGGGTGGAAAGAAGAGGAAATGACGTCAAAATCATTCTGTAAGACACAAAGCGAATTTGGGGGAGGAGGACCCAGGCTCTGAAAAGCACAGAGAACTATGATTTTCTCTAATAAGGCTCCATTACTGAACATTTGTAAATCACTGAAGTGGTACAGTATGAGTACATGTAGAAGTGCAAGGATAAGCACAAACTTAGAAAGAAACGGCTTGTTGCAATGACTCAGACATGTCAGTTAGTTCTGCTCTTGAGTTTTCCTTGTTAATCTCCTGATCAGTGTTAGACTTTGCATCGCTGAGCTCACAAGAACTAATAATCACAATATTGCATATTATTTACAATATCAGTGCACATGTTAGCTGAGGAAAGGATATGTAGTCTTCTTCTAATTTCCTCAGCGATGCTACTATTAGACCATCTAAACTTACCTTCTTTTTCTTGTCTAATGCATTATAAATTAAATAAAGCAAAGTTGGGAGAGGTAATATCCCATTGATAACAGTTAAAAACAGACAAGCTTTCAGAAGCGCAAGACCCAAAAAAATTACAGAAGGAGAAAACTATAATGTCACCGATTAAAAAAAAACCTATCAAGAAGAACTTATATATCCAGAAATGAGACTGCTTTTTTTCAACTGTATTGGGCTGACTCATAAAAACTATTAACCCTCAGTGATTCTGCCTTGTTTATAACTGAAGACTAATACAGATATCATACACTATTTCGCCACAATTAAGGCACTCTTATTTCCTAGGTTGGTCAGCAGGTAGCAAAACAGAGCACAGAGAAGTCAGCTCAGTCCCCTGCTTCAGTCTTGGGAAATCTGCTGTCTCCCCATGTTCAGCATAAAGCCACTGAGATGAACCATACCATGCACAAAGAATCTGGATACAATCTTCTGAGACCTTCTGTTTCAAGGACAAGATGGGGATAATATATAAAAATCAGCAGACACGGGTGGGAGCTCCCCTGTATGCTTTACATCAAACAAATCCTTGCTAAATTTTGTCTTTAACAACTACAACAACCACTGCATTATATGAGGAAATTCCTCATCATAACAAGCTCTTGTGTGTTTTGTGTAATCTCTTTACAAATAACCTTGAGCCTTCTGTATGTCCTCTTAATATCTCAGGAGAGGATCTCACTTTCTCCTCCTCTCTTCCTCTCCTGCCTGCCTCCCCCAACACCCCCCTCCTCAATTATCTCTTGCTGTCTTCTGGGTGGCTATGTTTAATCTCAGGATTAGGCAGAAGCCTGCAGTTTGCTTTGAACAGCTTATCAGCTTCCAAGAGACGTTTACAGGGAGAGAAAGACTCCAGTTTTGATAGCAGTAATTGTATTTAGCTTGTAAGATACAAGGCTATTTATCTCACAGCTGGGAAATCACAGAGGACGAGAAATAAAATGTTGTCGATAAAAACTAAATAAAACCAAAAAGAATGGAGAAAAGAGAAGAGAAGAGAAGAGAAGAGAAGAGAAGAGAAGAGAAGAGAAGAGAAGAGAAGAGAAGAGAAGAGAAGAGAAGAGAAGAGAAGAGAAGAGGAGAGAAGAGGAGAGAAGAGAGAAGAGCTATTTCAGATCTTTCCACCAAGCAAATGAAGTAATACATTTTAGCACGGCAAGGTTGATGCCTTTCACATTTTAGATAGGTAGGAGAATCTAAACCACTATCACTTTGACCTGTTTCTAGAAAGTTTGTTATTATAGACAAAGACTTTGTCTCACACAGACTAACAAAGATGTAGTTCAAATTGGATTGCTTTCAAATGAAATTGAAAAAAGAAGATATGCCCAGCAGTTCAGGGGCATTCAATCCTTGGAACTGGAACTACTCTGAAAGAAAATCCCAGCACAGGTATCAGGGTCTCAGAATCAACTTTTTGTTTTATAAGTATGCACTTATCTGGCCACACTACCTGCCAGAGCAGTCAGTTCTGCTGCCAAGAGCTAAATGTCCAGCTTTTCCAGAAATGCAACTTCCTCTCAGAAATGTACTTCAGAGAGCAAATGAAGTAGGGGCATAGAGGATGAAATATTTTTTTTCTTTTATCCAGTAGCAAAAAACCTGCAGAATAACGTAATTTGAAAGGGCAAAGACTACTCCAAGAAGACTGAGAGATCACTTGAGAATGATAAAGGGGAAAAATATAAAATATGTACTGTATGGATGAAATAATGAATCCTGATAAGAATCCAATTGTGTAATGCTGTCTTATTTCTTGTTTCTAAAATGCATTAAAAAAATCCAGGCTACAGGATAAAGGAATAATGCATTTCTTTAAATGACAGCTCCTTCCTACCTGTTGCCTTCCTTCCTTTAATCTTCTCCTTTAAAACATTACTTCAATTAGACTTTATTTTTGTGTCATGGATACTCTTACTTTACAGCTTCTCTTCACCTAGCTTTGGTTTGTTTTTTTTTTTTTCTACTGCAGAAAATGTAGTCAGTGCCCAGATGAATGAACAGGAATATCAGGCTTGTTTTGATGCACACTACAAATCTGGCAACACACAAAGTATTTCTTTGCAAAGAAAGACAGTGAGCAGAGTAAAAAAAAATCCTCCTGCCTAAGAACTAATGAAAACTTAGGGACTGAGGTACCCCAGTTCTGTGTAAAGACAGAAGATTTATTTTTAACTATTCTGAAAATTCCTGTAAACTGTCTCAAATTTGATGGGTTTCATTTCAATTGAAACAAAAACATGTCAGATACTTCCTCTTTCTGAAGTCTGGGTCCAAAATTACTCCAATTTCATGATTAAAATATTTATTTAGATATGGAGGAGGATCTCACCAAGAACACAAAAGCAGGAAAATAACAATGACCAAGCACAACCTGTTTTCTGGGATGTACACAAAAGGATGGAAGCATGTGAGATAACAGAAGGGAGGCAGCCATAGAAAACTGTGCTTTAGACTACAGCAAAAGCATACAATGACAATGCAAAACACTTTATCCCATTGTGATAACCAACTTAATGAATCAAGCATGAAGAAATTGGCTATCAGTACAGCCTATGGAAAAAGCCCGTCTCCTTATTGTGTTCTTGAGAGAGAGGAGAAAGGGCAAAACTAATGCAAATAAGTCACAAGCAGCTCAATGGTTTTGGCTGAACCACAACAGCTGAACTGCAGATAGCAGCCTCTGTACTAATGCTACTATTTGACATCTCCCAGTTCTCAGGAGCTTTGTCTCAGATACCTATACTGGGCCACTGTTCAGTCTTTCTGTCCAGTAAGAGAAACTCTAGCACTTTGGAATGGTACTAAAGATAAGAGATCATCCCTAGTGATTTGGATTATTTCAGTCACAAAGCCAACTTTAGCTCCAAATTAATTCCCTCCTTTACCATTTTTCTCTAACCCTTTTCCCAACAAGAAAGTGTAAAGCTTGTGTTGCAGGTGACTGAAATGCAATTGGATGCTATAAAACCCAAAATGCCAGTGCCTGAAATGTAAGTTTGTTGCCATTCTATTTTTCTTGCCCTTTATTTGAAGTTGTAAAAATACCGCTTTGGAGCCTTTTGGTCCCATTGGGCTAGTTTCAGTTAATTTCAATTTAACTAAAGACTGTATTTTAAGGAAAGCCAATATTCTCTTGCTTTGCTCATTTAATGAATATCCAACTTTTATTTGTACTTTTCATTGAGCAAGTAATTATGAGTCTAATGTATAATCCTTCCACAAGTAATAAAACTCAGAGAGGAGCATGGAAATGCCATTCAGAACGCAGCCCTGACTGAAGATTGTACCATGTGTGATGACAAAGAAGATACATTAGATAGTTTATAAAATTTGTAAACATTAGGCTGTAGCACTGTGTGGAAAACCAAGTACACATGAAATTGTTCATTTGACAGACAATGCAGTGTGCCCAAGCATGCATGGGCTACAAATACAATGTTTTTAAACACTACGAATAACTGTGTTTCCAGAATTTACATGATCCCATGCGAAACACAGGGGAGTACTTAGCTACTCTCACACAAGTTTGATATGAATTTAAATTTTTAGCAGGTTCCAATTGAAACACACTGGATTAACCTGGGTCCATTCAAACACAAAGCCTTTACAGAGCTGAATCTCTGCTGAACACAGGTTTGGTTTTGCAGTCAGTTCAAAAAACAATAGTGCAAGTTTGGTTTGTGAAAGACAACAAATAATTAATTTCAAAAGCTCCTGTTTAATCTTTTTACTTTTTTTTTAAACCATTGACTGCCCAGAAAATGGGACTAATAAGTATTGGTTTCCTGTGATTATTGATTCATTGAATCTTTTCTGAATCCTAGGCATTCATAATGCCACTCTATTATATGGATATTCTGGTATTTAACATTAATTGAGATCAAGCCACAATCTTTTCCTCTGGGAAGGCTGGAACATTGCCCTTCTCCCTTGGGTTTTTTTTTTTTTGTTTGTTGGTTTGTTTGGGTTTTTCTCCCATAGCAATATATCTTTAGGTTTTTTGATTTTTGCCCTATTTCTTTTTAATTTGGCTAAAATATTGGTTTGAAAGAAGTAGGAAACACATAAGGGAAAAACCGGCACATGCAAAGTGTGGTCCCATAAGCCTTATTTTCACAGGGTCAGGCTGAAAAATGGATCATCTACAAACAGACAGAAATTGAAATACATGCATGGAAAGGAAAAGGTGTCTGGAAGATAAAGGTGTCCTTTTTTCTTAGGGTACAACTGTATACACTCAATACTAGCCCAGAACATAAGATTAATGCTGATTCCATAAAACCATACATCTTCTAGTGAAAACACAGAAATATCTTTAGCCAAGGCAGAAGCCCAGGGTACTGAGGTAGTCTCTGAGTGTGATTTATTTTCCCGTTTTTAAAAAAAAACCCTCTAAAGCATTGAGCTGAATATTTCGTTTCTTTACACCAGAGACTTACTACAGCAAGCAACAGAAGAAGAAAATTTATTCATAGGGTTTGTAGTGACTGTAATTGGCTGCCAACTTGATTGGAGGTATTTTACAAAATAATTGATGAAAGGAGCAGAAGAAAGATCCTCAGCTGGACCTTTCCTAGCCCACTTTCCTCTCAAACCAATGGATAGCAGAGCTACAATCTAACTCAGCATATCTGTCATGGCATTCTTCAAAAAGAATTTTTTCACAGAAATAAGGTTAATAATGGAAATGTATCCTTTTGAATATATCTCACCAAAACACTGACAAAGGGACATATGTGGTAGAGAGCAGCACAGCATAGATGACTGACATTTAAAAACTTTCCTGTGCACTAGAAGAGATGAAGTCATCCCCTTGGAGTAATTTATTAGTATAACATCACAAATTAGCATATAACCTCAAGTTAGGACATTTCCTACAATTTAAGTTTCTTTCAAACAATTCCCACACAACTAGCAAGAGAATTCTTCCTTCTGTCCTGAGTTACTACTGCACAACCTAGAAATAAAGAACTGAATGTTGCTTAGACTTAATATTGAAAACCAAGAAGATCATAGCTTGATCTTAGGCAACATATGAATAAGAGGAATGTGGTTAACACTGGAGTTCTTTTCTTGTGCTCATTCTTCCTTTTATAACCATACACATCATCGTACCTGCTATCTAATGCTCTGTCAGCCTCACATACAACAATCTGTTTTTCACTTGGGAATAAGTTTGATCTTTTAGCATGGTGACATAAAGTATCACAAGGTTGTGATTTGCCAGTGGTGGGATAAAATATGTGATAGTGTATCAAGAGCCAGTTGTTCGCTATTTCTGGTGGATTTAGGGTGATAATTTCCAAAGATATTGAATTGTTCCACCGCATTTTGACATAAAGTCAACTAGGAGTTGTCAGTTTTGGTTAGATGGTGTGTTAGCCTCCATATCTGTAAACCTAAGAGAGAAAGTGAAATTCAGATGATAAAAAAAATTATGAGGCAAGCATAAGGTCTGCTCAAATACTTGCTTAATCATTCACATTCCTTACATTTCTACTCTATATTTACATAGACAGTATCTGGGGTGTAGCTAGGACTCACCGCTCCTTTTCATAAAGTCTGTTCAAAACTTTTCTACCTTAAATATTTAGAAAATATCACAAGTAGCAAAACCAGGTTTGTCATTGAATGACTTTGTAACTCTGTGTAGAACCAGGATTCCCTGAGAGACCTCTGAAAAAGCATGATCTATGTATATCATACCACACAGTTGGCATGCTTATTCTTCCAGTGTAAAGGACCATTAGTTTGTTTTCCAAGAGACAGAAAAATGCATCATCAGGCTGGTGAATTTATTAGCAAGATGAAGCAACAAAGATTTATATAGCAACCAGTTGTTACTAAATATTAGTTTATAGGTACAGATACACTGAAAGAGAAAAACGAAACGAAAAATATCTGTACCTGTGGGGTAGTGTTCATTCACTGGCCAGCTGTCAACCTGAAGTGTTGCATTGCCACCATTCCTGGTAAAGCGTACTACATGGTATTTGCCATCATTTACAGGTGTACTTTCCTCTTTAATAGAGATGTCCACTGTGCCAATATTGAAGACTACACCAATCTTGCCTTGCTCCTAAAAGAAGAAAGGAAACAAATGTTTTTAAATTGCTGTCACTTAGGAGAATGTTCTTGGCCTATAAATCTCTAGTGGGTAATTTTGCCGGTAGATGGCACCGAAGAATACACAGAAGCATCATTTTGAGCTTTCTCAGGACACATTTCATTGGTTCTGCTTCAATGCAAACACTGTCTTTCACACTGTTCTTTACAGCATTCACCGGAGGACAGTGACTCATTTGTTCCCGTAAAACATCACAGAAGACAGGTGAGAAACCAGGCAACAAAAATCAGGAGATGCGGATAAAGAGTTATTTGAGCAACATCACTACTGATTATTACTAGCCACTTGTTACATAAAATACAGCCACAGACAGGCTGTATGTCAACACCTGTTTTGTTCTGTTATTCTTCTTGCGAAACAAACAGTCCTCACCCCAAAACAAATAACTGTGGGTTCCAGCAGGAAGAATGCAGTTGTAAGATGAATGGAACTCAAAGGGAGCAGAAATGTAATTAGCCGACTTTGACAACCTGAGGGAAGATGATGGCTAAAATACCTAAAAGACAGGAACAGCCCATCTTATTCTTCTGCATCACACACCAAGCAGTGCCTTACCAATAAAGCAGACCTCCACAGTGTTTTCCTAAAACTTTCCACCAGTCACTGACTGAAAGGGAAGAGCAGGCAAAGCCTGTTGCAGTAGCCACAACACTTCCCTCTGCAGCTTCCCCTATGTAGTTCCCAGTAATGACCATATTCAATGACCTTAGGTTGTAAAATACACACCCAGAGTATATTCACATTAGGCACATGCATTTAATACTACTGATTTAACCAGTGACAAAAATTCTCATCACTGTACAATTAACAGGAACGCATCTCCAAACACTCAGTAACGAGAAGCACAGTATGCTGGTGTCAACAATTATGAAGGCATATTATGTGTACAGATCCAAAACTGGTACAGATAGGCAGAACTAAAATGTATCATATAGGAAGTCAAGACATTTGCTAGCCATCCTTACTGTAAAATTTGCAAAGCTTTGCTGACAGTCTTAATAGAAAAATCAAGGAAGAAACAACAACAGAGAGTAGATGGCCATCCTCTATGCAAATACGTCTTCTTTGAAAAAAACCTGAGGTATAATGAAGGGTCATGGGATAATTCTGTTCCTGTTATTACCTTACATATCTGCTTAGTGGGCAGAGGACTCCATCCTTCAGGGCTGTTACCCTAACTTTACTACATTCACATTAGCAAAATCAGCAATGAGAAAGAAACCTCTCCTCTTGCACTCAATGGCCACCTCGGATTCCTCTCCTGGATTTAATCCTGTCTCCTGGTATCAAAGGACCTTTTTCTTAAAATTCTGCTATGTTTCAATTTCTCAGAGAGGCCTTTCTGATTCTTGTTTTACCTTACATTTCAAAGCTTACTCATATCAAAATACTCATCACAGGTTCCGTGTATCTTCAATACACTTCTTTTCTTTGATATTTTCTTCCTAACACCAAGTCTCCATGTATCAGACTAAAACATTGTTTTAGGAAAGGAAAGAAAACAGTCCTGTAGCTGAAGTGGTCATGGACCATGGTTCAACTACATGAAGTTTAGCACTGAAATAGTAGGCATCTTGGTTTTTCTCTCATTACAACAGTAAATTTTAGACTGCTAAATGCATGCTGGATAGCAAGTTTCACATACATTCATACTGTCATTCTTTAGAGGGACTTTTCTTCAAGATACCAATATCATCTTTCTCTTTTCACTGGAACATGAGGTAGTGGATTGCTGCTCCCAGCAGATACATGAACTCAGATGCCATTTGAAAACAACTAATGTTTCTTCTCTTACGCTAGTCCAAAAATAAGTGAAGTGTCAGGTAACAAATATTTATTTCAGGTAAAAGCATTGCTGGCAGAGCTTTGCCACTTTGACATATGAAGTGATCTCCCAACACTGTTTCAGTGAATCTTTTGCTGTCAGACATGTAATTATATTTACCTGCATAGCAATTAGCAAAGAGCACATGATTAATTTTCCTCAAAGACTCAAATAATATATAGTGGCCAGGTAACCCAGCTACTGATATTGTGGTCTTGCAAGGTGTGGCCTTACAATCAACCTCCTGGACAACCTCTCATATTGCTCTTTAATTGCCATCAATACATCAAGCTTCTTTGGCAAACTGTGGCTGCTCTAAGAAGAGTCCACCTTGGTGAAGGCATAGCATGAGCAGGTAAGATGAAGAGCTGCACCTCTTCTAATGGAACAGATCATCACCACCACAGAAGAGGAAGGGATTAAGAGGTATTCAGCAGAGTGAAAGCTGCATACCTTCAAGCCTACAGGCTTAATGAGGCAAAGGCAAAAAACTTGCAAGTGGGGAAAAGGATGGTGGGAAGTTCAATTAATCTCTGCAGAATGAGAAAATGTTTCTGATTTCTTCTTAGACGAAAAGGAGATAGCACCTTTCACCATTTCCTTTCCCAGGGCTTGAAGGAAAAGACCTATTTAAAGGGCTAGTGATAAGAGGGCAAACTGGGAAATAGATAAGATTCTGGAAGAAGAGGACTGCAAAATGCCAGTGGCCTTTAGTCTGATGGAGAGAAGAGGGAAATGAGCAAACTGGTGCCTTCTCCATCCCAAGAGCCAGCCCCTCCCGGAGCCAGAAAAGACAGCCCTTCTAAAAGCAGTGTAACACTTTGCTGTAATAAAGAAATGCAAAAATTTGTCTAAAAAAAAATCATGGGCCTGATGGATGGCCCATTCCAGCTCTCTTCAGACAACTCTTGGGCAGAGCTCCCTATGACTCTTTAACCCAAGTTTTGCAGAAGCACAACTTCTGAGACTCTTATTTGAACTGAGTAGGAACTTGTCATGAAAATGGTTTTGTTCCAATTACCAGGATAAAACACAATACAACACAATATGTCAAAAGGAGGGCTACTGAAGCCAAACAGCACACACAGACCCCAAGATACAGTTTATTCATGGTATTTTATATCTCCAGGGCACCAGACACTACAAAAAAAATTAACAATTAGTTTACACATTCCTGGCAGAAGAATAAAGTAAAGCAAAGCACAGAGAAAATCCTACAGTAAAGAACAGTGACCATGGACACAGGCGACAGATCCACAATTTATTTTCAATATCGCTTCAATTCCAGTTTCCTGCACTACAGCACTTCATTAAAAACAGCTTTTACCAAGACCTACCTTCCTGCTAAATCTGAAAGACAAGCTTTACCATTAAGGTTTAACACTTCATGATGGACATGACCTTTCATTTCTTTCCCCACACATTCAGCTGCTGGATTTTCTTTCCACATAGCCGAGCAAAGGTATTAACTAGACCAGTAAATATGTGACAAAGAAAGATTTACCTTTGAGCCACTACCTCTAAAGTTTATTTTGTAGCTATAGAAAAAAAAATCTAACTATACAGTAAGGAAAAAGGTGAATACAGAGCCACACAGAGCAAACAAGTTACGTGGTCCAGAAGGGCTCAAGAGAATTTTAACAGACAGTGCAAATTTTTTCCTCTCTATATGGTATTCACTGGCTGCCCCAAAAACTTTCCATGAAAAGGCAACCATTAATTAATGCTTTTGAAATCTCCAAGTGACATCAAGTGCTGGCACTACGTCTTGGAAAACTGAGAACCATTTTATTTACAAATAATGAAGTGAACTCAGCATTCAATCTGTTTTACTTTTCCTCTTCTTTCCTTAAGGTTACTGTGCCTAAAAGGATTTTTAAAGTTTTTCAAGAATTTGTCTTGTGCTGATTTGTCCCATAACATTGCTGCCCTCAAAAAGCCACGTTACCATTTCATTGCTTACAGTCCTTCTGGAGATAAACTTCTGCCATTTTGTCTCTAAGACTTTAGAAATATAATTATGATCACGTAATGGAGTGGTTGTAGATAAATTATAAGAACAAAAAATGCTCAAAAAAAATATATCTATATTGTACAAGGCTTCTCCTTCACCTGTCTACTCCACACAGACTCCGGGCAACAGTTTGTTATATGCACAATTACCAAACATTTTGAACACTATTAAATGACACAAGAGCTAATCTACAGCCTGGATCAGGAGATCGGCAATTTATTGCTTGCCCTGAAGCATTGGTTCACTTTGGACAACCCTTTCTTCTACCTTTTTGCAAACCAGATTCTTCATCTATGACAGAGGAGCTAAAGGTACCTATCTTTCCAAGCCCTACAGGCCCTGAAAATACAGATATATTTTACTTAAACATTGGTTATACACCGCTAATCCCAACCTTTCAGCCCTGAGAGCAACTACAATCTGAGAGGAGCAGGTCCTAAGGTATTCTCAGCTTCTACTTTCAACTCCTTCAAAACCCATTCCTTTCTTCTGAAGAGACCTCAGGAACGGGTCTGAGGTCTGACAATTCTAGCAGGTATATTTTATCTTTTGTTTCCCTCCATTCAAAAAAGAAGTAGAGCCTGTCCTCTGTGCAAATTGTTAAGTCTTTCCTTTCTCCATGCCATGCCTTTACATTTTGAAGGCATCTGTGTTTTTGTAGCAGACCAGGTAGAAAGAAAATAAAATGGGGTTGGCAGTGATTTTGTAAGATGAGCAATTGGAGAGTGTTAGAGGGTACATATACATGAACACACATGCACTCTGTGCTCTCAAAAGGGCTTTACCCTTTTCTTAATCTAAAATTCAAACAGTCCACATTGAAAATATACCATTGTTCCCTGTGTGCAGAAAGCATTTCATTTCAAAAACCGAGAGAACTCCAGGCTTTAGGACAGATCCTACTCTCAGCTGCATCAATGTGAATCAATAGCGATTCTGTTGAAGAAACTCGATTCCTACTGATGCAAGTGGAAGCAGAGTTATCCCAGTATTTTTATGTTGTTTTGCTTATTTTTCTGAAGCAAAATATAAAATTAAAGGAAGCATTTATAAAACATATCTGAAATCTGACTACAATTGCAGGCTGTGTTTCCTCACACTCATTTTATTTAATAATTTTTTAAATAGCGACTACTGCACAGACTGCCTCCTCCTCCCACCCTGGCTGCTTCCAACATGGCTAGACATCAGCCCAAACCTGGCAGACAATACTCCTAGTTACTCTGTCCTGCAGATCACTGCTGATTTTGCTTCTCTCATTTGAAAGGGATACAAGCTCTTATAGTAATACAAGAAGCCATTTCACACTGTAGGAAGGTTTAGTAAACTTTCCCTTCCCACCCACAAATGCCACACATACACTTCAACTGCACTACCCTCTAAATTCAGGAAAATTGCTTTGTTTTTTTATAACCCTGAGAACTGCTCTTCCTGGAACGGCTTGCTTCTGCTTAGGCTGCTCACACTTGCAGTCTATGTTTTTAAAAAGAGATTGAACTTTTATTTCTCCCTCTTTGGAATTGCTTTCACTTTATACTTTAAGACTTTCTTTTCTTGATTTCCTTCGGCGTTTTGTTTGCCTGGTTGTTTTTTTATTTTTGTTTGCCTCAAACTTGATGCTGGATGTTAGTCCTACTAAAGGATTGCTCACTTTCTGTGGTTTAGGGGGCTTTGCACAACAGTGCTAAATGTAGCAAGTTAGCCAGGAGAGCCCAAGGTATAGATGCATATTCCACAGAGGACACTCATTTATTACTACAACTACAAATCACTTTATGTGAACTTTCACTGTAAACAGAAAGTCCTTTTCTGATTAGAAAGGTAATAAAAAACAGCACTGTCCCTAGAGAACCCTTCTGGGCTGCAGCTAGAACTGAATGCATGGCTGGACAGATCTTTCTGGTATACACGTATCAATGGATTTAAGAAGGGGAATTTAAGAAGGGGTATTAGAACCTGTATTCAGCACAGAGTAAAAGGCAGATAGTTCTACTCTGACTGGCCATATTTAGTACTGTTTTTAATATCACTGAGAGGGAAGTGTGAAATCAGGATTCAATATGTAAAAAATACTAGAGCTGGGTAAAGGGAGAGTTTACTGAGGGAAGTCTGCCTTTATCCAAACAGTGATGGCAGGGGAAGCACACCCAAGAATCAGTATTGCCATCCCAGCAAATATGATAATCAATAAAACCAGCAAATGCTCTTAGAGAAATTACAGGCACTGAAGTTCACCTGACTTGGAAGTTTTTAATCAGGGTGCCAAAACTTTACAGTTATCTTGAAACAAGAAAAAATGTTGTTAAGGGGAAAGGAATTACCCAGCTCAGCTAATTTTGTTTGATTTTTAAGGGCTGTTATAAGAAGCAGTAGGTCATTTTTTGTTATATACTGTTTGTTACTGTTTCTTTAAGATACTCAACCAGATATACTTAGTGCCAGTTACAAACCTATTCATCAGAAAGAATCACATGCACACACAGAGGATAAAATAAATAGAAATTATTACCCTTTGGGGGCATGGTTTTTAAAAGAAGCAATTCTCAGAGATACATAATTTATAAGGCTAAAAAGGACAATTGTTATAATCTACTCTCCTCTAAAATTTTATAGGAGGTCATATATCTTATCTGAATTGATTCTTTTTTAAACTACAGGATATATTTTAGAGCAGCACTTATTTGTGATTTGCAGCTGAGGAAAGAAGCCTTAGATTCATTGCAGTTGCTTCTTTGATGAGGTTGGCCTAGAGTTGAACATGGTCAAAAAGTGGAATTCAAGAATTATAATGAAAAGGAACAGTGTACAAAAGGAAAACCACTATTATAAGTTAATGGTGGACCTTTGACTTAAATTCTTGAACACAGTATACAGATGTTTACAGGCCATCACAAAAAGAAAAGGAGGAGATATAAAAAAGGTTCAAAAAAGTAGTACACTTGAAACTGTGTATATAGTCATAAAGCAATGATTCAGCACTGTTCCTTTATAACTCAAAGAACTGCAAATATATAAGAAAAGCATTTGACAATTATTTTAAGCAAAAAAAGTACCAAATTCATGGGAAGAATCAAGAGAAATTGAATACAACAATATGAATATAACCTTGTGCTCAGCTCCTCCTGAAAAGCAGATTGTTATTGTTTCTTTTAACTGTTACTTCCTATGTTGAAACACCATCTAGCATCATACTGCCATAAATGACTTGTAAGTCTGTGATCAAACCAAAATTTTCTGGAAGGTTTCTCCTGATCCTTGTTCATTTTAAGAAGCGGTGAAACAATGAAATTGGGAAAGATTGATGAGAATCTAATCTTTTCTGTTGAAGGCTTAGGAAAGGTAGTTTAGAACATCTGCCATGGCCAGGCTGCAGCCTTTAGCCCATCCTCAGAGCAAAAAAAATGCTAAAGCAGATGACTTAAGGTGCCAGCTTCATCTTCCCATGACTGCAAACTCTCTCCTCAGTTTTATAGAGCGTAAGAGAAAACCACTCAGCTCTCTGAGTTTTTTGCCTGAAAGCAGGATTTCCAATCCTTCATTTGAATTTCCCCATGGCCCTGAAACTCCTTCACTTTACTTATACTTTTTTTCAAGTGGAGACACAAGCAATTTTTAATTTTCGTTTATAGAAATTACACAATCTTACCATGGGGGCTCACATTTCAGACTTATTCACTATGATCAACAGTCGAATTCAGGGGTGCTCTCTGGAAGTGTTCCTTGTATTGAAAGACAATCTCTACTCATTGGTTGGAGACATATTACATTATTTGGCTAAAGTAAAATTTATAATAGTTTCCTTGTTAAGAGTTTCACAAATTTTCCAAACTGCCCTTCATTTTTTGCCCACTGAATGTTTACGTGGGACACAGACAGTAATATAATACTTCTTTAATGGCCTGTACTACAAGAAATTGTAGCACAGCAATATACTGCTACTAAAATATGCCTTACTCCTGTTCTTGAATTTTTTTTGACCAAACACCTTTGCAATATTACAGTAATAGAGTTACCAGTGGGATGTGAAATTGCCATTCCCTTGCTTTAATTTTGCCTAATAGCCTTCTCTCCCCGCGTCTTTCCCTCTTCCAATCTTCGCCTCTTCTCTAATAAAAGTTTCTTTTGTAAACAAAACTACCCTGAAGACAAGCCAAAAAAATGGAGAAGAAGCTCAATTCTGTGACAATTCTACCAGGGTCAGGATTGACTCATTATGTACAACAACACACACAAGATATTTTCACCAAGAAAAGATATGAAACATAGAAGCTGCTTGTTTATTTCAGCCCAGATACCCTGCACCAGACAAGAGCTTTACATATCATTGAAGTGGTTTAGGTTACATTAATACATAATATCAGCAGACTTACACTTAGGAATTAATTTTGCACCAGAATTTTACATATTTTGTGTACAGTTTGAGACCTTTAAATTGTAACTCACAAAGGTAATCAAGACTAGTTAGATAGAGTACCTCGTGGAAAGAAAAGATTTTTGTTTTTACTGCTGCTCTGCTGTACCTTGAAAAAGCCACTTTCATTTCTCTCTCTCCAGTCTGCCTTTTTATAATGTGAAGTTACATTGTCTAAAGTCTTACCAAACTGTATATTTGTATGTTATCTGCCCCAGTGGAGCCCTGGTATCCAGTGCGGTCTCCAGATGTTGTTGCAGTGCAGTTAATTAATATCAAGCAGAGTATCCTGATTACCAGTATCATTACCATAACGAGGCTTGTACTAAGCTCACCCTAAACCCATTTCCACAAAATCTGGGGAATGCTGTGGCACATCCAGTTGCTCTTATATCTGACACCTGCCAAGCTTAGTAATCAGTGATATTCAGGAGTCTTAAAAGGGAGGTTTCCTTCTGTGCCATTCAGTGCCTGGAACGGTGTGCCCAATTAAATCTGTTTTCCAATTACCTAGGACAGCACCAACACACTGCCAGTCAATTAACAGGCAGTAAAATATTTCAAGAAATACATGCAGGTGTGTTTAGGCCACACAATTTGCAAAAAACAATTGTTATTACACAGCTGCTGAAACTCCAGCCACAAGGCTGCTAATCCCCACTCATTTAGGGGTATCATACTGCAAATAGAGAAACAGAAATTAGCAGCATGCTGAAAATGGGCATTTCCTAGGGAAACAGAATGCAAAACAAATTTAAAAAGTGATACCTGTTCACTAGCAAATACATTATTCAGATTGCTAATTTGTTCCCACAGATTAAAATATGCATCATTAAAATCTGCCCTATCTGATGGTGTGAACTCCAACTATAATTAGGATTAAATATTCTGACACTGTCTTCTGAAAATATAAATAGTAGATCCTGGAAAGTTTTGTGGAATTATACCTTGTAGATATGACTCTGGACTAGGGCAGAAACAGGAACCATTCTGAATGTTAACATCAGCTTCAGTTTTTCTAGAGAACTGAGCCAATGCATATTGTGTGCTGCATTTTAAATTCAAAGTATGCTCAAGCTGCTGCACTCCTCTGGCATTACAGAAGTTGGCTGATTAAAGCAGGTCTTTACCTTTCTGCTTTTAAGTGCTGCTCTGCAACTCAGTCTTCAGACAAAAACATGACCAGCTGCTAAAATGTCACATCCACTCAATGAAGAAATGACTGCAGTAGCAAGTCAGGTTTTAGTAGGGCACAAGAACAAGTAACTTCCTCCAAAGCAGAGATCTTCCAGGAGAAAATATGCCCATCCATCTCACAACATCTCCCCTGGGGTTTCAATCCACTGGGTACCATTGCCAACAATTTGTGCTGGCAGAAGCTAAAGCAGCAGTCACACTCCAGTGGTTTGAACCTTGCTGGACACCAGATACTCACCAAAGCCTCTCTACCACTTCTCCAATTCTGCTGGATAAGGAGAAGAAATAAAATTAAAGGCTCATGAGTTGACATAAGGGCAGGGAGAGATCACTCAGGAGTTGCTGTCACTGGCAAAACAGTCCCAATTTAGGAAAATTAGTTTAATTTATTACAAATCAAATCAGAGTAGGGTAATGAGAAATAAATCTTAAAACACCTTTTCCTTGACTCTCCCTTCTTCCAGAACTTTAATCTCAAACACTCTATCCTCTCCCCGCTGCCTGCCTCACCATGGGCTTTACCACAGGCTCTATCCCACTGCTATTGCTCCTGCTCAGCAATATTTTCCCCCTTTTTAACTATATTCTCACAGAGGCTATACCACTTTCACAGATGGCCTTGGCCAGCATCCGGTCCTAGTCTTGGAGCCGGCTGAGATTGGCTCTGTCAGACATGGGGGAAGCTTCTGACAGCTTCTCACAGAAGACACCTATGTAGCCCCCTCATACCAAAACCCTGCCATGCAAACCCAATATATACACAAAACACGGAATTAAAGATCTGATATTTACAGGCCGTGTGGAATAAACTAGATACCTTAACTACTAGGCTTCCTTGTCAAACGCATTGGTACAATTGTGAGATGACAGTGAGCTGAAGGCACAGCATATATTACTCAGTAATAGCAATCAGAGCTGTCTGTCTTGACCCATAACCCACAGAAAAGTGACCGCTTGTCAAGAAGATGGCATTAAAAAAGGACACTGCTGTCTGACAGGAAAGGTGATCACAAATACCAACTTGCCACCATCCAATTAACCCAAGTGCAATAGATACGGAAGTGCAAGGGCTGAAGAGGCTTTGGACAAAATTAATCTATTTAAACTTGGTTTTGCCTAGAGTATATTTTTTTGCAAACTCTCTTCTCTTAATCATAAAGAATATTCTAGGGTTTCAGAGTGGTCCAAAAATATTTGTTCAAAGGTATTATATGACTAAGCACTATATACTACTGTATGTTCCTTTCTCAGTTTTTTCTTTACAGGATTTTAATAGAATAGAATTCTAATAGAATTTAATGCATCCAGGGCCTATGTTCTAGGTTCCTTTTGAAATCTATGAAACAGATTCCATGATCTGTATAATATAAACAGCCTATTGTAACCAAAGTAGTCTTCTTTACCAGACAAGCAAGAGGTTTGAGCCAAGGTTTAATAGATCTCTCCAACACAAAAAGAGGGAAATATGAGGATTTGTAAACATAAATATACCTGGATTCAGTAACAGCTTATTTCTAGCTTTTCAAAGCTTGCTTTTTAAAAATGGCAGGTTTTCTTAAAAGTTAGTTTAATGTGGCTTTTGAGATGTGGCTGGACTCCAGCTGAAGGCATTTCTAACCCTGAATCAAAGAGGTTTCCTAAGATTTTTAATGGAAGCAGAACATTAAAAATACATGAATATTGCAGTATAGAAAACATATTTCTAATTAAAATAGTCTAATTACTCAAAATAATTTAATACTCTACAGATTGTATGACAGAGAACTGATAGGTAAGAAATAGTGGAATATTAGACAGAGATGGGAAAAGAGAAGAGGAGAACATTGTGGTTTGAAGAAACAGCTCACAAAGGAGGCCACCAGTACCATTTGCATGCTGGAAAGCAGAGATGAAGAAAAATGACTTGACACAATTTTGCAGGAACTAGAAGTTAGAGGAACAGAGCAAATAATTGAAATGTCCTTTCATTCTTAAGCCACGACCTAGCAATTTACATTACCTTAACTTTGCTACCAAGGCACATTTCAAACACTCATATTTCACATACGCATAGGATGCACTAACTACTAAATAGGTCAAAAGGCTACATCTGAAGTTTGTTGGAAATAGCACCTCACATCAAGACTGACTTTTCCTACACAGATGAGAATTTTATTGAATCAAGATAGGCCGCTGGGAAAAAAATTACAATTTGACTATTTGCATATTTATTTTGTGTTGCAGAATTTGCTTACTGTAAAGCAAAAGTTGTATCAGCTGAGCCCCTTGCCAAGTTTATATTATGCTAGTTAAAACAGAACTTCTGATGTCAAACGGAAACTTGATTATTGGGAATGGATATCACAAAGAAAGCTGAAGTACTTCCAGTACTTATTTTTTTGCATAGTAGGTGTGGGAAGGAGTAGTGAGTAAGGAGAAGGTTAATGTCACAATTTCAGTTTCCATACTTCTTCCTGATATCTTCTCTGCACTTTCAAGGAAAAATCTTATGAGATGTAAAAGGACAACCAATATATCAAAGGCAACTCCTGTCTTACAACTGTGCTGAGATCTTAATCCTACTGTAATACCAGAGGTGCTTAGAAGATGAGTGCCCTGTAGGTTCTAGAACACTTTGAAATCAGTGGGAGAGAAACCCAAAAGAACTTAGCATAAGGATGCATTCCATTACTCAGCCTCCCTTGTCCCTACGGCCACTCACTTATTCATGAGAGCTTCCATGGGAAGAAGCTATGTTTCATCAGGCCTGCAGGAAGGGACAAAGACTACCTTCAGGGACAGTCCTTTATTTGGAAATCATTGTAACTACCATTAGGAACACTGAAGTAAAGGAATTTCAGGGTATGGGAGGTAAGACCAGTACAAAAACAGCCTTAACATGTCCATTCCTTGATCAAAGAAGAATTTTGGTGAATAAACTGGAGAAGCCAAAGGAATTTAGAGATACAGGACTGTTGTGATTTAGACTATACAGTTTATGCTTACATACTAGAAGGAAAATTTTTCTTCCTTTTGTACAGCAGTTTGTGATTTAGCAACACTCAGTAAATATTACCCAAGCGCAAGAACAGAGTTCTTCTGTTCGTTCATTATTCTGTCAGCAGGCTGCTGAAATTAGTAGGTCAAACCCTGACATTTCTATTCAGGAGAAAGCCCTACAGAGGACCCAGATATGAAAAAGGATTTAGCGTGATACTGTATGTTCAGCACAAAATAACACAGCCTTTAAAAATCAAATTTTAAAGAACTGCCATTTTGTTTAGGGAAATAAGAGTAAGATGTGCCTTATCTTTTTGCAATAATATGACTGTAGCCCCAACTCTCCATATTTTCTCATTCCTACACAATTTAGCCATCTGACTAGTTGATTGGGAGAAACAATTAACTTGCAACAGGCTGATCTTGTAAAATACAAATTGAAGAAGCAATAAGGGTGATGGATGTCTGTGGCCAACTATTACGGCTGTTGTCTGTGTCTTCAGGCAGATGGAGGACAGTCATGGCAGCATATGGCATGGGAGTTTGGGCTTGGAAGGCAGATACAGCAGGCTTCTGATAAAAGGAATTAAAACCAAAGCAGCATGAGCAGCATGGTGGCTAGCAAGCCAGTCTGACAGACCAAGCTGTTGATCACCTTCCTCATTTCTGCATCTCTACATCTTAGCCAGTTCTGTAGGACCCCACCTCCATTCCTACTGCATGCCTTTTAGCTCTGCCTGCAGAGAGAGAGCCAAGAAGCCTTAGCTGTAAAGGGGCTAGAGCCAACAGTCATTTTGGCAGAAGCAGCCAGGCAGCAGAGGTCAGTTGGTGAAGCTGGCCAGGATGAAAGTCTCATCAAACTCTATGAATGCTGCTTGTACCTTGAAAACCTTAAGGGATAACTGAGTGCTTTAGAAAATGGTCATTTGGGCACTTTGGTTGCTGGGATACACAGAAGCAAAAGGTGATGGAGATCAGCAGCTGTCCCTAGAGTCTCTCACTACAGCTCCAATGGTAAGGCCCACAGGAGTGCAGCACCTTGGGCCCTGAGGTATAACAGGATACCCTGCACATCATATGGCCACCTGGCCACTGCTGCACTGAAGCCAATGCCTTAATCTTTTGCACTAGCTGTGCCCCAGTTTCCTATGGGCTTTAAAGTTTATAGGCATTTTTTTTTTCTCCTGACTAGTCTGAACACTAACCCTGGATAACCTTTCATCTCACATAGTTCTCCTTCTTGTCATACCAAAGTGTGGGAAAAGAAACAAGATATTGTTTCTTCTCCCAATATATTCCCCGTTTCATTCCTCTAGGCATCTTTCATCCTTTTCATTTAAGAGGACCCAACTGCACTGTAGATGGAAGGGGTTTCTCTGCAGTTTGGTAAAATCTCAGAATGATTTCATCAGATACTCTGTCATATATTTTATGAATGTTTACATTAAAAGAGGAGAAGCTGGGTTTAGTTAACCTTCTTGATAAGCAACTGTTGACAAGACCATTGAAAATTACCTACTTTCTCAACTCTATTGATGGGCCTGCTTATGTCCATGCATGAGAGTGTAATGAGGAGTCACATCCCTTCAATATATCTGCTATACCTATGCTATAGACGGACTGCGGCCTTCAAGAACTTTTTAAAGGGCGACTACCGGCCAGTTCAGTAGAAACTTTAGTGTTGTCGTTTAAAAATAGTACATACAATCGTAGAAAGATTTGGATTGGAAGAGATCTTAGAGATCATCTATTTCCATCTTCCCCTGACATGGGCAGGGCACCTTCCAGTAGACCAAGTTGCTCCAAGCCCCATCCAACCTGGCCTCAAACACTTCCAGGGATGGGGCAGCCAACATTTCATTAGGCAACCTGTTCCAGTCCCTTGCTACCTTCACAGTACATAATTATATATTAATCAGAAATTATGCAATAGTGAAAACAGAGCCATTTTTTATAAGAACACTGGTTTTCACAAGCAAAAAAAAAAGCTCCTGAGGGTAATACACATCTTCAAGATTCAAAAGATTATTTTGCAAATTGGTGGACAATGCTAGTGACACAGTCTGGTCAGGCTATAAAGAAAATAGCAACAAAACAAAGCAGACAGTATGTGTATGCATGTGGGAGCACTTCAGGAACAAAAGATTCCCTGTGTTTGTAGCTATCATGTGTTCTATGTTTAGTCATATTACAATGGGAAGCTGATGAGAAAATACAACAAGATGAGAAAATACAACAAAATAGCATGTATCTACTTTTTGCAATGGTCCTGTTCATCTCTGTGGAATCTCACTGCTCCTCTTAATAACTATCACTATCCTCAAATTGCTTGGTACTTCATTACAATATTAATAATCGAAGACTCTCCTTCAGAAAATTGATATGGTTGCTCTGGAATTAGTAATATGAAATTTATGCTGATCCACCAAACATCATTCATGCCCTTGGACCAAAGAAGAATTAAGTACACGACATAAGTGAAAGGAGCTCCAGGGAATTCGTGTAACACCAGTCTGCAGGCAAAGATAACCTATACTAACACTTAAAGGATGAATAAAACAAACAGATTGCAGTTCTGTATCATAAAATCACGATGGTCTTTTTTCACACCAGAACACAAGTTAACCTAATTACAGTCTCCCTAAATAGATAGGTACAAATGCCAGCCTGAATGCACCGCAAATTCCTGCGTCAGCCTTCTAAAAGTTTCAGAAGGGTTTGCACAGCTTCTCATTAATGAGCCTCAAACCCTAGCAGAACTG
This sequence comes from Struthidea cinerea, assembly GCA_013397865.1. Classification (NCBI taxonomy): domain Eukaryota; kingdom Metazoa; phylum Chordata; class Aves; order Passeriformes; family Corcoracidae; genus Struthidea; species Struthidea cinerea. Next base: position 2,032,677 of record VZTI01005483.1, read on the forward strand.
TCCCAGTGTGGGAAAAGAGAATGAACGGCCAGAATACTTCAGGGAGCACAACTGCTGGTTCAAAAAAAAAGTATCAAAGATTTAAAAAGTTCCACACCATGATGGCTTTTAAACTTCCCAGATTCTCCATAATAAAATGAAAAAGCAATAAAAAAATTACAATGGTTTTATTTAATTACCCAAATTTTGTCAGAATTTTAATTTCTAAATATATTACTTCTTCTTCCATTTGGTCTGTATTTTCATCCTCCCTTTTCCTTTGAAGAAAAAAAGGAAGCAGAAAAGATGACAAAATGAGATAAAGCAGAAATGTTCTTACCATTTATAAGCCTAAACTTCAGATATTTATTTTATCTGAAGACACAATTTTCTAATACAAACAGCAACATTATCTTCAGTGGAAAGCATTCCAACTCTAAAAATGTGTCCAGTTAAAATCTTGCTTTGTTACATTTGTAATTTGTTTTTATCTTTCCTAGACAATGAAATATGTGGGTTTCGCAAATTGAAATTACATGCAGAGCATAACCACATCAAACTGGTAGTTCACGCAGCCTACTATTACCTTCAAACAGACATTTCATAATCTTCTGATTTTGTATACTATATTTATTCAGTGCGGCTGTGGCTCTTGCTAAAGAGGTTGGCCTTCCTTAAGCTCCCTGCCAAACTTTGGGAATCATTATCTCAAGGGAACTATAAGAAGAATTACTATCAAGGGAGGTAACACTGCGGTCTTTTTAATAAGGACTCTTCTTGACATTGAAGCATGTGCTACGTGGTGGCAAGGGAAAGTTTGTTGAATATAATTTCTTCATGCAAAGTTATTTGAATCTTATATTGGTTTAGTGCTTTTTAAAATGCAATTATCAATTCACTTTTATCATGACGCACTTTCTTCTTTCAGGTGACTACATCTCGGATTGTTTGGGGTTGATTTTGTTTTTCATGTTGCATATTCAGCAAAGATGCAACCCTAAAGTAGTGGGTTCAGTATCACAGTCAGGGGTTAACAACTCTGCAACCTTCAGGGTGGCATTGGAGATGTGCGCTTCCCCCAGCCTTCAGGGCTATATTTCCTTCTTTCTTTGTGAAACTACGTAGGTGGTTTCAAGAGGAAAAAAAAACAAGAAAGCCTTGCCATCTTTTCTAGCAAACACTTCTCCAGCAGAATGATCTGAAATGGGAAGGAAGCATGAAAGAGGCTTTATTGTTTTTGTGAGAAAGGTTAATAGCAAGAGCTGCATTTAAGAAACAAAAGAAAAAAAAAAGGTGAGGGAAATTAAAAAAAAACCCAGCAGCTATGTCTCAATTTTGATCAAAGCAATAGAGAGGTAGCTGTGCCAAGTGTCTCCCCATTTTTCTGGATAACTTTATAGACATGCAAGATACAATACTTAATTAGTTATTTTTTTTTTAAACATCCAACTGCATGCGACAAACAGCAATGAAAACTCCCTATGTGCCATCTTCATTAGCCAATGCACCTTCTGAGAGGATTCCAAGAAAAGGAGTGAGATTCAAACCCTACAACACTTTCTCTCTTCAGGTTTTCAGGACAGATGGACAGTAAGCAGTACTAAATTATTCTGGGTGCATACTAAAACCTGACTTCTTTTGGGATTTGCAATTTTTCCAACCACTATCAGTTGGGCTGAGACTCTAACTCATTTGCTGGAGACCACCAAGAAGAATTGCCATTTTCTTTTATTACCTGTGTGGATTGAGATCAACTGCTAACTAGAAATTAACGGCATTATTTAATCCTGGCAGCATTCCTTAGACTTCAGTGTTGTTTATCTAGAAATACATTTGGCTTGGAAACTGTTGCTTTAAATTGATCCTCTGAGTCTTCTTAACCCTGTTAGCAGTGGAGGATTGGGTATACTGCATTATTTTCCGAGATTTGCCTGTGGTTTACTTGCAAAAGCCACTTCACTATCATTGCATTGACACACAAATGGAACCTGCACTTAACCCTGCCACATTTGCTAGCTGAACACAAATCAAAGATTTCCACTCTTCATCGTCAAAAAGATGAACTATTTTCTGTCCAATTCAAACAGCCCTAGTATATCCAGATCAGTCACTTTCCAGAAATGATGTAAGCCACAATACCAGGTCTTGACCACTAACGTCTCAGAACATTTCCCTCTTTTGACTATGGGTTTATGTGTACTTTTCTTGCTGTGACAAGCAATTTTGAGAACAGTCTGCAGTTCCATTTGTGTATGTCACTTATAAGTTATAGTGCTTTTTGTCTCGTATACCAGGGTTGGAACAATGATCTGAATTGCTCCTTCCTGAAGAGTCTCTTATAAAACTATGAAAAGGAAAAATGGGAGAGATTAAGGAGGAAGCAGACCCACAAAAGCATCAACACTGTGTACCAAAATACTACTGCTAGCACAGATCAGTGTCTCTACTGGGTGTCTGAGATAGCTGAAAAAGAGAACAGATGCAATGACTCATGTTACTAAAGGTACAGTGCTTGTGATCAGAGCTGAGTTTCCTGGATTGTTAAATCAGCAGCTTTCTTAAATGTTGAATTAAAGACATTTTAAATAGTATTTCAAAGTTACAGTTGGTTACATTTGAGCAATTCAATATTAGTCAAGTGCTGATTTTAACAATGCCACATTAAATATTTTCTTTTTAATTAAGGTAATAGCTAAGCTCTGAGGATGGGTATTGGTTTACACTTCGTTAATTTTACTGTTAAATGGAAAATAAGATATAGAAAGAGATTAGCAGAAGAGCATGACAGAAGGGCCCTTTCAGCCAGCCTGAACGGTCACAATGCTCCTAGGTCCAGAGCCATCAGTTTAAGGGTGAGTCAGGCTGTGTGTGCAGGAGCCCCGAGCTCAGGATGGCTCAGCACCCACAGCTGCACACACAGCTCCTAGGAGCGGCCAGCACACACCAGCCTGACAGCCACGCTGGCTGCTGTCCACACAACACAGTTCAGCTTCTGCACAGATACAGGTGAACCTTGTTTTTCAGCAGCAGAAGGGCAGTTCTGCACTCCTTTTCTGTTGGCTGGTGGAGTATTAACACTGGGTATCCTTCCAGCATGATAAAGGGAAAACTTGTGTATGCCAGCAACAATTCAGGCAGCAAATTACCTACTTTGCTTACCCAAGTTTAACCAGATTGCAACATGATACAACATTGTTATCATGTAACATAATCCTGCAGTTTCAAGAGGATTACTTAGATTGGAATTACAAATTAAAATTAGTAGAGTTATACAGAGATTTTTATAATAGGAAAGTCTCAAAAAACTCAAAGCACTTCAAACTAGGAAAGCTAAAAATGTGAAAGTAAGAAATGTACAAAATAATGTATGAAACTGAGAAGTTAAGTCAAGCACTTTGATTCATCTTTTCTGCTTAACAGTTTATGAAACTATGTTATCCTTTTCTAACACAACACTAGTTCATAATCTAGGCATGTATTTGCTACAAAATATTTTTGAGACCATTGCATTAGGAGTTAACATTCACAGGGATAACAAAAATTTCTAAGGATGAAATTTTCTTCTCAAGAGACCAAGAATAAAGACTCTAGTGCTCCAGAATATAAATGAACTGATAGTTCTTGGAGAAAAACTTTTGCAAGGGTCCAAACAAAGAGCTGCTTCCTCTCATTGTGTTGGTTTTGCTTGGTAGAAGTTACCGGCCAAGAAATGCCCTTCTGGAACACATTGATAATTCTCCTGTGTTCAAAATTATCATTCTGAATATAGAAGCTCTTAAAAGTTTTTGCCATGGATTTGGGTCCTGTTTCCACAAGCAGTAAATGCTTAATCTGATTTTTCAAAATTAGGCCCATTTGTCTTATCTAATATATGATGAAAAGAAGCTCCTTTACCCTTCATAATTACTAGAGAAAAGTGTTAACCACTAAGACAAGTAAACAGCTTTCCTCATGCTCTCTTTTTGAAATTATCACGTAATTCTTGCTCACAGGATTTATTACAGAGTAAGGGAAGATTCTCATTGGATCCATTCTGAAAACACCAGTAGCATATCACTGCTCGCCAGATAAAGAGGGACAGCTGGAGGAGCATTCATTCCAGTGACTGGAAAAAAGCGAGTAATTTGTTTTTGTGAAGGAAGTCATGGTTTAATAAATCAGTTGCAGAGCTTCATGTCATAAGATCTTCCTCCTACCCCTTATGTTGGAAGGGACTTGCTGTGTAACTTGCAGGAAGCATAATAGCAATTTCCCCCCCTCTTTATTTATTTTTCAAATGAGAACAACATTTTTATTAAGTGGGTATAGACTGCTCAGAGATCCCAGAATGGGAGAAGTCTAGACAAATGCAAACTTTACCCAAGTATTGTCTGACCTCTTACTGAAATATTTACAGATTTGTTTGCAGGCTGAACAGCCCCTGATAGCAGGATAGCTTGTTTCACTGCGCAGTCCACCCCTCCTGTCTGCAGCTGTTCTCAGGGGACACATGTAATCATCACATTTGTCACGATGGCAATGGTGATAATGACACCGTGTGCACTAACGAAAAGCAAGTACATATTTCACTTTCTGTGAGGGTTGGTGCTTGGGCAACACTGCCTGCCAGCTGCCTCTGTCCACAGCACAACCTGTAATTTAGTTAACACAATGAGCCATTTCAGAGATCAGTCATTATCCTGCCTGTCTTTATCCATTTACAGTTGCTACCAGTGATAAACAGAGCAGGTCTTACAAACAAGGCCTTTACAGCTGGAAAGGATGGAAAAAAATAGGACTCTTGCCCAATCTGGTGTGCCTAGTCAGATTTTTTACCAGAGTTCTGGAACTTCTGCTTCTTCTCATCTCTAAAGTTAAGCAAAAGTATTCTCAATTTCACATCTTCACTTCCAGCTTCCTTGATACTTTACAGTTTTTTTGTGGTAGCTGTGGTCTGACTAGAAATTCTCCCTAAAATCTCTTCCTGCTTTACGTCCACCATGTGTTTTAAAATCCAGATGGATGCTATGGTTCAGTTAGTCTCCTAGCCAAATGAACTTTTAGGGGTCAAACAGCTTCACTGGCCACAATGTTTGTCACTACTGAAGTTTCACCTCCCATTTACATGAAATTTGATGAGAGAATTCAGAATATTTTGTTGATTTACTTTTCCCCTCTGTTGATGGAACAGGTATATCCAGACCCCTCTCCTAATCAGTAGTGGGACCACTGCTTACAATTCAATATTAGTCAAGTGCTGAGTGAAATTCTGGGCATAAATTATTCCACATCATTGTCTACTACTTCAAGGTCTCACTCATTTTCTCCTCAGTATTTAGTTAACATTTGATACTGCATCCTCCCTTAATTCAGTTGCCATTTACTCCACTCCTTTATCTCCACCAAAAAAAGAGACCTCGTATCTTTGAAAGAATTGCAAGGATCTGCACATCACCAGAAGTGGGAAGAAAGATCTGGTTTAGCCTTGAGGGCTTCAGAGCACTGTCAGAAGAGCCCTAATTCATTTTTTGAGAAGCCACTCAAGTCTCCCACTGTCACTGCTGATAAGGGGCATGCACACTCCCTGCTCACTGAATGCAATCAACTTAGGTCTTAATGACTCTCCAGATGATTTTAAACATCCAGAGCCATAACCTAATCACAAGGATTTCCACTAAGATTTGATTCTGAAAATGGTAACTTGAAAAGAAACTTTATCTTCAGTCTGGACTTCACACAACGTTACTGCACTGGAGTAAAAAAGGTGGGAAAAGGGATGATATCAGGTCTGGATTTTCCCTATTCATACCACAAGAGTAACACTATGCTACCATTTAATGACAGTGTTGTGCAGTTTACTTTGTAAATAGTTGTGAAAAGCTGCAATATCTACTGAAAGACACATAAATAGTTAGCATACATTATTCTCAGAATAAAATACAAATTGTGGTGATCATTAAAACATTTACTTAATAGTTACAACTCAAGTTGATCTGCTAGCAAAATTATGCAACTACTCCTATAGAGTACAGCCACTACAGTACTGGAAGGTAACATACAGACACCTTTGGTGGGTTTTTTGGGGGTTTTATGATGCTTGTGACAATGAGGCACCTGCAAACCCTGTTTCATTAGTAGGCACTGTAACAGAAATAAGTCACAGATTATTAAAATACGACAATATAAATCCAAATATTCTTTCTATAAGCAATCAAATGTACTAGGACCCTTTGGATCTACAAAGATGTAACGAAACACCAGATAAAAGAAAACAGGTGTCAGACAGAATTTCAAAAGGCCTTTTAAAAAAGCACTTTACCAAAAAACCCTATAAACATCATAACAGGATAAAAAGTGCTGTAAATAATTAAAAAATTATAAAAACACAACAAAAATAAATTAGGATCAAAATTGGCGGGGGAGGAGGGTGTGGTTTTCAGTATGATAAAGAAAACAATGCAGACACTCTGCTTAAGGAGCCCCATCTCACATAGTTGTCAGTGCTGTGGAAAAGGATGTAAATAACAAAGAAACAAATCTGCAGCTGGCACAAAATTATTTATGTTATTTCTTAGTAGAAGCTCTATGAAAATAGTCTATGCAATGGCAAATTAAATTTACTGTTGACAGATGCAAAGAAATGCATACTGAAAATAACTAATAACTGCATGTGTACTGCCAAGTTCCAAATTAACTGAAAGCACCAAGAAAAAAAGCCCCTGTGTGTGCACCTCAATCTGTCAAAGTCTAAACATGAGATACAACATGGGATGAAGATCCTAAATGAGGGACACAGCAAAACCACTCAGGCAGAAAACTTCAAATACTTGGGAATTTATTGTGAATAGCTTTTTTTTTTCCTTTTCCTGAAACCTCTGCTCAGTTGTTCCCTATTTCTGATACAGGCAAGTTTTGACATTAAAATTTGTCAGAAACCAAACAGCAACAGAAGTTACTGTTAAGTTAATCTGAGACCAAAAAAGGAGATATCCCTTAAAGAGACAGACTTTGAAAACTATTTCCACATATATGTCTGCACATGAGGAGGCCACTGTAGCATCATCAACCCTGGATCCTACAACATGTCCAGATGGATGCTGATTAGATGAACCACTGGTCCAAGGAATAATATCCATACCTATGGCATTGCAATGCAATCCAGTTTTGCCCTTGATAGCACTTTGTCAAGATGTACATAGGCAAGGCACATATTCAACCTCCTTTTATTTTTCTTTCTATTACAAAGGAGTCATTGCTCAGACCGAAGTCTTAAATTTTCCAGTTTGTAACATATCTCTGATGGATGGATGATTCATGTCAAATGAACCAAAGCCATGCACAGCCTTACATCAGTGATGGAAAGATGCTTAAAGCACAAGCCAAGTGTGTTTATTTCTTAGGGGACCATATTCCAGGGAAGGCAAAAGAACAGCCTGCTTGGCTTTGTGGGTGATGCAAACAACGGAGGCAGAATTCATGTTGCATTAAGTGTTTTGTAACAACTTGCAAAGCAGAGAATATGATCTGACAAAGGGGTGGAACATGTAGGAGGAAAAGAAACTTACGAAGATTTGGCAGCATATCCATGGGTTAAATGTGTAAAATCTAAGAAACATAAAAAGTATTTAAGGAATGTAAGCTACAAAAAAATTACTCCTCCCCAAACCCTGAGAGTTCCCTACTGACATAATTAGACTAAAAACCAAACCACACAGACAGGGCAGCAAACTCACCTTGGGACGTGATCTAGTTTAAGCAGACATGGGACTGCTAAGAACTAAGGTAGAAGAGAGAAATGCAAAGAGGTTCCTGTTTTTTCCTTACCTTGCCCTTGTTCCAAGCAGTTGTACTTGTGCAAATCTCATGAGTTTAAAAATTTATTCCTTACCAGAGCAGGATCATTACATTTCTATCTGTCCCTGCTGGGATAAAAATAAGGTCAATGTGTCACAAGCAAGACGATCTCAGTGTGCAAGAAGGAAGAATATTACTAACAGGAAATCACTGAGCCACACATATGCCTCTCAGTCCTGCACAGTATGAGAAGATTTAAAATTCTGAGATCAGAAAGAACAAATAAAAAGGAAAGAAGGAAGGAATAAATCAAATAATAAACATCCTTTCTTCACATCAGTAGACATCTTCAGGTTCTTATTAATACATTCAAGAGGAGAGGATAAATAAGCCACACAAGTATCCCTAATCTAAACCTCTATATCTATGTTCTCCATACACAACCCAGACCTGTTTGAAATGATTGTGTGTTTGGCTGTCCACTTTCCTCTACATTCTTGTCTGCAGAATGTACCAATCTAACCATTTACACAGTTTAAATTAAAAACATCCTGATCAACCTGGTCAAATTATTATATGAAAAAATAGGATTGGAAGACAGTATGGCTGTGAATGAATTTAACGGAGTGGGTAAGAAAGAAATGGATGTTTTTACATATATCTACATCAAAAAGAGAAAAAAAGTCTAATAGCAGGTGCAACCACCTTGTCTCCTCTTCCCCTGCCTCCATACCTTCATCCAAATAACTCAGTATTAAAGTACCAGGAGAAGACATTTCACATTTCTGTAAGATCAACCTGACAGCTTACCAGCTGTTTCTTTACTCTTCATCCCACAATGGCATGAGTAATCCAAAGAGTGTTCTCACTTTCTCTGCTAGCAGCATGGTTACCTGCTGTTCACTTCTCCTAGTCTATTCCCTGAGCAGCAAAGTACTGTCTCTTATATCCCACTCACTTCGCAAACCACAGGATCTGATATTGTGTAAGAGCAACTATTACCTCTATCTCATCCTAGAAATTCTCATGCTGGGAAAACAGCTACCCATCTCTTTTCTCTAGCATCACTGCCCCAAAGATACATTGGTCAATTTTTGGTGCTATTACAGTACCTTGGCCTGAAGAAGAAATTTAAGGGCCAACATGTATTTCAGCTGTCTCCTTAAAAACAAAAAGAGCAAAAATACAAGTATTGAATAAGAGATAAACATGGTCAGTTTGGGGTAAGGTCCTTGTCTCTTATACCTAGTGGTGTCTAAGAATGAAAGACACTAGTGCAACAGGCTTTGGAGGCTTTTTCCTCCAAATTTGTCCAAACAAGGACAGAGGGGATATGAGTCTTGTACTCTCAAAATACAAAACGCTTAGGAAAAAATACTATAATAAAATCACTACCTAGGACTTGAGCCAATTCTTGCAGATATGTGTAACTTATCCTGGGTTGCACTGTATCACCTTAAGTCTAGAAGTCTGAAGAAAGTACATTTAGTGTCACAATCAATAGCTGGAAGGACACTTGAAAAACAAGTGTGCCCCAAATTCTCTAGTGAATCTTGTGGGTTAACACCTGCCATGTCCCATTATATCAGCCTGAGAACATGTAAGGGTCCAGGATATGTGCAGCCTTATTCCCCATCTTTTCTTTTTTTTTTTTAGGGATATTTTTTCCTGTTGCCTGTGCCATTCACTGTTTTCTGAATAATTGTGTCTGTGTAGGTAAAAGGCCCGTGGGATTTGTTTGCCCTTCTGGCAAAGCATGCAAGCATGTCCTAAAATGGAGAGCCAGACTTCCATTGTGTTTGCCAGTGCTGTACAACTGGCCTTTTTGAAATGCTACAAAAAACAGAAACGGGCTAAAGGAGGATGGCAGTACTTGCCAAATGGCATCTCCTGTCAAATGTACACACTGCTCTGGATAGCCACTTGGGTGAAGAAGTAAAAAGCTATTAGCACTGGAATAGAAACAGACATCCAATATCCCCACCCACACAGATGGAGGAAAATAGAACACCTCACTGGTAATGGTTTTCAGAAAGGACACAAAGCAGGAAACAAAAGAGGACAGACTCCAACAGCACTTTTTTTTTTTTTTTTTTAACAGGTTCTTTTTTCCCCCCATCTCTCTCATCTAGTGTCTAATCTATAAAAGAGCCTAAATCCCATCTTAAAAAAACCCTCTGTTTCTGGATGCACTTTACAGACAATGCAATATGAACAGAGGAAAGCACTGTGCTTAATAAAAAAGGACTTTCCTGTCTCATTCTCTGTCATCATATAATAATATCTCACATACCAAATAAATGGAGACAAAACATAGAAAAGAAAGAAGGCTCAGGATTCAAAATGTGAGGCACAGGTATTACCAAGTTTCTTTGAAGCTTTTGACTGTCTTTCTGCAGCTCCCTCAAAATAAGGTAATAAACAAAATCAACAGTAATAATACTGATACTGCTAGCAGTAATGATTTCTCTGTGACAGAGAAAGAAGAAACCATCAGGAAAGTGGCCTTGCCACACTCAGTGACAGGACAGCATCCATAGCATAAAGGACACATGATACAAATGAGCAACACAATGGGATGCAGGACAGATAATGCTCGGTTTGTCTTCAAACAGGACTTGTTTAGCAGTAGATCAGATAGAGAAAAGAGACTGATAGAGGAGACAAGGAAACAAAAGACAGAGACCAAGTCTCAGAAGGAGGGAAGCAGCAGAAAATAAATGGATTAAACCACCAATCAATAGGGATGGTAGGAAGTTTTCAGTATTTTTGTTCTCTACGTAAGTTCTTTGAAGAAAACAGTTATAGAACAACACATTGAAGCTCCAGTAAAACCTATATTACAGTATAGTCAATATTATTATCACTGCTTAATAAAACTTTCTTTTCTATACAGTCACAGCTCTACGACCACCACCAAGCATTCTGATGCACTTTGAAACCAGGACATGGCACAATGGCTAGCAACTAAATGAAGGCACAAATGAAATTTGCAATAAAACCTGTTTAAGTAATTTGGGCCTGGGAACTAATCTGCCAATGGGAAGTCAGTCTACTCAAAAAAACTATTAGCTTGGGAAAAATGCCATAATGGGAAAGTACAGGTTTAAAATTTAGTTGCCAAGTGATTACAGCCCCATTTGAATTGGGCCAAGGAAGCAAGGCTAGCACACTTTCTGCTGTGAAAAGCATGCAGAGATATTTAAAGACCGTAAGCATAGTTGGAACATCAGTTCTACCATCTGTCTTAAATGGATCCTCTTCAATAATGGTTCCACCCAACACTATTTTGAAGCCCTATTTTTGTGTCAGCTCTGACAGCAAGACAATATTTTAGCCTATAGCCTCTAAAATGGTCTTTAACTCTCTTCACACTTACCATAGCTTGTTGGATTAAAAAGATTACAGCCAAAACCAAATACAGCATCCAGGACTTATAATGGAAATCAACATGAAACTCACATGTACTTGTTGACTTTGTTTTGGTTTTTTGTGTGTGTGTTTGTTTTTATTATTCAAGACTTGCCACAGAAAATTCAAAGTCAGCATTTCACAATCAAGTTCATGGAAAAAAAACCCGGTAGTGATGGGAAAAATATAGGTGAAAACACTGCTAACATGGTTGACAGTAATGCTTGCTCCACCAGTCCCCAGAAAGCTTGTTTCACTTGTGTAGACAGCTCATTATACCAACTCTATTCACAGGATCAGGATCACTACCTATCAGAGGGCAGACAAGTCAAATTTTAATGGTAATATTTCCTGAGAATGTGCCTGTTCCTTTGTAAAACTCTGTTTGATTTCAAGCAACAAGTCCCATGATTTGCCTTTGGCAAAGCAGAATTGATGGTTCCAACAAGATCTGTGGTCATTCTGCACTTCTATTATGGCACTTGATTTTAGCATAGATTAAATTCTCCACAGCTTTAAGTGTAAATTTTGTAAGTTTTGAAATAAAACTTCTCCCTTCATCTTCCCAAGAAGAGCAACTGTGAGAAATGAGAATATACTGAAAGTACGGAGATGACATCCAACTGATATCAAATTACCAAATTTTGGAGGTTGCTGTTGAATAAAAATGCAATCCACTTCTAGAGAAACTGTTAATATTGATGCTAAATTGTCCATCTCCTTGAATGGTTCCAGAAAACGTAAAAGTTACCACTGTGTGTGGGAGTTAATCCTGCATGTGAGACGGCGAGCACCAGAACCTTGCACCATGAATTGTAAATACCATGCTCACAGTATGCAAGCATGACTCATTGATCTATCTGTACAGAGGAATTGCATCACTCCTGGAATGAGAGGGAACGTTGCATATCCGTAACAGCACATAGCAATGTCAAACATCACTTTAAACCAGGAAATGTTTACTCAAGCAATGTAGAACTTAATCTGACCCATGTGTCAGGCCAGTACATTTTTCCCAATGTTCTTGACTTCCTAGCAATGTTCTTGCATTTGCTTTGGGAATTGCATATATAAGCACAAAGCACTATAAACTCCCCTTAGTTTTTGAAAGCTACTGAGATCACAGACAGGCATGCCCTGCCTACAGCTGCAGTTACACTTCAGTGCAGTACAGAACAGACGTATACAAGAACACAGCACATCAGTAGTACATGGCTCTGAACAATCAGCTCTACAGCGGGACAGGTTCTTCAATACCTTCTCTGTATGGAAAGATGGGGTTTCTCTCCCAGCCTTAGCCACTACGATTCAGACATGTATTCACAGTTGACTAGAATACTCCCATACTCAGTAGTGAGTAGGAGCACTTTCGGAGTGAGAGTCAACCTGTTTATCCCAATGGCATGATCTGCTCACTGGGAGCACCTATCCTTCTGCCGACTATAAACAGAACCCAGAAAACACCACTGGGCTCAAAATGCAAGATCACAGGTAGCTGATGATATGTAAGCTATATCTCACATTAAAACTGAATTACTTTTCTTTTTGTAGCCCTTTTTCATTGTTATCATCCTCTGACTATACCGAACGAAGTGTGACACTTTAGCAGGTCTTTTGGTCCACTGTTTTTAAGGAAGATGAATTATCTCAAAATATACCTACATCTGCCATCCTTTGCTATCACATAACAATGCTTATTGACCTCAAGTGGCCCAAGTATGTTTTCAAGTAATTATTTTCAATACATGCATTTACCTCTACTTTTTTTGTTTTGTAACCATGTGAAATACAGAATCATTTAGGTTTTAAAAAAATAAAGTATTATGCCAGTAACACCCAAAAGAAGATATATAGACTAAATATGCTGGGAGCTATAAAGACCCCAATAAAATGAGAGTACTCTGAATAGGAGAAAGGTGGTTAAGACATTGGTTTTCACCAAATATGCCACAGCCTTGTTTTCTCCTAGCAAGCAAGTCTTTAAAAGTATTATGTGACACCTCCACTCTCCATAAACAGGTAGTATGGAAGTTGCCCATCTTAATCAAAACACTGGGACAGAAAGATAAAAATATTGTGTAGTATTATTACTGAAATAATTCCTGTGTTTATTTTTTTAAATCCCAGTTTTTCAGGAACTGCATCCGTATTAGATTTTGAGGCAGTCAGCATCAAATTCTAAACAGCAATAGTAAACCTCATGAATCATTTTGGCAAAACCTTCCTTGAAGTGACTTTGAAAAGGCGAGACAACTTCTACTAGCTTTATCTTTACGTCTTTGAAAACTGGCACCATCACACACTTAAGTACATACTCCCCTACTCATAAACAGCAACATACTTACAGCTAACTTTCTACCTCTTGCAGTTTGAAACTTCAAAAAATCACCTTCCTAGTATGTGCTTCTAATTAAATTTCAGTCCCTAACCACAGCTGCTGTGATTCATGCAAACCCTGCAAGGTTCAGTGTTAATTAATGAGGGTTCTTTAAATTCTCTGAGCCAGGGTGTGGGAGAGAAATAGGGTGTGTGCAAGACATGAGGATTTCTCACAGTTGGTTGTAGGGTGTTGTGGTGCCCCTCTGGGAGGCAGTTCAATTACAGTATGCATCCAAACAAGAATGAAAAAGAAGGTGGGGAACTGGGAACAGAAACCCACACAGTGTATTATTCATAAGCAAATATATAATTATGCAGTCTCATGAATTAAGGATCTACACGTTTAAAGAAAGACAGAAAAAATGTGTCAGAATATTGCTTTGCAGTGTATTGGTTTAATATTCCCTTCTTCCTACAAAAATTTAGAGGTAAAATGGGACACAGTCAACAGATCCCAGGGGCCTCTAGGCAATCCAGGGACAATTTCTGACAGGTACAATCTGAAGTATTAATAAATTTCATGGAGTGTGGATTTCTACAATCCTTTTTGGCATTGCAATTCGAGGCTGCAAATGAAAGCACCCAGCAGCTCAGCATCTCTACAGATAAGAAATTTCAAGGTGAGACTCTAGAGCTTTGCTAAATAAGCAAAGCAGTCAGTCTGGCTCACATGCATGTAAGTTCATAAATAATCACGGTTACTATCATGTATTTGTCTCATGCACAGGACAGGCTGCTCGAGCCACCAAAATTCTCTCTTCAGCTAAATGTCTGCCAGTCGAGAACACGTCTACTCCTCATGGGTTGCACAAAATATTGATCTGAGGAGGCTATAATTGGTTGGATACAAGGATGAGCATTTGACCTTTTTGACATTTGTTCTTCAGTATTTATTTTTTATGTAATTTCAGTATCTTGCCTCTCCAAAACATCTTTCATCCTTTATGTCTGTTCTCAGCAATGCAGCACAGAAGCTATAAGAGCCCAGCACCAGGATCTGAAATTAAGTAGCCGATAGCTAAATGAAACCTCAGAGGGGAGGTTTAGAGGAATAGAGTGTAAATTAATGAGGAGGGATTTGGCCTCAGCTTTCACAGTTCTTCCTCTTACAAAATATTCTTTGGTACATTTAACAGTCCTGAGTAGTCATATCCTCAGTCTTCATCTTACCAAACGACTGATATTACAGGTGCTCTGAAAACTCCAATCCCACAGGTGATCAGCATTATGCTTGCACTTGGGGTGGAATCACATCTTTCCCTCTTCACTTTCAGAATGAAGCTTGCAGTAAAGACATCAGCAAGCCTTCACAGAATCAATTTCATGTTTGGTCCTCTGACGACTTTAACTAACAGTGGATAGGCAATAGCCACAAAACTTTTTGTGTCTTTTGAAAACACCGTATTTTTTTTCTTAGTAGAAATTCTGCATAGGATAAAAGAAGAAACCAGATTTTTAAAGTAATGGGAAAAAAACCCTAATTCAATATCTATCCCAACCTAGTGCTTACTGTTCCTTGCTGGTTTGGAAACCCTAACCCAGGGATACTCAGCTATTGTTTTTAATGAGTGTATAAGTACCAGATAACTTGATCATTACTTTGTCAAGCCAAGGACTTGGCTCTGCCTCTGCTGTGCTAGTCTGAGCTAGGTACTCCCTTTGCAGGGGGCACACTACAGCTGCTCACAACATAAAAAAAAGACACATAAAAAGTCTGAAAGCAAAGCTAGCATGTTGTCAAGGTCTAAGCATAATTTATCCACTGCCTACATCCAGATCGGAGTCAACCTCAGGAGGAGCCTTAGACAAAGCTCTTCAAAATTTTCAGCAGGCAGAGGGGACTGCTCTATTAAACAACTGGTTTACCAGTGGAAACTCTTGCAGGCTACAGTTTCTCAGCTCTGGTTAATATCTTTTGGATTTTAACACTTGGATTTTTCTTAATAAATACAGAAACTTCAGATACACTGTCACTGGAGCCTTTTGTATTATTATGGATAGCAGGTTGAAGCCAGCACGGTCTAAGAACAGCACATTGTCTTCTTCTGCCTATTTCTGTTGCCAACAGGTGACAGCTATCACCATTCCTTCTCAGATAATTCTACCATTGGCAAGCCCTCTATTTCCCCAGAAGGAATTATAAAATGGCTAGTCTTGTTTCCTTAAGATACACATAATTTTTGATACTTAGATCTTAAAAGACAGGAGAAAAAGCTTTCACTTATTTTCCCCAGTATACTCAGGAAAAGGAGCCCTCAGTCTGACTCCCTAGGAGAGCAGGATTTTTCTTTCATTTAGACTAAGGGAAAAATCCAAAAACCACATCAAGACTAGTGATGCATGGAATTGCAGCCCTACGTTGGCAATTCCTAAATATTATAGCAAAATATACCTTTTAGCTGAAGTAGAGGAGGCCTAGTTTTCCAGAGTCAAACCAAACAGGCTCCAGTCCAATTCAGCTCTATAATCTCACTTACTAGATTTGCCATGAAAATTTTATCATGTTCTGATTTATCCCAGACTATAGGCTTATGGGACTGCTATCCTCCAGAACTGTTCTCTAAATCCTTAGCTGCTATTCATATTGGATTGTAATTTGAATGCTTCTTTCTACCAGTCTTTTTCCACTACAGATCCACTGTCGTTCTAGCACTCATTCATTTGTTTCTGAAAGGGTAATCTTTTAACCCAGTCATTTATTTCAGAGCTACAACAAGCTACACACATGAAAAAACCTGCACAGGCTGGAGGTTTTGCTTCATCTTCATGCCTCTCATTCTCTACAATACTCTTGGGTATAGGCAGTTCAGATAGCACAATGAAGAAAATTATTTGTGGTTTCATCTGTGTCAGTTTTGGTTTTCTATACCCTTTCATGCCCTTTACAGCACATTTACAGGTTGTTTTCTCACAAGCATTTCTGACCACATATAAGACAATGATGGAAGCATCATATCCTTTTGTAGCACTCACACAGAATACTACCACTACCTGCTACAGAAAAGTATGCAACAGATTTGAGATTTGCCACAAAATGCTAAAATCTTTGGCTGGAAGTGGAGATAGTTGCTCTACCATAAATTGCAAAGTATCTATTCTGTCACATCCTTTAGGGCCACTAATATGGTGATTTCACAGGACTAGCATTGATTTCAAATAAATTGAAAGCTGATTTAAAATAAACCATGGCACCCACAGAGCTGAGTATAAAACTGCATTTGTATGTGCTTGTTCACAGCACTCAGCAGCAAGACACAAAAGAGCTTTCCTCTGTTCCTCCACATCCCTTTGTTGTTTCACAACTTCTATCAACATGGAGGGAAAGTAACATCAACTTTGGTAGTGCTTCTGAGGCAATCAAGCTGCCGAACAGAAAAACCCCTAGGCAAATGCTCTATTATCCCTCAAGACAAATACAACAAAGAACTGACAATTCTCTGTATAATGCCATTATTTCCACCTTTAAAGACATGCTAGAGTATCCTAGACACATTTATTCTGTCTGTGAAATTTTCAGGAGCAGGACTGTTTTCTGTTCCTCCCTGGGGATCTGTCCTTCACACCTTGTGTGATCAAATGGCTGAGGTCTCCAGAAAATTCTAGAGGCTGATCTAACACTTGTTTGAGGACTACTGCGGAAACAAATGTTTGCCATTCTCTCAGTATTCCCCACAATGCTATGAAATAAAAAAGAATATATGTATGACTGAAAACTCAAAGAACAAAGTCAACGTGTAACAAATGAATTGAAACCTTGACATCCTCACAAAACTGCCAAGAGCTAATGAGTTTGTGTTCGCTTCTGGAATGTTGTCCTCACAATTTTTATATTTGGAGAAAGGATTGCAGAAACAATATAAAATTATTTAAGGAATAGAACAGTTGTCTTCCCAATCCAGATCACTAACAACACTTCTTTGTTCAGACTTGAGTTCATAAGTCTTAGAAGATCCTTACATTGAAGTGGGATTAGGATTTAACAAATCAAACCCTTCTTCCTAGATCTCAAAATGAGCCTGGCAATACTACCATGTGCAAAGACATTAAAAGCAGAAGAAGGGTAAGCTCTTCTAACCTTTAGTCTTAATGATATTTTAATGTTGCAGAATTCAGTGGAATTATGGCTTCACCTCATTTTCTTTTTTTTGCTGTCAAAATTTAATGAATGGTAGTTTTATGAATTTGCCACTTTTAGAAGACCAAAGAAATGCACACACAAGAAACATAATAGCATGATACCTAACTTATCAGTAAGTTTTATCTCTGCAATCAATATTTCATAAAGATAATGGCACACCATCTTCATTACAACACCCTTTAAGAACTGAATATTGTCTATTTATAAACCTTAGCAGTAAGGCTGTGCAAAGGTTTGCAATGCATCCTCTGTAACTGTTGATTATTTTAATGATAATCATGACTTTTTCCCCCTACAAGTTTCAAAGGCAGGAAATACCAAAGTTATCTGTGTTTCTCATTAGAACACTGGTCCATAAACTTTCAAAATAATTTGCTTCTCACTTAGAAATGAGTTAGAAATACATATATACGTACGCACACAGGCATATATATATACTGTGGGAGTGTATAACAGATCCATATATTTATTTACAGTGCCATTCCCCAGTCTTTAGATGCATATGATCCTCTATAGGCTGAGAAACTCTGGTTTTACATTCCAATCTCAGCTCTTTCTCCTAGGTTTCCACAACTTTAAATAGGTCAAATTGTGCTGATAAACGAGCCCTAATATCTATGTACTGATTGTTAAAGAATAAAAGCCTTTCAGATATTTTGTTGAGAACAAAATTAGTCAAAGCAACAACTAGATTTTGGCTGAAATTAACGTTCATTTACTTTACTGAAAGCTACGAAAATCTTACAAACTCCTACCCCTCACCCTTTGTAAATAAGACCATTATTCCACCAAAACACAATCTTTTACAAAACTGCTTCATTCACAAGACAGAAAAAAATTGAGAAAAATAATTTGAGCTTTCTTCCCCCTCAGCTACTCAGAGTTCCTTCCACATAGTCCAAGCAGTTATGCTATGAAACAGTGTTGTAACACTGACTTTCATAATTAGTCAGTGACCTCTTGCCCAGTGATACCTGGAAAGGATACAAAACTCACATTTTGCCTCTCACTTTCTGGAAAATGATGAACTCTTCTATGTTTTTTTAATATAATTACCTGAAACTATGGAATGTGTCTCTCTTAACTTTCTGGAGATCTCTTCAAAAGCCAGTTTATCTTTCGAAGTGTCCTGGAGACCCATGCACAGGAGTACTTCACATAATTTTTTGTTCTATTTAACTGGATGAATTTTAAATGTCGTGTACTTTGAGAACGTAACAGAGAACCACCTTTGATTATGTCAAATCTTCATGATTTTCAGCCTTGTAAGTTAGCTTGCCCACCCTCTAGATCTTCCAACTTTCTAAAGTGCTGCTTGGTCTTTTTTTTTTATCTCGAACTATGAAAAATCTGTTACTGCTCCCATCACCTCTGGTAGTGTTTTCCATTTTCGTCAAACTTCAGGGGGAAAAACTGAGTATGAGCCATGTTCTCTGCCTAGAGATATATATTTCTCCTACCTAGTGTACCGGAAGCCTTCAGAAGATGACGTATTTGGGGAAGCAGTGATCTCAACCAGACCGTATCGGCTCTGTTGGACCTTGTACCTGGGGCTTAAGCAGCCCATTGCAGAGCAGTAGCAGCCAACTTGTCAGCAGTAGTTACATGTAGCTGTTTGCTACTCAAAATAAAAGCCCTACAACAGGAGGGAGACAGGAAACTCTCTGCAGACAGGATCTGGGCAAAGTGCTGCGGGAAAATACACATGAGCTGCACCCAGTGCTGCACAAAACCAAGGTTCCCAGATGTTGAAAGAGTGTAAAAATTGCTATCTATATTTCTCTCTTTATCTTATTGAAATGGCTATCTTATTGAGCCATTTGTTGCCTGGCCTTTTTATTGAGATCCAGAAAGAGCCCTGTGTGCCGTTTTGGACAAATTTGGAGGAAAATACCCTCTGATAGAAGTCAGGTTACAACCACCCCTCCCCCACCAGATTCAGGAAAAAAGAAATTTTCCTCGGAGGAAAGTGAAAGAGATAAAAACTATTTATTTAACAAACACACAGGAAAAGGATAATAATGCTAAATAATGAAACCTCTCGCTGTGGAGAGAAACCTGGGAAGATTTCAGAGTCCTTCTGTAGGTGTGGTCTCTCTCCTCCTCCTCGGAGCTGGGTCGTGGGCCCACCTTTGGGGCCTTGATGGAAAATTCTCCTAATGTGTTCTGATGTTGAAACAGTTCAGAAGAGAAGAAGGGAAAAACCAAAGTCCCAGGAAAACAAAGTTCAACTCTCTGTCTCCCTCTGGAGAAAAGGAGCCGACAGCTGGCTGAAAAGCAAGAAGGGTGCTTCATCTGCTCTTGCTGCTGCAGAAGCAGAGGAGCGTGTCTGTGTCCTTGAACAACTGTTTTGAAAAGTTCTCTCGTTTTTTTTCCTCTCCCCCCTCTCAGTCTCCCTTTAAAGGCACAGAAAGGCAGAAAGTTAATTTCTGGGCATAGAGAAGCGATAGGGGATACACATCATAAAGCCACCCCAAGACACCCTGCTTTTCCAATATCACGCCCCCTTCCCTTCTGCAGAACATCAAGTGGGTCCAAGAGGTCCAAAACCTTGCTGGAATAAAACACGTGCTTTACGAGTAGTTTTATCTTCACGCACAAGGACAGCAAATACTCCTCTAAAAGATCAATTTGTTCCTCGTACTAAGAGAATACTTCATTAATTGACATAACAAATAAGGGCTGGGAAAACACACCATTAATCAATAAGGATTGGAATGATAGATGTAAGTTGAAAGCTTTGCAGCATCAATTGGAATTTATTTCATAGTTACGTTGTCATCTGTTGTTCAGGCAAGGGTTCTTAGGCAGTCTCTGGAACATCTATAAATATGACTGCCAGCATTTCAGAGGGTCCCATGTCACATATGGCCTGTGAGATGTCCTGAGGGAAGAGTGGCTGCTCCACGGTGCCAACGGTTAAAAGTGATACCCTTACTTGTTCATTCACTTTCAGCATATATTGTAATACTGCAGTTTACAGGTGCCTGGTTAAGTGGATTTATGGATTATATTAACTAGTTTTAAGTAAACTAAACCTTGAAAAATGGACAACTGTCTTAAAAACATTCCTACAAAGAAACCACAGCGTGAGAAGACTGATAACGTGAGCACAAGTGAACAAAAAAAATGGCAGAGTTGACACTACTTCTAGTTCAAATTCCTCATTAGCCACTTTATGAGGTAAAAACAGTGAAAATCTTATCTGATCTGACAAGAACTAGGCCAAACATCTTTTGAAATTATCAAGATGATTATTTGAAATACTAATTTTCATCCATGGTCTAAACAATAAACCTTGCCCTAAACATACACTCTGCCTTGAGATAGTATGAAGCCTCCACAATTAGCAAGGCATTTAAAAACTAAGCATCCAGAACATTAATAGAAACATCTTACTCATGCAATACTTAAACTAGCACTTTACAGGACTTAAAGACTGTTTAGCAGTAAGAGTTTTCTTACTCAAAAGCAAAAGAAGAAGAGCCACATAGCACTGGTGAAATGCTTGCTCCTCCCGCCATGCTAAAAATGATTGGAATAATACATGGAATACAACATGGCAACAAACTTAAATGCATTCCTTAGTTAGCAAGACTTAAAAACCTGCAGATTCTTTACAAAACTGTGTAATGGGATGGGGTGGGGATTGACTGTGAAAATCTTTTGTACCACACAGAAGTTGTCTGGTTATTTTGTGGCAAAGTGCTTTCACTGAGTTATCCAACTTAAGGATGAGTTACCTACTTTTGGTTTACAAAAAACTAAATGTTCCAAATTTGCTGACCTTTTTTGAGATGACAAATGGCTGTCAGCAGTATGCTACCTAGCAAATATATTGAAAAAAATAAACACAATCTGTCCCTTCAAAGACAGGTGACATTTTAAGAATGACTACAAAAAGGTTTACTGTTCTATGAATAAATAAAATTAAATAATTATTTCAAAATATTGTTTGTCATCCTAATCTCATCCTTCTTTAATTTATATTTTTGTGTACATCTAATAATACACACAATATATTAGTACAATAGTACATATATGTAGTAGTACAAGCAGAGTTATGACTAAATAAATACATATATACAGGGGGTGCAAGCTCAAAATCTTTTTACTGATAAGGATGTGAAATCAAAAAAGTTTGGAGATCACCAGTGTGGTGTAGGTAAGTCAGCAGTTAGAGTGGCACATTATCCATAGCATGCTATGGGATGAAGAATGGTTAACACAATAAATGGAAATTGCACATAAGAATACCAGAACCCAGAAGAACTGGGGAATAGTACCTTGCAGATAGCCTGCAAAAAATAATTGATTGAGCTGATAGAGCAGCTGGCAAAGATCAACCTGTGATAGAGCTGAGGAGGAAACAGGTTTTAAAGGCAGTGCAGACTGGCAGAGCAGAGGGAATAGCCTATCATAGGTGCTTTATGCACTTGGAATCACACATTCATACATCAGCTGTGAAGCGCAGCCAAAGCTGTGCTGCTTGTGATGAGACGCTGCTGAAGTGCATTTCTATGAGTGCCCTATGCTTATATGACACAATGGGTTTATCTCTGCATATAAACATTGTAGCTGCTGAAGGGGAAATAAAAGAAGCTTCTTTCTGAGCAGCTGAAATTATACTTTTAGAGTGTACCATTTCCTCTCTGGTACACTTTTTTTTTTCCCTCCTTGTGAGACAGCTGAGGAATGATGACAGAGCTTAAAATACTTCCTTGTAGACTGCAAAATTTCATCATTACATCTATCAGTCAAAGTTCCATTCGTCATCCATCCTACGCATGTAGTAATACTTATTACCAGAGGTGGGAAGTTGCCACATTCCTACCTCACATCTAATCCTTGTTGTAAAGAACCACAATAGCTATTTACATACAACTGATCCCCTTACCACAAGAGATGCACCCTTATTCACCTTGCCCTCAAAGACCTTCGTCTTATTCGACTAAAAGGACTAAAAGAGATCAAGGAGTGAGTATCCTAAGAGAATGGAAAGTAGTACAATTAAGGACTGTTTGTAGGAATGATTTTCACAAGTTTATCTGAATGCACCACCATCTATATAAGGAAGATGAGCGGGTTTTTTTCCCCCCCCATTTTGAATATTCTTTGAATACTCTTTGTTAGGCACTAATCTCAGTTAAACCAGAGCAAATTCTGCATGCAGTGCATACTTTTTATAGCAGGAGGTATGAAACAAGATCCAAAACGGGCCATATTTTTAAGTTAAACATTTCTATGTGGCAATAAGATAGTTAAACCCAAAGCACACATCAAGAAATAGGAATACAGCAAATTCAGAGAAAATATTGGGAATCTGCCATAGTATAATTCTGTTTGAGGTTGCTAAGAGCAACAAAGAGAAAATCTAAGAACTATTGTACTCATGGTAATGTAAATTGAAAATTATAGCCAAACACAGTAACTGAATGGACGGCCTCTCCCTTCCCACTGAAGCTAAAAGATCACTTCCATCAGCAGTAAAGGGCCTGTGACTCACTAAAGTATCATTGTTCCCTTCAGAAAGGTGTGGAAGCACTTCTAGCAACATATCATACTCTTTACTGTCTTCTAGGTCTTTTAGAGACACAGTACTAGGCCAGTCCTGTAACATACCTTTCGTTTGTTTCTTGTTATTTCTCAAAGCATCGTTTGATTAACAGCAATACATGTTCTTGATGCAGAAAGGACCCATCTAGTTACACATGGTCCAGTATTCTCCCTTTTACAAGTGTCCTCCCTTTGGTATGGTTTGGTATGGGGTATTCAAACACCAAAACAATACTAGCTTGCTCAAGTCCACCTTTCAACTCTATTCCACCTTTTAACAGATCCAACAACCGATGAAATGAAATGAAAATGAAA
Source organism: Struthidea cinerea (assembly GCA_013397865.1). Lineage (NCBI taxonomy): Eukaryota > Metazoa > Chordata > Aves > Passeriformes > Corcoracidae > Struthidea > Struthidea cinerea. The sequence goes on from VZTI01005483.1 coordinate 2,056,228, forward strand.
GCATGATACTTTGCACCCTTCATTCATTCCTCATGGTTAAATCTACTTCATCTACTCCCAGCAATTTTCCTTCAGCATTTGCATTCTTCAGAGAAGACAAGTGCAAATTAAAAGTATTTTCAGGTTGTTAGTAGACAGAGCTTTCTGAAGGATGACATCCTCACTCTCAGAACAGGAAACAACACATCTCAAATACCATGACAGTTGTAGGTAAATCTGACATTGTTAGGTATTAGACTGACCTGAGATTGACCAGCATCTACTAGAAACATGGTTATCTCACCACTATACTCACCTAAATTGTTTTTATCATACACCTTAATGAACACCACAAAAGCTTATCAGTTGAATTATGTAAATTCTTTACTTGTAAATGCCTAACAGTTATTTGAAGTGACTCTAATAGTTAAATTTCCCTGTTCAGTATTCCGCACATTAAAATTTCTGTTTCATGATTTGTTCATTAATGGCACTATAATAACTCAGCACCTCATCAGCTGCTCTAAACAAGCATATTTTTAAACTAAATAATAAATAATTCATAAATATTTATAATTAATAAATTAGAGAGCAGAAAGATCAATTGTTGCGTATGCTGTATGAAAAGGACATTCCATTAAAGCATCAACAGTGCTGTTAGCTGGAATATTAAAGAAGAGAGAAGAACTGTGTATTGGTGGAAATGTAATGCCTTCAATCCAGTCTTTTCTTGTATCAGATTCTGCCTCGGTTTTTTACATTATTTATACTGATTCAAACCTCTGTTTCTACTTGATCTTGCCAACTTAGATTTCAATTCAACCTCAGTCTAGCCTTCTGGCCAGCTTGGACACAATGTTTAGCCTACTTCCAGAACTCTGAGCAAAAGGTTTTTAGACTGTCTAATTAAAAGTTAGTACGTCTGAAATGGCATTCCTCAACTACCCTCTCCAAATCTTTCCTTTTACTATCACTGAACACTTCTTCCTACATTGTTTCCTATCTCTTATAGGATTGTAACAATCAGAAGAAAGTGTTGCTTCTATTCTTGCTGGCTATACCTAAGTTGGGCTGCTTCCTTTCTATACCTCCTTTGAAAATACTCCCCCAGCTTCCCTGTGGACTACTATTAAAATTGCCTTTCCTGCTCGGTTAATACAAGCCCTCCCTTCCAGTTTTCTCTCTCTCCTTTTTTTTTT